>CM060339.1:1546844-1556844 GCA_030674155.1 Stramonita haemastoma | reverse complement strand
ACACACACACACACACACACACACACACACACACACACACACATAATAATTCTGTGGATTCAACAACTTTTATTTCTGTAATTATAAACCATGACTAAAATAGAGCAGGAACTTTTTTTATAATGCTCAAAATCTAAAGCAACTTAAAACACACACACACACACACACACACACACACACACACACACACACACACACACACACACACACACACACAGAATAATTCTGTGGATTCAACAACTTTTATTTCTGTAATTATAAACCATAAATAAAATAGAGCAGGAACTTTTTTGGAAAGAGAATAATTATAAAGTATTGGATGCTTGACTTTTCACTCAAGATCTTCGGTGGAATCTGCTGTAAATCTACTATAGCCTTTTTCAGCTTGTGAGGGTTTGCCATCAACTTCTTTGATAAGCATAATTTTCCTTTTGAGTGAAATTGATAGTTTTGGCTTTGAGTCAGCCATTTTGACAGGCGTTTGACAAAGATCTGAGGCTGCCTTCGCCTTTCCCATTCTAGCAATCAAATAGGGGAAAAAAAGGGGCCTACAGGTACCTACCCAAGCTGTTGCAAAAAATACACACTGTGTGTGGGAGTCCACGTAATAGGAATGAATGAAAAAGAAACCATGTTATTGGAGAAATTTTGCTTTTATGTGCCTATTGTTCAAAACATGCCAGCCACATCTGGTGTGATGTCATAATTTCCTGAAAGAATCAAGTTGGGTTTTTCCTGGAAATGCTTTCCTTTGATGAGCTGGCTTACAGGAAACTGACTGAAAGAGGTCTGCTATTGCAAAGTAAAGTTCTCAAAACTGACTAGACTTTCTCATATCCCAGCGAACATCCTAGGTGGGACCAGAAATTGACGTTCTTATAAGAGGGGTTTCTTATAAGTGAGATTGTTATATCCAGCTTTCCAAAGTCACAATAAAGAACACCTTTGACAGAACCTTTTTTTTTTAATTTCTTACAAGGAGGATTCACTGCAAGCGAGTTTTTTTTTTTTTATATAAGCAGGTCCCACTGTGTGTGTGTGTGTGTGTGTGTGTGTGTGTGTGTGTGTGTGTGTGTGTGTGTGTGTGTGTGTGTGTAAAATAGGCACATATGGACAAAATATAATGGATATAACATATGGAAATGGATATAACATATGGATATGGACAAAATGGAATATCCATGTGTCTGTGGAAGGAGTTTTGCTACAGCACCAGGCATGAAGATTCATAGAACAAAGAGGGGATGTGAGATGTCTCATCCAGGTGGACAGCAGCGCACTGCATCAGCAGATAAGACGTTGGAAGACCAAGGCCAGGATTCAAACCACAGTGCCAAGGACATCCAAGCTGTTGACTGGATGATGGACTTGCACAGGCCCTCAATGCCAGGTGCCAGAAGCTCAACCTGCTAAGAGCAAGTGCAACTGATGAGTGGCAGAACCTGGATGGAAAAACTGTCCAAAGACTTGAGACTCTGATAAGGAAAAGCACACTGGAACACAAACTAGCCACATATGGGGACATCATATACACCACCTGTAGGGATCTCAAGATCAGAGAGATAACAGGACACACACAGACCAACAGACAAGGACCAGGGTCAACAAAAACAGAATGGTGGTCAAAGGCAAAAGGAAAAGCCAAATGGGACATGGTCATTCAAGAGATGAGGAAAGAAGAAGACCAAAAGAGACTACAAAAAGCAGTCCAGTAGAGCCAGCAAGGGCAATGGACAACATGGGAGAGTGCGCTCCAAAAAAGTCTCACCTGGAATGACATTTGGCACATGACCCCTCTCAGGATCAGCTTCATTCTCAGATCCGCATATGACCTTCTACCATCAAATGCAAACCTGGTGAAGTGGGGAAAATCAGACGATGATGCATGCCCCCTCTGCCATGAAAAACAAACAGTGGAACATGTCCTCAGCTCATGTAAGGTAGCCGTAGCCCAAGGAAGGTACACATGGAGGCACAACCAAGTGCTCAAAGAGATTGTAGAAGCAGTCTGGTTCAGTACCTGCTCCACAAGTGGCAAAATCAGGACACAAAAAGCTCCCACAACCTTCTTCATGGCAGGAGGAAAAAAATCATGGCCACGAACATCAGTGCCATTCAGAACCTGCAAGCAGAGTCTGCTGGATAGAGCAGACAACTGGGTGTGCACTGCAGACCTCCCAGAATGGAAAAGTCACCCTGCGATCATCAGCAAGAGTGGTATGAAAACTGACATAGTTGTCAACTCTCACTCAACCAAGCAGCTGATCATGATAGAAACTGATCCAGACTTAGCTATTGAGTTCTGGATAAAGACATTTACTGAAATCTATAACAAACATGCCCCACTAAAAACCATTAGGATCAAACACGTCCCCAAGCCCCCTTGGCTCACAAAGGAACTAGAGGAAGCATGTTTCCTTAGAGATTTCCTAAAAGAACACAAATATTATGAGGAGTCAAAAAAATTAAGAAACACCATAATCTCACAAAAACGGCGTGAAAAAAATTTTGTTTGAAGACTTACTATCTTCTAAACAAAATTCAAAGACAGTATGGCAAGCTATAAATCAAATAACAAAAAATCAATCATTTTCCAAATCAAATGTAATCAAAGACATCTCTGCAGAAAAACTTAACAACCACTTCATCAATGTTTCTTCTAACGTAATTAGCAATGATAACTCAGAATCCAATGACCTCAATAAATTAAAACAATACTGCCAAGATAAGCGTATACCTTCAAAACTTCACTTACCATTCATGTCTGTTTCAGAGGTCTATAACTATCTGACTCACCTCAAACAATCAAGAACGCGTGGTCTGGATGGAATAGACAGCAAAATATTAAAATTATCAGCTCCAGTTATCACAGACACCCTAACATATATATATATATATATATACAACCTTTGCCTTGATAAGAACTATTTCCCCAATGCCTTCAAATGTGCTAAAGTGATCTCCATCTACAAGTCTGGTGATACTTCAGATCCTTCAAACTATAGACCAATCTCTATTATACCTATCCTTTCAAAACCCCTGGAAAAACATATGAATAAACATTTAGTCTGTCATATAGAAATCAACAACTTACTTCATCCTAATCAGTCTTGATTTAGACAAAAACACTCATGCCATACAGCACTAACCAGTCTTGTTGACAATTAGCTATCAAACATTTATATCTATAAATTTTGTGGAGTATTATTTGTTGATTTCAAAAAAGCATTTGATACAATTGACCACAAACTTCTCCTTAAAAAGCTAGTACTGTATAAAAATTTCTATAAAAACCCTAGGACTTCTAGATTCCTATCTTACAAACAGACAACAGTGTATCTCGATAACTACATCAACATCCAAACTAAAGACCATTCATTATGGAATACCACAGGGATCCATATTGGGACCCATTCTCTTTTCATTATACATAAATGACCTTCCTCTACATATCAATTCCAAATGTGAACTATTTGCTGATGACACAACCATACATACAAGCCATAACGACATTGACTATCTTGAAACCAGATTACAAAAAAGCGCTGACGAACTTGTCAAATGGACTGAACAAAACCATATGTCTATTCATCCCCAAAAAACAAAATGCATGCTAATTACCACCAAACAAAAGCGACAAAATTTATCACATAAACTGTTTTCAATATATATCAAAAAGGAACCAATTGAACAAACATCCCACCACAAAGTGCTAGGAGTGACAATTGATGAAAATCTCAGCTGGTTCTACCACTATCTCATCTATGCAAATACTTGTCCCAAAAAGTTTACCAGTTGACTAAAATCAAACACTTTCTTGACTTCCATTCAAGGAAACTGTTCATTCAAGCTTATATACAATCCTCAATAGACTATGCAGCAACCCTGTAGGATTCTGCCATTGCAAATACCATGAAACTGTTACTCAGTCTATTTAAATGTGGTCTTAAAGTGGTCCTTTTGAAGAAAACAACCTTGCTAGAAGCGGATTATACTCAGTTAAATATTCTTCTCCTGCACCAAAGACAAAAATATAACAAAGGCATCATGATGTTTAAGATAATGACAGGAAATGTCCCCACACCCATAAAAGATAAATTCCCAATAAATCATTCCAGATATATGGAAAAGCCAAGTGTCCCAATCCACAGAATAGACTTGTTCAAATCCAGTTTACTATACTCAGGCCCTACGCTGTGAAACTCCCTTCCTGATTCAATTAAACGACACCAATCATTAACAACCTTTCAAAAATCATCTTCTAAACCACTTGATGCATCAAAAATAACAACCACACTCCCCCTCTCTCCCACTCTCTCCCCCTCTCTACCACTGTGTGTGTGTGTGTGTGTGTGTGTGTGTGTGTGTGTGTGTGTGTGTGTGTGTGTGTGTGTGTGTGTGTGTGTGAGTGGATGTTGGTGAGTGTGAGTGTAAATGTTTCACACATATCTTATCATATATAATTTAATTTCTCTCTCTCTCTCTCTCTCTCTCTCTCTCTCTCTCTCTCTCTCTCTCTCTCTCTCTCTCTCTCTCAAGTGACTTCTCTTGTTTGGCTACCAGCAGGACGGAATTTCAAAACTGCGTTTATAAATTTGTGGGTTTTGTACAAAAACAGAGGACAGTATGTCAGTGGTAGGTTTGCCTTCGCGTCTGGAGCATATTCTGAATGCCCTTCTACAAAATATGTGCCTTTCGTCATTTAAAATTGATGGTAGGGAGAGACAAACGGTGGTTGTTCTGCGCCTATCAACAACAACCTGTCAACCCCCAGTGACACACAGTCATTCAGTTCAAAATGACAGTGCCGTGTACAGGAAGAAAAGTGCAGCACAAGTGGCTAGGGACAAAAGGAGAACAGAGACTTTCAATTCTTCTCAAATGCAAAGACAAGATGTAAATATTTCGTCTCCATCTGGCCTGTTTCTCCCTACGCCTCAAGTATAATGTATAAAGAAGAAAATGCCGCTACCCCTGACATGTTGGTCAAGCCTATTGACAGTCCTTGTTGTGTAGTGCGTTCTGCCAACCCGTTTCTGACAACGCTGGCTGACGTCAACCCCCTGTCTGTGACAGTGCCCTACAATGAATTGACGCTAGATGGACAGATGGACAGACTGCGGAGTGTTACGAACACAGCGATGGTGGTGATGGTGGTGAAAGGGACGACAGTGGTTCTGAGGAATGCGATGACAATCCCGCCACATTGTGTGTGACACTAGCCGGAGACGGGACAGAGGCAGACGGGACAGAGAAAGACGGGACAGAGGAAGACGGGACAGAGGACTGGAGTATTGAAAAAGAAGACAGCCTAACTTCATCTACCGAACCATCCCAAGCCGCCCCTCTGTCAGATGAATATTTCCGGAAAATCTGGAAACGTTTGGAACGATTAGATCGGAACATGGGCATAGTCAGTAACAGTTCGAGATTAAAGAAGAAAGATGGACAATAAATTCAGCTAAACGGCTATGAGCGAAAAAAGTTTTGACAGATCCATAGCACAACACACATCTCTGCCACACAATTAATGATAGACCAGGGATAATCATAATGACAGTGTGTTTAGTACTGTTTCTTTGGTGTGATGATGATACAACTATTGAACATTTCCGAGATATCGTTTCCAATCGCGATGATTTGATGTAAATTGTTTATGGTTCGATTTTGATTGTTTTATTTCATTTCTTCCCTATGTGAATGGGCTGTAAAGCTTACACATTAAAATCAATTGTCATTGTCATTCTCTCTCCTCTCTCTCTCTCTCTCTCTCTCTCTCTCTCTCTCTCTCTCTCTCTCTCTCTCTCTCTGAATATCTCACCTTTTGTCTAAGCATGTTACCATAAAAAAGGTTTACCATCCATACTGAGAAATGTTTTCTTCATATTTGTGACGCTCCACCACGGAATGAGTTGCTTAGCACATTACCCAATTTTGCGCTTAGAGCCATTAAAGGCAGGTGGGGGTCAAGTTGTCAATTTTGAGATTTTGATTGATTATTAAACTATATCGGTTTAGCTACCTTATAACGAAATATCAAAGCATAATTTTTATTCCTTTTGCTTTTAAACGTGTTTTGAAAATACCCAAGCCCTCATTCTGACAACCTATTACAAAAATAAACTTGCCCGTTTTTCATTTTGTCACATCCTGCAGTCTATCATTTCAATTTGTAATAACTTTGCACAGAATTGTCTGATTTTTAATCTGTTTCTTGTATTTGATAGCCACTTTATTGTACATTAATAACATGCCATTAACTAAAAACTTTCTTTATCTTGAAAATCACGTGTGACGAATTGAATTGATTTCTATGTAAAATGTTAACTAATGATCCTTTATAAAAAAAATTTTTAAAAAACCCTTACATGACTTGTATAACTTTTGACAGATGGAGATGGATTGAAGCTTCAGTTGTTTTTTCATTATGTTCTCTTGTTTGCTCCTTACCTATTGGCGCTTTTTAATTTTTTTCTTTGATAATCAAAATCATTTTATTTTGACTTCTGATTTGCGTTCCTGAATAAGTGCATTTTTATTACCTATTTTATATAGTGTTCTTATTCTTGTATGTTGTTTGGTACTGCGTATAGTGTATTGTTCATTATCTTTTTATCTTGATGTTATCACTGAAAAGGGCGGGGACTGGATGTAAAAAAACACATGAGTGCTTATCTATTATCCTCGAATAAAAGAATTTGCCTTGCCTTGCCTTGTCTTGCCTTCTCTCTCTCTCTCTCTCTCTCTCTCTCTCTCTCTCTCTCTCTCTCTCTCTCTCTCTCTCTCTCTCTCTCTCTCTCTCTGAGCCGTGGGATACCCATGTTATGGCTAATGTGATATTCTTGTTTTGATATACATTGAGGCACTTTAATTTCCAGCATATGTTGGTAGTGATACGCTTGCAATTCTTGGCATGCACCATTCCCCATGCCGAATTTGCTTTTGTATTGTGGCCTAAGGCCAATGTGCAGTAAAAGTCTGAAGTCTGAAGAGTGAAGTCTGTGTGAATAAATTACCATAGCATAATCATATGTACCATTTGTATTAAGAGCTGCTTGTATATTATTTCTCTTTTTTTTTATCTTAATGCTTATGTGTATTGAATATGATTGAATTTTTGTGAGCCTTTTTATCTAATGATCTTTTGTCTGAGCGGAAAAACTATGTCCATCATCATATGATATGGTTTGATATGTTTTTTGTGTCAAACACTATAATCATAGTGGATGTTACAGTGTTAGATTATAAATGTTCCACATTATATGCCTTGCACTACATAGCCGCTCTCTCTCTCTCTCTCTCTCTCTCTCTCTCTCTCTCTCTCTCTCTCTCTCTCTCTCTCTCTCTCTCTCTCTCTCTCTCTCTCTCAACCAATTATATCCCCTTCCCCTTCTCCCCCTTCTCTTTCTCCCTCCCTCTGTGTGTGTGTGTGGTGTGTGTGTGTGTGTGTGTGTGTGTGTGTGTGTGTGTGTGTGTGTGTGTGTGTGAGTTGGGTTTTTTTGTTGTTGTTGCTGTTCTTTCTCCCCTTTTATCAAAACTTATGTTTTATGGGACTATTTTGATGATAGATGGTGGTGGATTGATGTTTTCAGTCATTTAACCTCAACGTATTCTCATGTTGCTCTTTAATTATTGCGCCCTCTTTTCTTTTCTATATTTTTGTTTTGTTGTTGTTGTTTTTTTTGTTTGTTTTTTTTGTTTTTATGTTGTTTTCTTGCTTTGTTTTCTTTTTGTTTGTTTATTTGTTGTTGTTTTTTTTCTTCTTCAAATCAAAATCATCATTGATTTTTACTTCATATATTTTTTTTCTGAATGAGTGCATTTTTATAACACTACCTTAATATTGTATTTCTGTCTTACTCCTTACCTGTTTTTGTTGTGCTTCTCCCCTTTTATCAAAACTTATGTTTTATGGGACTATTTTGATGATAGATGGTGGTGGATTGATGTTTTCAGTCATTTAACCTCATCGTATTCTCATGTTTGCTCCTTAATTATTGTGCCCCTTTTATTTTGTTGTTGTTGTTGTTGCTTTGTTTTGTTTGCTTATTTGTTTGTGTGTGTGTGTGTGTGTGTGTGTGTGTGTGTGTGTGGTGTGTGTGTGTGTGTGTGTGTGTGTGTGTGTGTGTGTGTGTTTGTGTGTGTTTTTTTGTTTGTTTGTTTTTTTCAAATCAAAATCATCATTGATTCTTACTTCATATTCTTGTTCAGAATGAGTGCCTTTTTGTAACATTACCTCAATATTGTATCTCTGTCTTATTCCTTACCTGTTGTTGTTGTTGTTGTTTCTCCCCTTTTATCAAAATCTTATGTTTTATGGGACTTATTTTGATGATGGATGGTGGTGATCGATGTTTTCAGTCATTTAACCTCATCATATTCTCATGTTTGCTCTTTAATTATTGCGCTTTTTTTGTTTTGTTTTGTTTTGTTTTGTTTTGTTTTTGTTTGTTTTGTTTTTGTTTGTTTTCCTTTATTCAAATCGAAATTATCATTGATTCTTACTTCTTATTTTCGTTTCTGAATGAGTGACTTTTTATAATATGACCTTAATATTGTATCTCTGTGTTATTTCTTGCCTGTTGTTTGATACTTGGTATGGTTCCTTACTGTTGGTATTTGGATCATTATAATTGTTGTTGTGTAGTTGTGGCTATTATTTTTATTTTTTTATCTTAATGTTATCCCTGAAAAGGGCGGGGACTGGATGTAAAAAAGCACACGAGTGCTTATCTATTATCCTCGAATAAAAGAATTTTGCCTTGCCTTGCCTTGCCTTGCCTTGCCTTGCCTTGCCTTGTCTCTCTCTCTGTCTCTGTCTCAGTATCTCTCTCTCTCTCTCTCTCTCTCTCTCTCTCTCTCTCTCTCTCTCTCTCTCTCTCTCTCTCTCTCTCTCTCTCTCTTTTTTTTTTTCCAGAGATGTTTTCTACGATTGAAGATTGGAATAAATATGAAAATTATAGATCGTTTAAAACAATTTTTGAAAGAGAAAAATATGTTAATGATATTGATACCTACTGTTTTAGGGTTGCTATTTCTTAATTAAGAATTAACGTCCTGCCACTAAATGCAAATGTTCATCGTTACAGAGAATTACTGCAAAACAAAAATGTCCTTTTTGTATGTCAGTAACAGAAGATGAACAGCATTTTCTCTTTGACTGTTCCATGTATTCCGATCTTAGAAATAAATTCCTGAGGAATCTAACTACAGTTCCCATTCAAGTGTTGCCTACAAATGTCAAACATTCACCAGATGCACAGTCTCTCCCGATATGTCTTCCATACAGTTAACAGAAGAAAGAGATATATTGTCTGAATTTGATATTATGTTGCTGAGGTATGTTGTGTTGGCTGAGTTGGTTGGTTGGTATTTTTTCCTTTTGATGGTGCACTCGAGAAGTTTTGAATTTACGGCCATGGTCAGGTAAATGTTTGTGTTGCACTTCGCTAATTTCTTTTCAGTCTGTCTTGATCTCCGAGTGACGCGAGTTTCAATGTTCCATGTCAATTTTTTCTATCCCTGAAATTTAACTTTTGTATTTTTCGAAATTTATCAACATGTGCATGCATTACCACACCCATCCTCAATTGGTTGTATTGTGGCCTAAGGCCGAAGAACCATTAAACCATTTCAGTGTTGTTTTCTCTCTCTCTCTCTCTCTCTCTCTCTCTCTCTCTCTCTCTCTCTCTCTCTCTCTCTCTCTCTCTCACCCATCGGATAGATTCTTCTTGTATTCTCTTATACATGCATACATACATATAAAATTTAAGGCTTATATTTCCCTTAACATGAAGCCTATTGATGATGCGCCCACGAACTTGTGTGTGTGTGTGTGTGTGTGTGTGTGTGTGTGTGTGTGTGTGTGTGTGTGTGTGTGTTTGTGTGTTTGTGTGTGTGTGTGTATGTGTGTGTCTCTGTCTGTGTGTCTCTGTCTGTGTGCCTGTGTGTCTGTGCATAAATCAATGTCCACTTTTGTTTCTTATTTTTAATGCTACGT
>CM060339.1:1531844-1541844 GCA_030674155.1 Stramonita haemastoma | reverse complement strand
GTTTCCAGTTATTATATTCACCGCCCCATTGTCTAAAGGGCTTTATTGTAATGCTATATGGGCAATTAAAAACCTTTGTCATTGTCATTGTCATTGTCATTGTCATTGTCTCTCTCTCTCTCTCTCTCTCTCTCTCTCTCTCTCTCTCTCTCTCTCTCTCTCTCTCTCTCTCTCTCTTTTCAGTCATTTAGCCTCATCATATTCTCATGTCTACTCTTTAATTATTGCGCCTTTTCTTTGTTTTGTTTTGTTTTTGTTTGTTCTTTGTTTTTCTTGCTTTTTTTATTCAACTCAAAATCATCATTGATTCTTACTTCTCATTTTCGTTTCTGAATCAGTGACCTTTATAACATTACCTTAATATTGTATCTCTGTGTTAATTCTTGCCTGTTGTTTGATGCTTGGTATGGTTCCTTACTTTTGGTATTTGGATCATTATAATTGTTGATTTTATTTATATTTTTATTGGCAGTATCTCTCCCCCCCCCCTCCAATATTAGTTAAAAAAAAGTTTCCCCCTTTTATCTAAATGTATGATTTATATCACATGTGTAACTTTTGACAGATGGTGGTGGATTGATGTTTTCAGTTGTTTATTTCATCTTGTTCTCTTGTTTGCTCTTTACCTATTAACACTTTTCTATTCTTCCATAATCAAAATCTTTTTATTGTGACTTCTGATTTTTGTCTTCTGATCGAGTGCATTTTTATTACCTTATCATATATAATGTCCTTATTCTTGTGTGTTGTTTGGTACTGCGTAAAGTTTTATTGTTTAGTATCTTTTCATCTTGATGTATCCCTGAAAAGGGCGGGGACTGGATGTAAAAAAGCACACGAGTGCTTATCTATTATCCTCGAATAAAATACTTTGCCTTGCCTTGCCTCTCTCTCTCTCTCTCTTACTCTCTCGGGGGTGCATGTTCAGACTCTGAACTGACAAGATGCAGGCTGAATGAGCTCCCAATATTTTTGTATATTACAACGTCACAACCAGTCATAAAGTTCCAAAAGTTAGCAGAGAGGGAGGCCAGAGTACCTACAATAGTATGCCGCAAGAGTCCCTTACTTTTCGTGCGGTATGTGGCAGCTTCACCGCGGTATTTATTGGCTTTATGGCCAAGAGAGCAAAACAGAAGAAAGCCATGTTTTTACAGATCATGAGAGTAACAACACGGCCAACCGGTGTCATGGTAGGAGTGCTCCTCACGCTGTTATTCTACGGCGATTTATTGCACAGGTGTGGGGACATTGAAAAGAACCCTGGACCAAAGGACAGGCAAACCCGGCTGACCTCTACGGGAAAGATCAACAGCAAGGATGCAGAAGAAGCCTCGCCACAGCAACCAGGCGGACAGCAAACGTCATCTCTGGACACCATCATGGAGAGCCTGGCGACACTAAGCGCACAGTTCAAAGTGATGCATGAGGACATCAAAGAGCTGAAAGATGTATGCAGAGCCATGAGGTCCGACATTGGAACGCTGGAAGAGAAAATGTCTTCTCTAGGACGGGCAAATGAAGACCTGAAGAGGGAGAATGAAGAGCTACGGAACAAAGTGGACACGCTGGAGAGAAGGACTGAAGACCTGGAGAACCGATCAAAGAGGAATAACGTCATAATACACGGAATTCCTCGAGAAGAAAACGAATCCAGGCAGGACTGCGAGGACATTGTAAGGGAAATGCTTGTGGACAAACTGGAACTCACTGGTCAATGCCAGTTTGATAGAGTACACCGCTTGTCCTCCAAAGAGAACTCCCCTATTATGGCCAGGCTTATGTTCTATAAGGACAAAGAAGAGATTCTGAGAGCCAGAGGTAAGCTAAAGGGGTCAAAGATATTTGTGGGGGAGGACTTCAGCAAGAGAGTGAGGGACACACGAAAAAGCTGGGTCCGTACCTTAAGGCTGCAAGGGATGAAGGGAAAAAGGCAGTGATGGTTTCTGACCATCTCATTGTTGATGGTTCTAAGTACTTTCTGGATGCGAATGACAAGCTAGTAATGAGGAAATAAGGGTGTGGCCGGCCCAGTGGATTAGAAGGAAATCTTAAGTCTACCAATATAAATTCTACCAGGTCCAATTTTTCTTGGGGGGGTATAAGTAGAAAACTGTCACCAGCTAGCATAACGGCAAAAACAGTTGGTGCAAATCATGCAACTTTACAGGCTTGTGACAGAAGTGACATCTCACTGCACTCTCAGAACAGTGGGGATGATGGGGCACAGCCGTTAGGGGACCATATAGAACGTGATTGTGAACATAACAATAGTGTAGACACAGGGTATTCAATACATGATTGTCAATATATAAAAAAGAAAATTTCCTTCTTGCATTGGAATATTGCAGGTCTTTCATCTAAACTGAATGATAATGATTTCATTTCATATGTTTTATCTTTTCATTTCATTTGCTTAGTAGAGACTTTTGTTGAGACTTTTACTTCCCAAACATTCCCAAATCACACAGCTTATTGTCAACCAGCCTATAAACTATCACACCAAGGGAGATCTTCTGGGGGTGTTCTTTGTCTTATAAAAAACGAATTCACGAGTTATGTAAAGAAAATTGCCACCCCTGATGGACATTTTTTATGTTTTTTGATAGATAAAAATCTCTTTGATTTAGACAAGGATATTCTTTACGTATGTTGTTACATACCTCCAGAAAACTCCCCGTATTATGTATCTAGCAGTTTTGACAGTGACCTAGACATACTAGAAGAAATTGTTGTTTTTAATATGTTGAACAATGAAAATGATGTATATGTCTTAGTGTGTGGTGATTTAAACAGCAGAACAGGTAATTACATGCCAGTGATGGATAATTGTCTTGACAGTTTCACAGCAAACTACAAAACATACAGTGAAGCATGCCGACAGTCACAAGACAAAACACTTAATAACTTTGGTAAAAAAATGTTGAATTTGTGTACATCACTTGATTTATGTATGTTGAATGGTGTGTGTGAGGGTGATAAAAATGGTCATTTTACGTACATTGCAGAGAGTGGTTGTAGTGTGAATGATTACTTTTTGATTTGTGAAGAATCTTTTCCAACGTTTCATGGAACTAGCATTATGCATGTAGTTGAAAGATCAGAGTCAGATCATTTACCGGTTGAGTTATGTATTGAGACATCAGGTGTTAGTGTTCATGACTTTGAGGGTGATAAGGAAAATTCAGTTATTGAAAGATACATATGGAAATCAGAACATGTGCATGAGTTTATTGTTTTAATGAACAGTCAAGAATGTCAGGAAGAATTACATGCTGCTACAGATATGATTGATGTAGATATAAACATGGCTTTGTCTTTATTTAACACGTGTATTCTACAGCAGGGTGCATGCATGAAGGAAAAGATTTATGTCAACAAAAGAGTTAATAGAAAAACTAAAGACTGGTTTGATTGTGAATGTAAATCTGCAAGAAAACAAGTCAGAACACTGCTTTCAAAATATTGTAGGACATTATGTAATAGAGATAGAGCAGATTACTGTAAAGCAAAAAGAGAATATAAAAACATGTTAAGAAGAAAAGAAAAAGAACATAAAAGCATGTTACTGAATAATCTTGTCTCCTCAGTAGGTGATCAGTGTATATTCTGGGAAGCTGTTTGTAAAACAATTCCAAAGCGAAAAAGCAAGATAATATGCAATATTACAACCAAAGAATGGTATATTCACTTTAAGAATATTTTAGAAAAGGAAACAGATCTACATATCATAAAATCTGATTTTGATTGTGATGCTCAGTTTGATTATGACGACACCAATGAGTACTGGTTTAACCAGCCTATTACGAAAGAACAAGTCACACATGCATTAAGAAAAATTAAAAAATCAAAATCTGCAGGACCAGATGGTATTATAGGCGAATTTCTCAAGTATTCATGTGATAGTGCTGTTATGTTTCTTGTAAAGCTATTCAACATTTTGTTTGATAGAGGTGAGTATCCTGAGCAGTGGACTGAATCCATTATCTGTACCATTCATAAAAAAGGAGACATACACAATCCAAATAACTATAGAGGCATAACTTTAAGTAATATATGTAGTAAGCTATATAGTTCTGTAATTAATTCAAGACTCCAAAAGTGGACAAAAGATAATAATTGTACTGGAC
Organism: Stramonita haemastoma; assembly: GCA_030674155.1. Classification (NCBI taxonomy): domain Eukaryota; kingdom Metazoa; phylum Mollusca; class Gastropoda; order Neogastropoda; family Muricidae; genus Stramonita; species Stramonita haemastoma. The sequence continues at coordinate 1,537,714 of CM060339.1, read as the reverse complement.
AATATCAAGAAGGATTCAAAAGGAATTATTCTACAATTGATCATATATTTACTCTCATGGCATTAGTTCAGAAACAGTCAGTGAATAATCGTAAGTTATATGTAGCATTTATGGACTTCGAAAAAGCATTCGACTCTATCTCACGAAAACTCTTATGGCCTATACTTGCTAAAAATAAGATAAATGGTAAGCTGTACAACTGTATAAGGAGTATGTATGACAATGTTAAAGCTAGAATACGAAATGGATCTGATCTGACAAATGTCATTGATTGTGCAAATGGGGTCAAACAGGGTGATATATGTAGTCCTGTTTTGTTTTCTTTATTTATAAATGAACTAGCTTTAGAAATAATTCGAAATGGAAAACATGGTGTTACATTTTCTCATGATTTGTGTGAACTGTTTATTTTATTATTTGTGACGCTCCACCACATAATGTGTCGGAGTGCACCAACGGTCAATTTTTAGTTACTGACATGTTATTAATGTGCATTAAAGTGGCTATCAAATACAAAAAACAGATTGAAAATTGGATAATTCTGTGCAAAGTTATTACAAGTTGAAATGATAGACTACAGGAAGTGGCAAAATGAGAAACGGACAAGTTTATTTTCATAATACGTTGTCAGAATGAGGGCTTGGGTATTTTCAAAACACATTTAAAAGCAAAAGGGATAAAAATTATGCCTTGATATTTCATTATAGGGTAGATAAATGGATATAGTTTAATGATTAATCAAAATCTCAAAATTGACAACTTGACCCCCACCTGCCTTTAATGGCTCCTAGAGCAAAATTGGGTAATGTGCTAAGCGACTCATTTCGTGGCGGAGCGTCACATTTGCAGATGATATAATTTTGTTGTCAGAAACAGCAGTAGGATTACAGAATCAGTTGAATAATCTGTATAGAGCAGCTAGTGATCTTAAACTGAAAGTTAACATGACTAAAAGTAACGTAATAGTTTTCCGAAATGGTGGATATTTGGCTTCAAGGGAGAGATGGGTATATGGTGACATAGAAATGAAGATTGTTAACAGCTACAAATATCTGGGCATATACTTTTCAACAAAGCTTAGTTTTTCCATAGCTTGTGATGATTTGGCTGGAAAGGCTAAGAGAGCGTTAGTGAAAATACTAATTACATTACACAGACTAGAAAACAGTTCACCTATCGTATTTCTAAAGCTGTTCGATGGCCAGATACAGCCAATGTTACAGTATGGAGCTGAGATATGGGCATTTCATAAATCAGCATATGATTTAGAAAAAGTACACACTTATGGCTTGAAAAAGTTTCTAGGGGTAGATATAAGGACACCGAATGAGTTATTGTATGGTGAGTTAAATAGATATCCCATATACTTAAACTCCTATGTACGATGTATTAGGTTTTGGCTAAGACTGACACGTATGGAAGAACATAGAATACCTCGTAAAGCATACAAAATGTTATTTTCTTTGGATCAGAGGGGAAAACTAACGTGGGCCACACAAGTAAGGACAATGTTAGACAGATATGGGTTTTCGTTTGTATGGAATAACCAAGGTGTAGAATCTATTTATGTCTTTATTAAAGTCTTCAGACAGAGAATTGTAGATTGCAGATGGCAAGAATGGAATAACCACATTCAAACGAGCGAAAGATTTCAGTCATATGCTTTGCTTAAGCACAACCACTTAATGGAAGCATACTTGAAAATGAATATGAATACATTTGTAAGAAATGCTTTAACTAAATTTAGATTTGGATTTTCACCCATATTGATACATTCAGCAAGATTCAGAAAAACAGATACATGTCAGTTGATATGTCCATTGTGTAAGTCTGAAAGGGAGGATGAAATTCATTTTATTTTCTTATGTCCGGCATATGACGACCTTCGAGAAGAATATATTGCAGAAAAGTATCACCGCAATCCATGTGCATTTAGGTTACATATTCTGTTGTCATCCTCCAATGAAACTACAGTAAGGAATTTGTCATTATTTATACACAAAGCATTGACAAGACGAAATATTGCCTTAAGTTAAGAAATATGGTATGTTGTTTACGTGAAAATGTGAATTATTTCGTTAAATCAACGGTTATCTATTTTTTATTTATTTTTGATATTATGATTTTGTACAGGCCCCTTCAGAATGGGCCAATGGCCTTCCTGAATAAACATTCGTTTTCGTATTCGTATTCGTATTCGTATTCTCTCTCTCTCTCTCTCTCTCTCTCTCTCTCTCTCTCTCTCTCTCTCTCTCTCTCTCTCTCTCTCTCTCTCTCTCTCTCTCTTTCACTCACACACACACACACACACACACACACACACACACACACACACACACACACACACACACACACACACACACACACACACAGAGTAATAAAATAAGTAAACCATCTAGAAAATAGAACTTACCTTTCAGTTCCAAACTCATCCATAATGACGGAGAACGGGCCCTGGCCCATCTGCTGCTGGAGTCTCCTCACTTCTGCCCAAGCATCCAAACCCCTGGCAGTGAGGTCACAGCAGTGGCGATCAATGGTGGCTGCTGGCCCCGCCGTCCTCACCAGCTGTTCTTGCAGCAACCGGCTCACAGCTCGACTCTGAACACTCCCGCTGACCAGCACCACCCGCCGGCCTTGCTGGAGCCACAGCAGGGCCTTGAGGTAGAGGCATACCGTCTTCCCCGTCCCTGGAGGACCATGCAGGAAGAGGTATTGTGCCTCCGGCTGTCTGCTCAGCAAGGTCACCTGGGCGGGCGTCAGGACTAGCGAGGAGAAGCGGAGCCCCGTCTCCGCCACAGCCTGCCCCTGGGACCTCAGCACCTTTCGTGGGGGGCCGGCTGTGGGGACGTCCACTGTGGTGGCCGGGCCACAAAACCTGACCACACAGATACACAGGTCATAGAGCCACATGTCTGTCTGTTGTCTGTCTGTATCTGACCACATAGATACATAGGTCATAGAGCCACATGTCTGTCTGCTGTCTGTCTGTATCTGACCACACAGATACACAGGTCATAGAGCCACATGTCTGTCTGCTGTTAGTTTCTGACTACACAGATACACAGGTCATAGAGCCACATGCCTGCTGTCTGTATCTGACCACAGATACACAGGTCATAGAGCCACATGTCTGTCTGTCGTCTCTCTGTATCTGACCACACAGATACACAGGTCATAGAGCCACATGTCTGTCTGTTGTCTGTCTGTATCTGACCACACAGATACACAGTTCATAGAGTCACATGTCTGTCTGTTGTCTGTCTGTATCTAACCACACAGATACACAGGTCATGGAGCCACATGTCTGTCTGTTGTCTGTCTGTATCTGACCACACAGATACACAGGTCATAAAGCCACACGTCTGTCTGTTGTCTGTATTTGACCACAGAGATATACAGGTCATAGAGCCACATGTCTGTCGTCTGTCTGTATCTGACCACACAGATACACAGGTCATGGAGCCACATGTCTGTCTGTTGTTTGTAGCTGACCACACAGATACGAGTCATGGAAAGTCAAATCAAAAACACTTTCATTATCCCTGAAGGGCAATTGCAATACTGACAGGCATATTGATACGATTCATAATCAAAGACAGGATAGCTACATTTCATATTTGTTCAGACATTATATGATAGCTTCAAATAAAAATGTCACAAACACTCACACTCGAACGCGCGTGCGCACGCACACACGCAAACGTACGTATACACACACAGTACAAACCAATGTATGGATATAATGTTATTAAAACCATTGACTAGAAAGACATATATCAATATTATTTACGCATTGTACGCACTCACTCGCACACGCATGTATACATGCATGCACGCTTGCACACGCACACGCACACACACATACACATACATACACGCACACACACACACACACACACACACACACACACACACACACACACACACACACACACACACACGCACGCGCGCGCGCGCGCCCCAATAAATGCAATGTTTTAAGACCATTGGCTAGAAAGACATGAATTTACAATAATTAAAAAAATCAAAAAAGCCAAATATGAGACATATTTATTTTATGAGTACATAAGTATGCATATGCACGCCTATATGCATTGACTACATTCATTACAGTGGCAATCAGGTAAGTAAGTCAGAGAAGTAAAAAAAAAAAAAAAAAGACTGGGTAGTCAGTGTTATTGTGAGTTTAGAACTCGGATAGTTACTGGCACTAAGGAATTTCTCTGTCTGTTTTGCTGTTGTGGCATTCAAAACGGTGCCATAGAGCCACATGTCTGTCTGTTGTCTGTATCTGACCACACATATACACAGTTCATAGAGCCACATGTCTGTTTGTTGTCTGTATCTGACCACACATATACACATTTCATAGAGCCACATGTCTGTTTGTTGTCTGTATCTGACCACAGATACACAGGTCATAGAGCCACATGTCTGCTGTCTGTCTGTATCTGACCACAGATACACAGTTCATAGAGCCACATGTCTGTTTGTTGTCTGTGTCTGACCACAGATACACAGGTCATAGAGCCACATGTCTGTTGTCTGTATCTGACCACAGATACACAGGTCATAGAACCACATGTCTGTCTGTTGTCTGTATCTGACCACAGATACACAGGTCATAGAGCCACATGTCTGTCTGTTGTCTGTCTGTATCTACCACCGAGATACACAGTTCATAGAGTATTTTCTTGTATACTGGTGTACTCTTTGGGACAGGTATTTGCATTGATGAGATATGTGGTAGAACCAGATGCGATTTTCATCCATTGTTACTTCAAGAACATTGTGGTGAGAGGTTTGCTGTTTGATATGGATAGGAAACTGTTTATGGGGTATATTTTGTTGCTTTTGTCTGGTGGTGATACGCATGCATTTTGTTTTGGAGGGTAAATAGACATTTTAAAAAAAAATAAATGTGTGTGTGTGTGTGTGTGTGTGTGTGTGTGTGTGTGTGTGTGTGTGTGTGTGTGTGTGTGTGTGTGTGTGTGTGTGTGTACAACAATCAGATGATCCACAACTGACCCAAGCATAAATGTCAAGACAGACGTACTGACTATAATATTATTATGTAAACGAACTAAATTAGAATAAAGAGAAGACGTAAAAAAAGATAAAGAAGAGACAGAAGAAATGAGAGCAACACAAACAAAAAAATAGATACTATCAGAACATGTTCAGAAATCGTCTTCATTTTAAAACGATATCATAAAGGACAAACAGACTAACAAAATAACAAACAAGAAACATTAAAAAAAGAAATCAACTACATAATGACGCAATGCCCTATAAAAACCCCAAGCATAACATTTTTTTTTTCAAATCTGTTCACAAAGGTGGGTTGAATCATCCAACGGGGCGTTATATATATATATATATATATATATATATATATATATATATATATATATATATATATATATATATATATATATATATATATATATATATATATATATACCAGGGGATGGAAAAAACATGATGATGACAGTGTCTAAAAACGTCATCTTACCTGGCTACAAGCCTTGTATATAGGTAATCATCCATGCAGGGATCAGGTTCACCTGTCTGCAATCTCTGCCACCATTCGTTGGGTTTTTCCACGTCTTCCTTACACAGGCAGTGACGAACTGCCTCTTTGATGTCCTGAGGTAAGGAGAGCCCCTGACATAGTTTCTGCACATCACAGTCACTGACATGACATTGCATGACATGGCATCCATCACTTTGGGGCAAAGTGCTGTCAGTGCTGGTACTATCTGTCTATATATCTAGTCCTCTTTGTGCTCAGGTAGCACATAAGGCCTCGACTACAGCCCGCCACTGATGTCGGTCGGCTGAAATACGCTCCAGACGGCCCCATG
>CM060339.1:1516844-1526844 GCA_030674155.1 Stramonita haemastoma | reverse complement strand
GTGTGTGTGTGTGTGTGCGTGTGTGTTGTGTGTGTGCGCGCGCGCGTATATGTGTGTGTGTGTGTGTGTGTGTGTGTGTGTGTGTGTGTGTGTGTGTGTTTGTGTATTAACAGACATTGACCTTATGGGATGTTAAAATGAATTGATTATTCAGTGGCTATTTCGGATAATACTGGGCCTCGGAGTGACAGACAGAGAACACGGTACTTATTCAGATTTGTCGTGCTTGAAATCTGTTAGTTGTTGACTAGTTTTTCTTGAAAATTCTGTGCGTCTTTGTTGTTTGTTTGTTTGTTTGTTTTTAAACTGTTTTTGTGAATTGACTTCATTGGTTTCTTGCATGCACATGTGTGCCCTGGACCAAATTATGTCAAATACGATCAGTCCCTGGCTATCTAAAGATGGTCTACGCATTGGACATTTGAACATTAATCATGCAGTAAACAAAGTAACAGAATTTTCATCAATTTTATCGAATACAGAAAACAACTTTCATTTATTTGGCTTTTCAGAAACACACTTAACTTTTCACATTTCTGATAATGATATTTCAATACCAGGTTATAAAGTAATCTGCAGAGACCCTACTCATTTTCGTGAAACCGGTTTAGTCATTCATATTCATCAGTCAATACAGTTTAAACCCATTTACAACTTAGAAAATCATAGTGTGGAAACAATATGGATAGAAGTTAAAATAAAACATTCCAAGCCTATTTTCGTGTTTTCTTTATAGAAATCCTGCAGAGACTTCAGAGTGGTTCGAAAAGTATTGTTCTATGATGGATGACATCAATGAAGATTCTAAAGACATTATATTGCTAAGTGACTTTAACATCGATTTAGTAAAAACTAATAACAGGTGGACACAGACATATGAGTCTTTTAATTTAAAACAATTAATAGAATCACCAACACGTGTTACTGAAAACTCTAATACTCTAATTGACCATATATATGTTAATAACCAGAATTCCATCGCTGAAATAAATGTTCCAATTTTTGGTTGTAGTGATCACTTCCCCATTTGTGGTACGTGGTGTAAAAGAAGGTCAGAATTTCCGAACATTAATCATAAAATTATCACTTACAGGAACTTTTCTAACTTTGATGATGCTTAATTTCTTTCAGATCTTTTAAACTCGCATTTAAACGATGTATATCAGTGCACTGACCCTAATCAGTCCATAGAAATATGGTACAACATTTCTTACATTATTTATTATAAGCACGCACCACTTCAGACAAAAGAGTCAGCTACCAATTTAAACCTCCATGGCTGACAAAATAAGTACAAAAACAAATATATCAAAGAGATTATCTTTTGAAGAAAGGAAGTCATCAAGAATATAAAAAGCAAAGACATTTTGTAACCTTTCGCATATGTGCTGAAAAAAAAGAAATACTTTGAAGACCTAAGCAGTAAAAAGAAAGACAGCAAGTCTGTATGAAAAGCAGTCAACCTACTTACCAGAAAGAACTGTAATAAAACAGCAAATAATTTAGATGATATGTCTACTGATGCCTTAAACCATTTTGCAACTATTTCAGATAGAGTAATAACTAATGATAAATCAAAACCTAATAACTTGAAAGTTTTAGAAGCCTTTTGCAGCAACAAAAATATCAAATCCGAACTAAGAATTCCATGTATGAGTGTACACGAAGTATTTACCGCTTTGAAAAGTATGTAGCAGACGGCCACTTGTGGCTTAGATGGTCTAAATGGCAAAATTCTGAAATAAGCTGCACCAGTTATAGCAGAGATACTCACGCACATCTATAGTCTGTGCATAAACAAAAATACCTTTTCAAATATGTTTAAACACAGTAAAATTATTCCTTTGTATAAATCAGGAGATTGAACCGATCCCTCTAATTATAGATCCATCTCAATTCTATCTGTCCTTTAAAAACGATTAGAGAAGCACATTAATAAATGCCTGCTTACTCATTTAAATGAAAATAGCCTTATACACCCCAATCAGTCTGGGTTCAGAGCAAATCATTCATGCCACACTGCCCTTGCTAAACTTATAGACAGATGGTTAGTTAATGTAGATAAAAAATAATTCACAGGAGTTCTATTTATAGACATTGCGAAGGCCTTTGATATTATCGACCACAATTTGCTAATAAGGAAACTTGTATATTATAAACTATCTTCTGATGCCTTAATGCTTATATCTTCCTTCCTTTCTAAAAGACAACAACAAGTTTATATCAACAAATATTTTTTCAACTTTTCTACCAAATAAATTTGGTGTACCACAGGGTTCTATTCTAGGTCCCGCATTATTTTCTATTTACATTAATGATCTCCCTTTATTTACAAAAGCTTCCTGTGACTTATTTGCAGATGACACCACTATCGATACCAACCATGTTAACTCGTGTCAAGTCTTTCGGAATGTGCAAGAAGATATTAATGTGCTTCTGGAATGGACTCACATAAACCACATGACCCTACATCCAAAGAAAACCAAATTTATGCTTATTTTTACAAGACAGAAACGACAGAACCTAAATATTGATCTACCACCCCTCGATATTGGCAATGAAAAAATTGAAGAAGTCTCAAATCACAAAATTTTAGCAATAACCATTGATAACAACCTACTATGGTCTGCCCACATCCAAACACTGTCAAAAACCATTGCCTCAAAGGTATACCAACTCGGTAAGATAAAAAAAAGTTCCTATCTCTGCATGCCAGAAAAATATCCTTTTATTCTTACATTCAAACATACATAGGGGGACGGACAGCCTAGTGGTCAGAACATTAAAAAAAAAAAAAGTTAAAGTCTGTCCCGAGCCTAAGGCTCATCAGGCCGGTGCTTATCCCGGTTGCTGTGGCGTTAAGCGACTGAGAGTCATAGACTCCCACCTGGATAGGACGCCATCGCAGGGTTAACCCCCAACACAAGGTTGGTACCCCTTTTACACCTGGGTGGGGTGAGAAAATAGCCGTAAAGTGCCTTTTCCAAGGGCACAACGCCATAGCCGAAAGCTGGGATTGAACCCGCAACCTTTAGATTACGAGTCCAACGCCCTAACCACTAGACTACAGCGGCGGTCAGAACATTGCGCTGGCAATTTGACGACCCAGGTCCGGTCGAGGAATTTTTTCTCCTGGAGTTAACATCAATGCTGACTCCACTCTCCCCAAAAGTCCTTCGGATGAGACTTTAAACCGAGGCCCCGTGTGCAAACGCACGCAGAACATCTTGCGCACGCGTTAAATCCTGTTCAGCTTTTCGTAAGAGTAGGCCATCGTGTGCCGGAGGGAACAGATGACAATATTTACAAAACTGCATGCGCACGGGGACCGGATGAAAAAAAGCACATGATTGCTTATTCTGTTATCCTCGATATAAGAGAATAAATAAATAAATAAGTAAATGAATAAATATATAAATAAATAAATAAATAAATAAATAAATAAATAAATAAATAAATAAATAAATAAATAAATAAATAAATAAACTTCTATTGATTATGCATCTACATTGTGGGATATGGCCAGCAACAATCTGCTTAGATTAATAGCGAGAGTGCATAAACGCGCCATAAAGCTTATCTTAAACAAATCATCTTCTTTAACAGTAGCTGACCATTCACAGAATAATATTCTTCCCCTTAAATCCAAGCTTCTTTTCAACAAAGGAGTTTTGATGCATAAGATCTTGCATGGAAACGCCCCATCCTTATTGCAAAGCATTTTTACAGTAAATAATTTCAGACACTCTCATTTGATCAATCTACCTATCTACCTAAGATTATCCTTTTTAAATCAAGCCTGGCATATTCTGGGGGATGGCTGTGGAATAGGCTTCCATCCCAATTAAAAAACGAAACTAATCTGAAAAAAATGTAAAACAATGTATCATAATCTTTTGATGAAACAATGTGATATAACATATCTCCTTCCCAAAATGTATCAGTACAACATGTATACCCTGTTCCCTTGCTTATTTGTCCTCTTCTTCTTCTTCTTCTTCTTCTTCTTCTTCTTCTTCTCTCTCTCTCTCTCTCTCTCTCTCTCTCTCTCTCTCTCTCTCTCTCTCTCTCTCTCTCTCTCTCTCTCTCTCTCTCTCTCTCTTTTTTTGCATCTATTGGTATCCATGATTGTGTGTGTTCACTTGTATCAGTTGCTTTGGATTTTTTTTTCTTTTTTTTTCTTTGAGGGCTGGATGAAAAAGTCTTGTAACTTAATCTATTACCCTCCTAAAATAAAATTGCGTTTGTGTTTGATGGTTTATCATCTCATCTGAAAGACTAGTATCCAGACCACCACTCAGTGTCTTGTGGATGGGGAACTAGTTTCGGGCACAAGCAGGGATTAAACTACTTGAAACTGACTTTTCACTGTCTAGGCAGATGCATTACTTCTAGACTACTGATCGACCACTATCAGCCTTTGGTTTACCCTGTTTAAGAAGGGGCACAATGGTTGAGTGTTTCCACAGGATGGCAAAGTTTCACTTGACCAACAGAGCTGAAACATTGTTGTAAAAAGATGAAGAAAATATCTGAAAGATGTCTCATCATTTATTGAAATACATAATCAGGATTGGCTGATGTTTTTTAGTGCTGAGAGATAGGATAGCATCTTTTATTTTTAAAATCGGAATGTCCAATCCAATCCAATGATGTTGTTTAGAGCCCCGGCCATGTCACCTCGTCATATTTCAAAAATTCATATTAAAAGTGTGCGACTCAACATTTTGATACTGATAACAGAGGAGACAGTTAGCAGTTAGTTATGTTGGCATTTTCTGTGTCTTCCCCTCACCGTTTTTCAGTAGGCGACAAACTTTCTACAATTATTGCCAGTATTTGCATGTAGCTCTCCAAAATGTGAGCTTTTTAAAGCTAGAAGGAAACTCATTGCCTTCTCATGTCAAGGCATACTGTAGCAAAATTATTCCGTCATCTTAACGGTGTAATTCATTTACCTATCAGCAATGACGTCATCTTAACAGTGTGATTCATCTACTTATCACTAATGATGTCAATTCAACAGCCTGATTCATTTACCTGTCAGTAATGGCGTCATCTTAACAGTGTGAAAAGACGTTAAATTAAAGGAAACAGTGTGACACATTTACCTATCAGTAATGACTTTAACCTAACAGTGAAACTCACTCACCTGGAGCAGTGATGCATCACTGTCAAGAGCCTCTTGCAGCTGGCGTGACGTGATGTTGGGTAGCATCAATGTCTTCCTGATGGTGACAGGAGGCAGGTCACTCAGCAGATGTCTCAGCGCTGTCTCCTGGTTCAGCAGCTGTTTCAGGGCTTTCTCTACTTTGCTTTTGATCATCAAAGTCTGCTCTTCTGGGGACTGACTTTGGAAGTGGCTTTTTTCACCAAAAGATTTTATTTCTCCTACCAGCAACCCGTAGTGACGATGAATGATGATAATGTCACATTCCCCGTCATGTATCTCTATGGAAAGAGGTTGAATGGAGGGCAGCTGGGAGGTAGCAGCATGGAGGGGGTTGAGGAATTGTCGGAATTTCAGACTTGAAATCACCATCATTACTTGATTTTGAATGTTAAATAGGGCAGAGAGACAGCGCTGTTGAGCACGGTCCTCCTGCTGGTCACTGGCTGGTACATGGAAATCCTGACTGCCCTGGGCGATGGGCTGATACATACTCCTTGGCTCCCATTCTTGAAGGCTTCCTGGTTTGTGGCGACAGCGACGTGGATTGGGGTTAGGGTTATCTCTAACGTGGACAGGCAGTCCAGCGATGTTGCCCACAACATGGGGGGTTCGGCTGAAGTGGATAGGGGGGAAGAAGTAGATTCCGTTCAGAAGGTGGGGGTAGTGCTCCTTGATAAATGGGATCCACGGTGCCTCTGGGTCAGCCGCTGCCTGCAATCAGTCATCTTGATGAGGTGTTGGCTGTCAGTGACCTCTGTAGTGTTTATCAGTGACCTCTGTAGTGTTTATCAGTGACCTCTGTAGTGTCTATCAATGATCTCTGTAGTATCTTTCATTGATCTCAGTAGTGTCTATCGATGACCTGCGGCATATATTATCAGTAACCTCTGTAGTGTCTTTTATCAGTGTCCTGTAGTATCTAACAATAACCTTTGTAGAATCTATCAATGGCTTCTATAGTGTCTATCAATGACCTCTATAGTGTCTATCGATGACCTCTGCTATATCTATTGATAGCCCATTTAATGCCTCTCAATGGCCTCTGTAGTACATATCAATGATCTATCTATCAGTGACCTCTGTAGCACCTGTCAATGACCTATGTAGTGTCTATCAATCACCTCTGTAGTGTCTATATCTATCAATCACCTCTGTAGTATCTATAATCGACAGAGAACTGAGCAGACTAAAAATGAGCATTGTCACCCTTCAAGAAACCAGGCTCCCAGAAACCGGATCTGTGAGGGAGAGAGACTCCATCCTGTTCTGGCAGGGCAAAACATCAAACGAAGTCAGAGAACATGCCGTGGGAGTTGCAGTTCGAAACTACTTGCTGGCATCCATAACTCCACCAGCAGAAGGGTCAGAGCATATCCTGTCCCTCTGACTCCAAACATTTTCAGGGTTAGTTGATATAATCAGTGCCAACTTTAGTATCCATAGCGGAATCAAAAGACAAGTTTTATGACAACCTCAGTGCTGCTGTAGGGAGAATTCCTGACAAAGAAACTACTGTCAGTCACCTGCAATTACAGCACCAGAGTAGGTGTCATCCACAACTCCTCGCCTACTTGCTTAGGCGAGCTTAGCACTAGAAAAATCGACAAGAATGGCCAGTGCCTGCTGGAGCTTTGCTTCATCATGGGTTGTGTATCAGTAATTCCTTCTTCAACACAAAGCCTCAGAACTGAGTCTCCTAGAGGCATCCGCAATCCAAACACTGGCATCAGTTTGAACCGATCCTCACCAGACGTGTCAAACTGTCCAGCATCAAGACCACTCACAGCTAATGTCTTTGCACTATACACAAACAAAGGTGACAGAAGCAATTGCAATAATCATTGCAGTACATACCTCCTCAGCATCGTTGGAAACGTCACTGTACGAGAAGCACTGAAGACACTCCAGGTACTTGCAGAGCAGGTTTACCCTGAATTGCAGAGCTCTTTCTGTGCCAACACATCCTCTATAGACATGATCTTCTCCCTCAAAAAACTTCAGGAGAAATGTACCGAGTAATGACATTTACTCTTCCTTTTCTTCATAGACCTCACAATTCTTTTGATCTGGTTAGTAGGGATGACCTCATCAAGATTTTTTCCAAGATAGCAAACCTGCCCAAATTTCTCAGCATCAGCAGATCTATCCATGAAGACATGAAAGGCACCGTCAACTTTGACAGCTCAACATCAGCTGCCTTCAACATATACTTATAGAGTAGAGTAAAACAGGGTTGTGTCCTGGCTCCCACGCTGTTTGAAATCATCTTTCTGTGACACTAAAACAGCATCTGATCCTGCAACGGAAAGTATCTACCTCCAAATCAGGTCAGCCATAAAGCCTTTCAACCTCTCCAGACTAAGATACAAGATTAAAGTCTAGCTGAGGTACCTGCATGACTTCCACTTTGCAGATGAAACAGCAGTAACTATTCACTCAGTTGAGGACCTACAGCAGCTCATGACTTGCTTCAACAATGCCTACCAAGACTTTGGGCTTACCATTAGCCTGAAAAAAAACTAGTCATGGGACAGGGTGTTGAATCTCCTCCAGCCATTAGCATCATGACAATGAACTGGATGTCATCCATGATTTGTGTACGTCGGCTTAAGTATCTCAGAGGTGTTGTTTATCAGTACTCCTAGGGTACCAGGTGAGCTCTGCCCTAGTATGGGCAGTTGCAGTAATGCAATCTACAGTATGTTGAGGTCAGTTTGTCCGACTGGTTGCCTGCTTCTGACTTTGAATCTTCAGGTAACTAGGATGTCTGAGTTTCTATGTTAACATGTTGTTAGCTGTGTGTAAGCCCCTTGAAAGAAGAGGAGGAGTTAACAGCTGTTGGTTGTTTTGTAGTGTTTGGTAATGTCCAGTTCTGTGCTATGTAATGTTCAGTGATGTCCAGTTCCATGTTATCTTTGTAATAATGTTTGGTGATGTCCAGTTCTGTTTTATTGACATCATTCTGTTGTTTGCCATGTGCCACTCTTTAGAGATTGAGTGACAGTTGTGCTGGTTTTTGTGGATGTAGAGTTATTGTTGTTGGTTTCTTTTTCTGAGTTGTGACCAGATGTTTGTGTAGTTTTTGCAGCTGTAGTGGCAATTGGTATAACTATGTCACTAGACAATTCGCTCTACTCTAGAGAGAACACAGTCTCCAATTCAGCCCTTGATGCCATTGGGCCTCTGCCCATCATGGAGGAACTAGATACTTAACCAACCCTTGCTGAACTCTGCAAAGCAATTGACAGCTTAGCTAGAGGCAAAGCACCTGGCACCAATGGCATTACACCAGACCTCATCAAAAGCTGTAAAGACACCTTACTACAGCCCCTTCACGACGTACTATGCCAGTGTTGAAGGGAGGGAGCTGTGCCACAAGACATGAGAGATGCCAAAATCGTCACTCTCTACAAGAATAAAGGTGAAAGGAGTGACTGTAACAACTACAGAGGCATACCTCTCCTGAGCATTGTAGCAAAACTCTTCACTCGTGTCATGCTTGTGCATCTTCAGAAACTTGCTGAGCATGTCTACCCCGAGTAACAATGCAGCTTCTGAGATGAACGCTCCACGGTGGACACGATATTCTCCCTACGCCAGCTTCAGGAGAAATGCAGAGAACAACACAAACCCCTCTACATAGCCTTCTTAGACCTGACCAAGGCCTTTGACCCAGTAAGCAAGGAAGGGTTGTACAACATTCTTCCAAAAATTGGTTGCCCCCAAAACTCCATAGTCTTATCAGACCTTTTCGTGATGACATGAAGGCAACAATCCAGTATGAGGGCAGCATGTCCAACCCATTTGACATCAGGAGTCAAGTCAAGCAAGGCTGTGTCCTTGCTCCCACCCTCTTTGGCATCTTCTTTGCCCTGCTCCTAAAGCACACTTTTGGAACTGCAACTGAAGGTGTACACCTACGTACCAAATCCACAGGTCGACTAATCAACATGGCTCGGCAGAAAGCAAAACCAAAAGTGATGGAGAAAACAATTAGGGACATGTCAATTGCTGCTGCTGCTGCTGTCACTTTGCACACTGAGCAGGAACTCGAATGCCTCATGGACAGGTTTTCCCAGGCCTGCAAAGACTTCGGACTGACAACAAGCCTGAAAAAGACCAATGTGCTGAGCCAGGACATGGTTACTGCACCCACTATCTGCATCAATAACTACCACCTCGATGTTATACACCAGTTCATGAACCTGGGATCAATCATCAGTGACAACATGTCCCTTGATGCCGAGATCAACAAGCGCATCGGCAAGGCTGCTACGACCTTAGGACGCCTCACCACCCGCGTCTGTGAGAACCCAAAGCTGACAATTTCCACCAAGATGGCAGTGTACAATGCCTGCATTGTCAGCACTCTTTATGGCAGTGAAACATGGACAACATACTCCAAACAGGAGGGCAAACTGAACAGCTTCCACCTGCGCTCTCTCCGTCGCATCCTAGGCATCCACTAGAGTGACAAAGCTACCAACGCTTAGGTCCTCGAGGTTGCAAGTCTTCCCACCATGTACACACTCCTCAGACAAGCAGACTCAGATGGCTTGGTCACAGGCGAAGGACAGAGGATGGACGCATTACTAAAGATCTCCTCTATGGTGAACTTGCCTCCGGCAAGAGAAGCATTGGCCACCCCCAACTGCGCTACAAAGACGTCTGCAAGCGTGACATGAAAGCCCTGGACATCAGCCTAGAGAACTGGGAGGAGGTAGCGGCTGACCGCAGCAAATGGCGCAGTGTTCTCCACAAACAGCTGAAGTGTGGTGAAGAAAAGATCCACACCACAGCAAACGAGAAGAGAGCCAAGCGGAAGGC
>CM060339.1:1504344-1511844 GCA_030674155.1 Stramonita haemastoma | reverse complement strand
TCACCCACTTACATTTCCGAGACCCAGAAATGATCTTTACAAAACAAGTCTATTATATTCACGTAGTGATCTATGGAACAAGCTCACAAGAAGTTTAAAATGTATCAAAAACAAAACCAAAAAAAAAGAAACATATTTTTAAAATCCTTTGAAGAGTAAATGTTTAGGGACTGAAGTATAAATAAAAAAACTGTGATAACAATAATTATAATGTAAATTATTTGTCATTGGCAGCAGCACTTTTTGCATCCCTTGAACATATTTCAGCTGTGATCTTTAGGGGCTGGAAATATTGCATGGTTACATGCTGTGTGTGTATGTGGAAAAAAGGGGAAGAGTCAGAGATTTTTTTCTTTACATTTTAAGCTATTGTTAATGCTAATGAAAGCCTGTGAGCAATCTAAACATGCCCATGCATAGTTTACAAGTTTTACACGCGTGGAAAGGAGAAATCCAAATGGATGAAGTGATGATATTGTGACTTTTTTTTAAAAACATATCCCCCCTTTTTTTAAAATCCAGTTTAACAGGTTTTATGATGAATGCTGCTTTTGATAATATATGTGATCAATAATTAGTATTATTATAACTGTTACTGTCTTGGTTTGATATTCTAGATGACTGAATTAAAAAATATATATATATGTTTAAGTAGGAGTTCTTGATTGTTTGTACAACTGTTCGTACATCATTATTATTGATTGGCTGATTGTTTATATTCCTCCCGTCCTCCTTTAATACCCTCTTTCCCCAGTCCTTTTTAATCGTATTCTATGATTAATTTTAGTTGTTGCTTTTTTTATTTGTGACGCTCCACCACATACGGAGTGGCATTGCACTAGAGGACAATTTTTCGTTATTGACATGCTATTACTTTCCAATGAAATGGCTAGAATAATACAAAAGAACAAACTAAAATTGAACAATACTATCAAACGTTATTATAAATTGAAATGATAGACTGCAGGAAATGTCAAAATGAGAAAATGACAATTTTAGCATCCTAACAGGTGGTCAGAATGAGGGCCTCGCTATTTTCAAAGCACGTTTAGACTAAAGGAACATAATTATGCCTTGATATTTCACTACAAGGTAGAATAAGTGCTATAGGTTTTTAATCAATCAAAATCTCAAAATCGGAAACCTCACTCCCACCTGCCTTTATTGGCTCCTAGCGGAAACGTGGATTATGTGCTAAGGAACTCATTTCGTAGTGGAACGTCACAATATTTTTTACTTTTATTGTTATTGTTGTGTTACTGCTTTTAATGGTGATGGGTGCTTATCTTATTATTGAAAATTGTATCATTATCGTTATGAATGATTTATTAATTTGATTTGTTTCCTGATTTGAGTCTAAGGATTTAATATCAATTTTTAGGATGTTTTGTTCCTGCTTTTCTGTTTTTATTTTGTTCGTTTGTTTATTTTTATTTCTCTTTTTATAGAAAATATGAACGTAAAAAAGTGTATGATATTGTAACCTGATATATTTGTTTGAAGTTGTTTTTTTTCTATGACTGAAAAAGCACTTCAAGTGCTTCTACACGTGGGTATATGCTTGTGTAAGTATGTGCGTGGGGGGGAGGGGGAGTATGTGTGCATGCGTATGTGCGTGCGTGAGTGAGTTGCTGTAGTGTGTGTGGTGTGGTGTGGTGTGGTGTGGTGTGGTGTGGTGTGGTGTGTGTGTGTGTGTGTGTGTGTGTGTGTGTGTGTGTGTGTGTGTGTGTGTATGTGTGTGTGTGTGTGTGTGTGTGTGTGTGTGCGTGAGTGTTGTTCTTCAATTTAACGTCTATTCACAATAAGTGATATTAGACACAAAAAGGCATAACATATATATATATATATATATATATATATATATATATATATATATATATATATATATATATATATATATATATATATATATATATATATATATATATAACACATATATATATATATATATATATATATATATATATATATATATATATATATATATATATATATATATATATATATAACATACATACATAATACATTCCATGTGAAAAGAACAGCGGAGAAAAACAATGTCGAGAACTATACAATGGTGGGCAGAATGCCTTTGCTTAAAATCAATAAAGGACATATTTGCTTGCACTATAACAAATTACTAACACAGCTCTCTTTCAACAGCATAGCAATTTCACAGAGCAATTTGCAATTATTCAACACTTTCTGCAAAGATTTCTCACGGATGGTGGGAAGGTACATTTTTAACACTTGACATTCCAAAAGAATATGAAAGTTTGAGATTGCCCCACCACACACACAATGCACATTTCTGGAATATTTTGTATGGAAAGCATTTAACTTCAATCTGTTAATAAGACTGAGTACTGGCCTTTGGCGGGATATATCTAACCCGTAACGAGAAGACAGAAAGAAATTTAATTCAAAAATAGAAGAGGTACGATAGGAATACCCCGCATCTTCTTGTTTTTTCCTCACATGTTTCCAGCAAGCACTTTCTAACAGGTTATAATTCTCATGAACTGACATTGGTACATTCAAGATAGCAGCAGAGTCTGAATGAGCTGCTGCATTTATAGCTGCTCTGTCAACCTTTTCATTATAAAAAAATATTGCAATGAGATGGTACCCAGCAAAAGGTGATACTAGTGCCTCTTAAAATGAGAAAGTGTATAAGATGACTTATTTCAGTTATAAGATCTTGTTTAATATTAGACCCAGAGTTTTTAAGAGATTGTAACACAGATTTTGAATCAACACATAACAAAACCTGTAAAATAGGCCGAGGAAAGTCAATTAAGTAATGTAAGGCCATCAGAATGGCAGTTAGCTCTGCTGTAAAAATAGAATGATTCTTTCCAATATGGTATAGTTTTTCAACCTTTAAGGAAGGAATTATGAAGGCTGCACCTCCATCAGTACTATTTAGAAGAGAACCATCAGTATATATTTTAAGATGTGATGGGTAATTAACTGTTATGTGCTCATTTACCTGAATACTGAGAATGTGACTCCCTTTTTCTTTTTTACAGGTAGAATGGTCAATGTCAAACGAAGCTTTTTGAAGTTCCCATGAGGGATTAGGAGATAAATGAAACGAGGACTGTTTCATTACTCTAGGATTAACTTTTGACTTTTCAAAAAGATCTGCTGTGAACGTGCCAATTGTAGTAAGAGAACAAATATTTTTGGCTCTGTTAGGAAAATGCTCATCCGTTCTCAGGTAGATTTCATGATCAACATTATTTTCAGTAGCTGAGCTTCTTATTATGTACTTTGCCAGCATCAATTCACGATATTCATCCAGAGGCAGAACTCCTATTTCTTTGTAGGTACCTACGGATGAGGCATGTGATGGCACACCCAAAGCAAGGCGAAAGGCTTTACAATCAAGACTCCTAAGTTTTTTTAGTAAATATTTTGGAGCATTAAAAAAGACTTGTTGGCCATATGTTAGTTTAGAACGAACTAGAGCCAAGGATAGATGTTTAAGAACTGTGACGTCTTGTGCCCATTGTTGTTTACTCACTACTTTTAACAGATTTAATGTATTTCTTGTTTTATTTAACAAATATTCAATATGATAATTCCATGTTAGTTTTGAAGTAAGATTTATACCAAGAAATTTAACAACAAATTTCTGAGTGTGAGTGTGTGTGTGTGTGTGTGTGTGTGTGTGTGTGTGTGTGTGTGTGGTGTGTGTGTGTGTGTGTGTGTGTGTGGCCTATGTGAAAGAGTGAGTTTTACAGTCGACTGTTTTTTATTATTGTTATTATAAACCTTAATATTAATAGAAGAAGAAGAAGAAGAAGAAGAAGAAGAAGAAGAAGAAGAAGAAGAAGAAGAAGATCAGTAGTAGTAGTAGTAGTAGTAGTAGTAGTAGTAGTAGTAGTAGTAGTAGTAGTAGTAGTATATTTTTTAATCAAATTATTAGTAGTAGTAGTAGTAGTAGTAGTAGTAGTAGTAGTAGTAGTAGTAGTAGTAGTAGTATTAGTAGTAGTAGTAGTAGTATCATTAATGTTCTTATTCTTATTCTTATTATTCTTATCATTATTAATGTTGTTATTATTATTATTATTATTATTATTATTATTATTATTATTATTATTATTATTATTGTTATTATTATTTATCATTATTATTCATCATTATTATGTATGTTTTTGTTATTTTTTATATTGCTATCATTATAATCTCTTAAGTTCATTTTGAGCTTATATTGTTGTTATGAGCTGTAACAATGGCTAACTAAATTTGGGGAGGGGTTGTCTTGGTTATGTTTCGCTTGTTTGCTTGCCGCTTCCTTTTCGTTAATTTGACTGTTTTTTGTTTAATTTTTAGGTATTCTTTTGGGGTTTTTTATTTTCATTTTTTGCTAGATAGATGGCTTCATGAAATAAAGCAAATTTATTGCTTACTCAATGTATCATCTAGAACTAAGATGTTAACTTGACTTTGATTTTGACTTTGGCACACCACACACACACACACACACACACACACACACACACACACACACACACACACACACACTTACTCCCTTTCTCTCTGTCTCTCTTTCTGCCTCTCTGTCTCTCTGTTTCTCTGTCTGTCTGTCTGTCTGTCTGTCTGTCTGTCTGTCTGTCTCTCTGTCTGTCTGTCTGTCTGTCTCTCTCTCTCTCTCTCTCTCTCTCTCTCTCTCTCTCTCTCTCTCTCTCTCTCTCTCTCTCTCTCTCTCTGCCTGTCTGTCTGTCTGTCTGTCTGTCTGTCTGTCTATCTGTCGGTTTGAGCAAATACTAATTGATATGTTTATTCACGAATGATACAGTGCCATCAGAGATCGAGACAGGTACGAGAGCTATAGGAGCTTTAAACAATATTTGCTGAGGGAGGATATCTTGTACGTTTGATACTTACTGCTTTAGAGTTGCTATTTCATAGGTGAGGTGTAATGTTTTGCCACTGAACAACAATGTAACTCAATGTATTGAACAAAATTGAAAGAAAGAATGTCCACTTTGTAAACAGAAAGTTAAAGATAAAAGCATTTCCTCTATAAGTTATATGATCTTCTTAAAGCAGAAAACAGAGACAAAATGGTTGTTGGTATAAATATATCTTTCTCGCCATCAATAAGAGGGGAAATGTTGTATTAGAATGTTATGTTACAAACAAAGACAAGAGTTGTTTTCTCTCTGTATTGTTGGTGAAGATATTTTTTTCGTTTGTTTTATTTTGTTTTGCTTTGTGCGGATTTTTTTTTGTGGGGGAAGGTGGGGGGGGGGGGGAGCTGTTAATTATGTTTGTTTGCTTTTGTGGGTTTTTTTTTTGGGGGGGAGGCTATTTGCTAAATAGGGCAAGGGCAGAATGAAAAATAATAATGTGAATGCTTACTCTATTACCCTAGAAAAATAAAGATCATTCATTCATTCATTCATTCATTCATTTATTCATTCAGTCAATCAGTCATTCCTTCCTTCTTTTATTCATGCATGCATGCATACATTCTCTCTCTCTCTCTCTCTCTCTCTCTCTCTCTCTCTCTCTCTCTCTCTCTCCTCTCTCTCTCTCTCTCTCTCTCGCTTTCGGTGTGTGTTTCAATGATGGACGTGTTCAAACTGCTCCTCAAAATATTAAAAAAACGGACGTTGTTCCTAAGGAAATGTGGACATTTTTTGCAGTAGTGTAGTTCTGTGATGTGTGCAGCTGATGGTGGTATCTGATGACTGAAAAGGTCAGTGGTTAAGACAAAATTAACATTTTATTAATTACTATGATTTAAAGAAGGACGTATATACGTGAACTATTTTCAAAACCGTCCAGAAATAAGACTCGTGTAGCAGCAGAACAGCATTTGTGTTGCACGTGCAGTTTGTTGTCAATTAGGCCAGCGTTGCAAAGCAGGGACAGCACTCCATACACCTGTCCTCCACAGTTGTTTCCCGTTTGACCTTTGGCCCCTACACGTGCATTCAATGCACGTGTCACTGAGCACAGGTATTGGAAGTGGAAAAAAGAAGTCAGCAAACACAAGTATCCTAAGAGAAAGAAATCCAAGTTATTGAGTTATTGAGCACAGGTATTGCAAGTTGAAAACAAAAATGTCTCAGCACGAATTCTTACCACCCCAGCAGGTATAATGCAAATGCTTGACTGGCGCCTTACACAGATCCAACAGGGACTCCATATGCACACAAATGGCATAAAAAATAGTATTGATGAACAATTCCAAAATCTGGATACCAGAATCTCAAGCTTCTTTGAAGAAATCTGTACACTGAAGGAATACCTTGTTCAACAGAAAAAAGACATTCAGGAAATACGAGAAGACAGAGAGCTCATTCTTGACAGACTTGAAGCTGTAGAGAGACAAGTTGAATTAACAGAACAAGCTACCAAAGCATGTAATGTGAAATTTATCAATGTTCAAGAACTTGATGGTGAAACAGAATACACAACAGCAAATTATATCATTGATATTCTAAATGACCATGCCCCTTACATGAACTGGCATCAAGATGACATTTCAAGAGCTTATCGAATTGGAAGACCACGCTCTTGGAGAGGAGAACCACGGCCCATCATTGTCCACTTATGTAGATGGTCAGACAAGATGGCCATATTGGGAGATCCGGAGCTTCGAGGCAACCTCAGAAGGAGTGGCATCAAAGTAGCCTCTGACCTAACCGTCCACCAGCGAGAAACTGTGGATTGGCATTGGGGGCAGGGACAAATTGCCTTCTATCGCCATGGGAAACTGCATGTCAGAGAAAAGCAGTCATCTTCATCATTCCATGAGGGAAGGAGGCACTTCAGCCGACCACCTCATGCCCAAGAAGAACACTTGCACCCAGTTCAAGATAGCAGACGAAGCAGACATACCAGAACAGCTGATACAGATTGTTTCAACAATGACCACCAGTCTGAGAAGCAGAAGATGCAACAAGGCAGGTTTTATACACGACGTCAGGAAGAGTTGTATCATGACAATCCTCAGAGTCGACTGCAATACAACAGGTCATGGCCAAGGCAACCCCGATGGAGCATGTCACCACAGCCACATCTGCAGGGGGTCCAGGCAGCAAACAGAGGGCAGCCTGTGAGCTACCCCTACGATGCAATGAGGGACAGCGAGCAAAGGGTGCAGAGAAATCCTGCTGGCCGAGCAAACAGAAAAGAGGAAGGCAGTGTTCCAGTCAGCCCAGGACCTTACTCCTACAGTGAAGCAGCAACACAAGGAAGAATGGCCCAGCCCAGTAAAAGAATTGTCTTTGTGAAAAATGGGAGCAGAAGACCTCCAGTTTCTCCAGGTCAAAGCTGCAAATCTGATATGTGTGACTATAGTCAGCAGCAAAACAGAAAGTGCAATGCAGATACAGCCACAGAACAGGATGTCAGTGACCATGAAAGGGTCATGTCCAAGGGAAACAGAAGACTTGGTGGGACTTGTCCCCCTTGTGAAGATGTGCATAGGACAGGACAGAGGACCATAGTAGACAAAACTGAAGACAGTGACAGGGA
>CM060339.1:1491844-1499344 GCA_030674155.1 Stramonita haemastoma | reverse complement strand
TATTTGTTAAATGCTTGAATGAGGCAAGCGCCTGCATGTTTAGAAAAGTACCCATGCACAAGACCATAAAATCAGAATGGTTTGACGATGATTGTGAAATCGCCAAAAAAGAAAGTAGAGCAAAGTTAAAATGTTTTAGAGTGACCAGAAAGGAGGAAGACAGGTTGATTTATGTAGAAAAAAGGAAAGAGTATAAACAATTATTGAAAGCAAAAAAACAAAATTATAGGAAAAAGAAAACAGAACTTTTAGCTGAAAACATTGCAGACTCTTCTCAGTTCTGGAAAGAAATTAAAAGGATGGGATATGGCAATAGAGAGAAAATTTACAACAACATCAGCAATGATGACTGTTTTAACCACTTTAAAGAAGTTTTTTGTATGAATGAGGAGACTGGTGAGAGTGATGATGTCATTGTTGATGTTTTGGATGATGTGGATCATTTTTTGAACAAAGATATTTGTGAAGAAGAAGTAGCTTGTGCAATTGCAAAACTCAAATTAAGAAAGGCAAGTGGGATGGATGGTGTATCTGGTGAAATGATAAAGAATGGGGGAAAGAGTGTATTGGGGTTCCTGGTAAAACTTTTTAATGCTGTCTTTACCTCAGGTGTATATCCGTCTGAATGGTCCAAAGCTATTATCATACCAATTTATAAAAAGGGAGATCCTGAAAAAAACAGACAATTATAGAGGAGTATCTTTACTGAGTATAGTATCAAAGTGTTATACCACAGTGTTAAATACAAGATTATACAGTTGGTTGGAAGATAATGAAATGATTTCTGAGAGTCAGGCAGGTTTTCGTAGGGGTTATTCCACACTTGATCAAATATATAATTTATATGCAATTGTACAAAAGTGTATGCTAAAGAAAGGTAAGAAATTATATGTTGCTTTTGTAGATTTCAAAAAAGCATTCGATTCTGTCCACCATGATAAACTTCTACGATGCATGAAAAACCAGGGGTAAAGGGAAAATTTTTAGCATCTTTGAAATCTATGTACTCTTCATTGCTTTCATGTGTGCGTGTAAATTGGGAACTTACAGAATTCTTTGAATGCCCAGTTGGGGTCAGACAAGGCTGTGTCCTGTCTCCGACATTATTCTCTGTTTATATAAATCAGTTAGCTAACCACATAGATGCAGGGGGAAAACATGGTATACAGTTTTTACCAGGTTTAATGGAAGTGTTCATCCTACTTTTTGCTGACGATGTAGCGTTGTTGTCAACAACAGTGGGTGGTCTACAAAATCAGCTTAATATTCTATACAAGTGTTGTAATGATATGAAACTAAATGTAAACACGGATAAAACAAAAGTAATGGTCTTTAGAAAAGGGGGATATTTAGGTCGACATGAGCAATGGTTTTTCAATGATAAAAAGCTAGATGTAGTTAATAGTTATTGCTATTTAGGTTTTCAGTTTACAACAATGCTTAGTATGAAGAGAGGCACAAAGCACTTAGTAACTAAAGGTAAGAAAGCAGTAGTGCAATTAAATAGAGCTTTCCAAAAGTATAAAGAAATGACTGCTAATACTTTCTTCAAGATTTTTGATGCAAAAATGCAGCCTATTTTGCTTTATTCAGCTGAAATATGGGGGTTAACAAAATTAGATCATGTGGAAAAAGTTCATATGATGGCATGTAAAAGGTTCCTAGGTGTCCCAGTCAAAACACCAAATAAAATGGTCTATGGCGATTTGGGACGATACCCGCTGTATGTGAATTCTTTTGTCTCTGTTCTAAGATATTGGTTTAGATTACTACAAATGTGTTCCGAAAGGTTGCCATACAAGGCATACCAAATGCTGCTTGAACTAGACAGAACGGGAAAATATTGCTGGGTATCTAAAATTAGAGAAATTTTATGTGAGACAGGGTTTAATTTTGTTTGGTTGCAGCAAGGTGTAGGTGATGTTAAAGTATTTTTGAGATTGTTTAAACAAAGGCTCATTGATTTTTTCATTCAAGAATGGACAGGCACAATAAGAGATCGTGAAAGGTATGACTGCTACCGGTCCTTTAAAATACTCTTTGAAAAAGATAAATATGTTTGCAATGTTGATATGTATTGTTTTAGGGTTGCTATAGCACAGTTGAGATTTAATGTTCTCCCACTGAACGCAAATGTACATCGCTTCAGTAATTTAGAGCAGAAAAAAGCTTGTCCATTTTGCGAGACAGCAAGGGAAGATGAACAACATTTTCTTTTTGTTTGCCCTACATACTCTCATTTACGGGACAAATTCCTGAAGGAGTTAGTTCGAACCCCGATTCACCGATTGTTACAGGTCAGAACTCACTATGAGATGCATCAGTTGTCCAAGTATATTTTCCATTCAATTAATCTAAGGAAAAAGCGTTTAATTATATTGTAATTGCTGTTCAAATGAATGTGTTTACCATAATAACTATGTGGCAAGAGTGACTGGTGTGTGCTGCTGCTTAATCGATGTTTAGTTGTAATATCATATCGCTTGATGGTGCTGCAGTTTAAACAATGATAAGGTGTTTAAACATATTGCCTGATGTGTGCAGCAGTTAAAACAATTGTTATCTGTTAAAGTCACGGTATGTGAAGAAAACTTGTGATGTTTGTAGTGCTAAATGAAGTGAGGTATGGATTCTATCGGCTAAGATTATATGCCTGTGTGTGTGTGTGTGCGTGCGCGCACGCGCGTGTGTGTGTGTGTGCGTGCGTGCGTGCGTGCATGTGTGTGTGTGTGTGTGTGTGTGTGTGCGTGCGTGCGTGCTCGTGCACGAGTACACATGTATCTCTCTCGTTAACAACATTATAACAGTAATAATGATGAGTTGAGGAAGTTGACAACTGGTCAATGATGATAATGATAATGATGATATGTATGTGCACCACCATTTGTATATATGTAAATGTTGACAGTTATTATGAGGATATGTGTCATCACCACACCACCGCCCACCATCTTTATTTATTTATTTATTTTTTTGTTGCTTGTATTGTGGCCAATGGCCGAAGTACATTAAAGCATTTCAGTGTGTTCAGTGTTCAGTGTTCTCTCTCTCTCTCTCTCTCTCTCTCTCTCTCTCTCTCTCTCTCTCTCTGGGGGCATAAAATGTGAATGCTCACACGAGGTTGTGGTTTTTTGGTCTCTGCATTTAACTATCAAGCACTGTGACTATAGAGCGACCCCTGTCTCCAAACTGCACAGACAGACTAGTGAAAGACTATGTCATCCGGACCGCTTACTTTTAGGTCAACATGTGGCTGCTTTTGTGCAGTCTACATAAATTTCATGGTGAAGAGAGCAAAAGTGAAGAAAGCTTCACACATAGCCATGTTGAAAGTGGGAGGGAAGGTAGACGGTGTCCTGTTGGGTTTGTTCCTCTCCTATGTATTTTGGGGCAGTCTACTTCTACGTTGCGGCGACATCGAGAGCAACCCTGGGCCCAACACCAACAAAGACATGAAGCAGACAAGGCTTTCCAACCCCAGGACTTCCAGTACCAGGGCCAGTACGGAGAAGACGTGCCCCTCTCCTGGTGGCGCTTCCACTGAAAGAGGAGAACCAAAGCTGTCTGAATTGGCTGACATGCTGCAGTCCATGCGTTCCAGTATGGACACCGGGTTCGAGGAGGGGAAGCAGGAAAGGCATGTCTTACGGGATGACAACAGGGCCTTGCAGGACGAGCTGAGGGGACTGGCGGGGGTCATCCACGGGCTACGCCAGGAGAACGAGGAGCTGCAGAGGAAGAACGAGGACCTGACCAAGAGGGTGGAGGAACTGGAGAGGAAGACAGATGACCTGGAGGGACGGTCCAAACGCAACAACCTCCTCTTCTTTGGTCTGCCGAGGAGAGCTTGCGAAACCTCCGCTGAGTGTGAAGGTAGGGTAAAAGACCTCCTTACGGACACTATGGAACTCTCAGAAAACATTGAGTTCGACAGGGTTCATCGAATAAAC
Organism: Stramonita haemastoma; assembly: GCA_030674155.1. Taxonomy (NCBI): domain Eukaryota; kingdom Metazoa; phylum Mollusca; class Gastropoda; order Neogastropoda; family Muricidae; genus Stramonita; species Stramonita haemastoma. Next base: position 1,495,394 of record CM060339.1, on the reverse strand, counting down.
TCTAAGGCTGATTCTCCTGTGATTGCCAGGTGTGTTTTCTATCAACAGAAAATGTCTGTACTAAAAGCCAAGGGTAAACTGCGGGGATCTGGGGTGTTCATTGGTGAAGATTTCTCCATGCGTGTTAGAGAAATTAGAAAACGGCTGGCTCCACACCTGAAGAAGGCTAAGAGTGAGGGCAAGAGGGCTTCAATGATCTTTGATCATCTGATCATTGATCAGAAGAAGTACACTGTTGACCAAGACAACAAACTGGTAGAATTAAAATAGGGTGTTGGCCGCCTCAGTACAATTTCACTTACACTTTGTGAACTTTTTGATGAGGGTGCAAATTTTAGGGAAGCACCGGGTGCAATTTTTAGGGAAGCACCGGTTTTGCATCCACTGCCTGGTGTCAATCACGTGCAGCCAGCACGTGCTGGACATGGGACAGATGTCAACAAAGTGTGTTATGTTTTGAATGTAGCTGCAAACCCGGATGAAATTGTAAACACTGTGAGCATGAATGAACGTGTGTCAGATATTGTAAATAAAGATGGCTTGCAAGATGTGTGTGCTCCCTCTTCCGCACTGACTGATGATGATAATAAAATGAATTGTTCCCCTTTATGCAATACATCAAAGTTTTCTTTTTTACATTGGAATGTGAATGGATTATTGTCTAAATTGTGTGATATGGATTTCGTTTCTTATGTTTGTTCTTTTGATTTTATTTGTCTGGTTGAAACTTTTGTTGAAGATTTTCATTCATCAGTGTTTGCTGGTACGAGACGTTTTGTAAACCCGCCACTAAACTTTCCACTCAAGGGAGACGATCTGGTGGTCTTTTGTGTCTTGTTCGCTGGTAGTTATGCGCCCTTGTGAAACAGCTGGATATGAAATCTGATATTTTTTGTGCATTCGTGATTGATAAATCGTTGTTTGGTACAATAAAAGATGTATTATATGTGGCAATTTATGTACCACCGGCTGATTCACCCTATTATAGATTTTTTTATATTGAAAATGGAATAATGGTATTGGAAGATTTTCTTTGTGACTGTATGCTTTTTGTGACAATGTTTATGTCATATTGGGAGGGGATTTTAATAGCAGAATATCCAATGTTTCGTTAGATTTGGAGGACAGCCATGCACCATTTGTAAATCAACATCTGAGTGGACCACTTCATATCAACAGAATGTCACAAGATAATGTGTTAAATCATTATGGTAAAATGTTATTAAATATGTGCACTGCATTACATTTACATGTTTTGAATGGTACGTGTCATGGCGACCGTCAGGGTTGCTACACGTTTATATCTGAGACTGGAAGCAGTGTCAATGAATATTTTATGATGTCACAAGATATGTTTACACAATTCTCTGAGGATTGTGAAATGAATGTTTCTGAAAGGTGTGAATCTGACCACATGCCTTTAGTGCTTTATATTAATTTTCCTACGGAAAATATAAATGATGAAAAAAGGGAAAAAACTGAGTGTGTGATTGAAAAGTTTATCTGTAATGAAACATATTCTGAAGTGTTTGATAGGGTAATGGACTCGGATGAGATACAGCAGAGGTTAAGTATGGCTAGTAATCTGATTGATGTCAATATTAACCAAGCTCTTGATGTCTTTAACACTTGTATGAAGGATTGTGCTGATTGTATGAAAAAGCAGATAAACGTGAATAAAAAACACAGTAACAGTGATTGGTATGACATGGAATGTCGTATAGGTAAAAGAAATGTTCGTAAATTATTAAACAAGTATCGTCGCTCTTTATCTGTATTTGATCGTTATCTTTACCGTATAGCTAGGGGTAACTATAAACAACTTTTGAAGACAAAGCGCAAACTGTTCAATAATGCTTTGCTAGATAAATAGATTGCTTCTTTTGATAGTCAGAAAGAGTTCTGGAATGTAATGCGTAGCATTCAGAGTAAAAGGAAGCAGCCTGTTAATAATGTTAGTCTAGATGATTGGTTTCAACATTTTAAGAAATTACTTGAAACAAATAATGATGTTCATACTTATATAGACAGGGAAGAAGGAATTGATAATAGGGATGATAGTGACGATTACTTTAATCGTCCAATTTCAAAGGAGGAAATAATGTTAGCTTTAAGGAAACTGAAAAATCAAAAGGCAGCTGGCCCAGATGGTATTATTGGAGAGATGATAAAAAATGCTTGTAAAGTAAAGTTGGTAGTGAACTTTTTTGTTCAATTTTTCAATGCTTTATTTGATAATGGTGTGTACCCTTATAGTTTGACTGAGTCTATTGTGCTACCTTTGTACAAAAAGGGTGATATTAACAATCCAAATAACTACAGGGGAATTTCTTTATGCAATATAAGTAGCAAGTTATATAGTGCAGTTATTAATCGAAGACTACAAGAATGGGTGGAGGAAAATAACATAACTGGTGAATTTCAAGCTGGATTTAAACGAAATTATTCCACTGTGGATCACATGTTTACATTAATGGCGTTTGTTCAAAAGCAATTTTGTTTGAATCGTAACCTTTATGTGGCTTTCATCGATTTTGAGAAAGCCTTTGATTCTGTTAACATAAGCATACTGTGGCCTGTTTTGTTTAGGAATGGAATTCGGGGGAATCTGTTTAAATGCATTATGAGTATGTATGAATTTGTAAATGCTAGAGTTAGATGTGGTGCATCATTGACTGATTATATAAACTGTACAGCTGGTGTCAAACAAGGAGATGTGTGTAGTCCTATTTTGTTTTCCTTGTTTATTAATGAGTTAACTTTAGAAGTTATTCGTAATGGCAAACATGGTGCACAATTTATCGATGATACTTTGGAAATATTTTTACTCATTCTAGCTGATGACGTGTATTAATTTCAGAAACAATAGTTGGGCTACAAAGACAATTAAACAGTTTAGAAAAAGCATCAGTCACACTAAAGTTAAAGGTAAATATGTCAAAAAGTAACATTATAGTATTTAGAAAAGGGGGGTATCTTGCAGAGCGGGAAAGATGGACATATGATGGAAGTGTTATGCCAGTTGTAAACGTCTATAAATATTTAGGAATATATTTTTCAACACGGTTAAGTTTTTCCTTTGCTTGTAGAGAACTGGTAAGCAAAGCAAAGTATCCTTTATTGTGTATTCTGAGAAAGTTAATGCAACTGAATAATGATTCTCTGACCTTGTTTCTGAAGTTGTTTGATGCCCAAATTCAACCCATGGTGCAGTATGGTGCTGAGTTATGGGGCTTAGATGCAGGTGTGGTAGTAGAAATTGAGAAGATACATTTGTATGCATTAAATAAATTTCTAGGTATATCAATCCAACCACCTAATGACTTAGTTTATGGGGAAACTAACAGGTATCCAATAAGTTTAATTTCCATGGTTAAGTGTATTCGTTACTGGCTGAAACTGACACAGATGGAACCACATAGATTGCCAAATAAAGCTTATCAAATGTTAATGAATTTAGAAGCAAGAGGTAAGAAAAACTGGATCTTGAACATAAAAGTAAAGTTATATGAATATGGTTTTGGTGTTGTTTGGGAAAATCAAGGTGTAG
>CM060339.1:1484344-1486844 GCA_030674155.1 Stramonita haemastoma | reverse complement strand
TTGGAGCAATCTGATTTTTCCCCTTTGTTTTTGTAAAGGGTGATTATGATTGCATCACGAAGGTTTTGTGGTAGCTTTCCCTGCTCCCAGCAGCAAACAAAAAATTCATGGAGCTTGCAGTGCAGTGTTTGCCCCCCGTTTTTCCATAATTCTGGTGGAATACCGTCGACGCCTGCAGCCTTCCCACTCTTCAGTTGTTCTATGGCTTTATTTACCTCTTCCAGGGTTGGGGCCTCGTCCAGTTCTTCTTTCACTGGTTGCTGTGGGATCTGTTGGATCACTTCATCATCAACAGTGCGATCAGCGCTGAAGAAGGTCTGAGACGCCCGTTGTCATTGCAATTCCCAACTCCATGTTTCCCCAGAACTCCCTTCCAGGCTTCTGAATCTCGGCCAACTCTAGCATTGAAATCCCCAAGGATAATGACCTTGTCGTCTGCAGGGGTGTTTCTTACCAGGCTGCGCAGGTCACAGTAGAATTTGTTCTTGTTTGCAGGGTCTGCTTGAAGAGTCGGGGAATACACACTGAAGAAAGTGATGTGCTGCTTGTTCTCCAGTGGCAGACGCATGGAGATGATACGGTCTGAATGACCTGTTTGCAAGTTCTCCAGCTTTGAGGCAATGGTGTTCTTGATCATGAAGCCTACACCTGAAAGGCGTAGTTTGGATTGGGGCTTGCCTGACCAGTATAAGGTGTAACCGGCGCCGTGTTCTTTGAGACTACCTTCATCTGGGAAGCGGACTTCACTAAGAGCCGCGATGTCGATATTTAGTCGCGAGAGTTCGTGTGCAACTAAAGCAGAGCGTCGTTCAGGACGGTTGCTATCTGCTGTATCTAGCATGGTTCTGATGTTCCAGCACGCCAGTTTGAGACCTGTCACACCTTTGGAGGCAGGTGTGGAGCCACTTGACTTTGACTTTGTTGTTGCTCGACCGCTTGGAAAGATGCCCGTTGACCGCGGCTAGCCAACTGGGAGGTATGAGGATGAGCTTTTGTTAGGCCACCTTTTCTAGGCCCCTCTCCGTGTGGAGCAAGCAGTGCTATCCCTAAAGAGGGCTGCTTGGTCATTCAGGGTGCTGCCGGGTGATGTTGTCATCCTCAGGTCAACAATCAGACGACCCATACTCCTGAATCGCCAGCATGCAGGATTGGAACTGCAGCTTCCAGTGACATCTTTCACCTGCCGCATTCGCCCCTTTCCCATCGCTACAGGGCTTGGGGATAGTAGGAAAAAGGGAGGATGAGGGGGGGACGTGGACTTGTCCTTGGGCCTGCGCATAGGATTTTTAAGGTGAGAGACAGTGCGCGCAGTACCGTTCCCACCCTTTAAACTCGCGGTTCATCTGCCATGGCCCAGCAAGCTGGGACAGTGACAGCGAAGTCCTCGGGTCGTAGGCAGATTTACAACAGGTGGTTGAAGGCTCAGCCAGCCATATATTAGGGATACACCAGCCCTCCGTTCTTTAGGCCTGCCAACAGGGTATTTTAGTCTTCGCTATTTGCCCATAGCTGGGAGGCTGGTTCGTGGGCACCAGGGCGTATCCACACGACGGTGGGCCATGCGTGCCGCACGTAAGGGGGCCAGCTTTCCTCCCGGACCCAGTTATACCGCCAGGTACTCGGTCGCGCCATGACGTAGCAAGCTCAGTGAGAACAGGGGCACCACGGGAAGGTGTTGCTACGGGTACAGTAATGTAGGAGAGGCCATTGCAAGTGACCATCTGCCCGTTACCAGGCAGGGGCCCCCTTGGCGATCACTACACCTGGAAAGGAGAGGCTATGTTTTGCGCATTCACTTTCCTTACGGAGAGAGGGACGTTGTAGCACCAGACCTCAACCCTGCCACAGGGGGTACAGTATCAAATACCCATACCCCCATGGGTATTTGGGGTGGGGGTATGGGTATTTGATATATATATATATATATATATATATATATATATATATATATATATATATATATATATATATATATATATATATTATAGCAATGCGCCCACCCTGATATTTTCAAAGAACTAATGCTCACTTTCACTAAGGATTTGTGCAGACTGTTCTAAAAGTCCTTTGACGACGCTTCCTGATGGCCGGAAATTGGTTCTTGAATCTCTGTGCCATTTTTGCAAAATGCCGAAGGGACAGTCTTACACTGTTTTTTTTCAAATTGGAAGCCCTCCAGTATCTGGATAACGAAGCAGGTGGGAATGTTTCGGAGTGTGCCCGTGAATTTTCTGTGGATAGAAGAGGATCAGGGAATGGAGTGAAAACAGAGATAGACTTGAACAGCAGTACAGAAAAGACAAACAAAAACGGAAACTGTCAAAAGGACCAGCAGTTAGATCTAAACATGTCGACCAAGGTGTGCTGCACTATCTGGAAGATGTAAGATCTGAAGGCACAGTATTGCGAAACAAGAACCTACAACGGAAAGGATGGAACTCGTTGGCCTTCTTTGCCTCAAAGTCCCTTATTTTCTATTTTCCTTCACTTCTACTCACAC
>CM060339.1:1474344-1479344 GCA_030674155.1 Stramonita haemastoma | reverse complement strand
GATGCTCATACACGTTGCCAACAGACTGGATTGTGGAATTATTATGGCCTCATTATATATATATATATATATATATATATATATATATATATATATATATATATATATATATATATATATATATATATATATATATATATGCACTGCCTGGCTGTGCCCACACGAGGTGCTGTGCAGAGATGAAAGATGAACGATCTCTTCTCTGTTACAACAGATTTGCGAAAATGTGTTGGTATATGTAAATTCTTCCCTGCTGCCTCATCTCTATTTCAATCTTTTTGATTTGCTTAGGCTAGTTATCAGTTGTGTATCTGTGTTGGCATTATTTGTGTCAGGTGAGGATTATGTGTTTGATTAATGTATATAGGCCTATCTCTCTCTTATGTTAAAAAATATAGGTGAATCCAGTTTTGGATTATGTGTTTGATGACTATATACCTATCAGCTTAATTTACATCATAGGTTGAACTGTTGTTGTTTGTGGGGGTGGTTTTTTGTGAGGGTTGGGGATACTATTTTTTGTTTTGGTTTGTTTGTTTGGTTTTCTTGGAGGGAGAAGTTGCTTGCTTGTCTGTTTCTTTTGTTTTGGTTTTGATTTTATTTTGATAGGCGTGATCAGGGCGAGGGCTGGATGAAAAAAAGTATGTGAGTGATTATCTCTAACCTTGAAAAATATTCATTCATTCATTCATTCATTCATTCATTCATTCATTCATTCATTTATTCATTTATTTCTTCACCTATACACAAACTCACACACACGCACACACAAACACACACATACGTGCATGCACAGATGCGCGCGCACACATGAGCGCACTAATAAACCACGAACAGTCATTGCTAATATTCCTTGTCTTACCCATGCCTGACACAGACTGCAGTACAGAACATGGCCAACCTACCTGTACCTGTCGCCTTCTCCACTTCACACAGCAGACATGGTCACTGTTCACTTCACACAGCAGACATGGTCACTGTTCACTTCACACAGCAGACATGGTCACTGTCCACTTCACACAGCAGACATGGTCACTGTCCACTTCACACAGCAGACATGGTCACTGTTCACTTCTTCACTTCACACAGAAGACATAGTCACTGTTCACTTCTTCACTTCACACAGCAGACATGGTCACTGTTCACTTCTTCACTTCACACAGCAGACATGGCCACTGTCCACTTCTCCACTTCACACAGCAGACATGGTCACTGTTCACTTCACACAGCAGACATGGTCACTGTTCACTTCTCCACTTCACACAGCAGACATGGTCACTGTTCACTTCACACAGCAGACATGGTCACTGTTCACTTCACACAGCAGACATGGTCACTGTTCCCTTCTCCACTTCACACAGCAGACATGGCCACTGTTCACTTCTCCACTTCACACAGCAGACATGGTCACTCTCTACTTCTCACTTTCTACTTCACACAACAGACATGGTAACTATTTTTCTTCCCATCACTCCTTCCTTTTCTCATCTGCAATTCTTTTTACGTCTTTGAACTCATCCTCAACTTAACAGGTCATTCTGTTACTTTCGGCAGTCTTTACTGGCCACCTCCTAGCCGAAAAAAACAATCTAACATCTTCAGTTTTCCATCAAGAGTTTCAGTCCCTACTTGATTACTACAACCAAGAAACTTATCATTTTTGGCAACTTGAACTTCTACTTCAACAACCAGTCCTCTCCTGATGTCAAGCGTCTTTCTCTGTCCCTGTCTAACCACTCTCTTCCCCAGCTAGTAAACGAGCCAGCACACAGATCAGGCCACCTTTTGGACTGGCTCATCACCGATGCCTCACCAAGTCTGATCACATATGTATGTCATTAATGAACTGATTTCTGATCATTCTGTCATTCTTTTCTTTCTTAACATTGCAAAGCATATTAAAAAGAAAAAGCGCATTACCCATGGCAACCTCAAGGCCGTTAATATTCAAACCTTTTCTTCCTAAGCTGCAGAACGCCTTTCACAAATCCTGACTACACTGACCCTTCTACACACTACAGTAATGTTCTCAGTCAACTGCTCGATGAGCATGCACCTCCTACTGACCTTTTCCTGCCTGATCAGATCTGTGCCCCATGGTACACTCACAAAATTCTGGTCACAAAGCGCAAACGCTGACAGCTAGAGGGGCAGTGGTGAAAATAAAAACTGAAATTAACAGACAGCTCTTATGAAAACAAAGTAACAAAGTGAAAACTTTCATTCATTCTGCAAAGACACATTTTTATTCTGCTCAAGTTTTTAATGCTACACTCAACTCTTCTTGGATCAGATAAGACCTCTGCCTACCGCCTAGAGCCATTTTGAACTTCCTGCTATATTTTTATTCTTCTGTGACCGAGTCTGCAACATTTGTTCTAGACTGGATCAGACTTCTTCCCATCCTGTGCCTCCTGATCCCCAATTCACTGGCACACCTCTCCTTTCCCAGCAAGTGAACATAAATATCAAACAATTTTGAAAGGAATGTGAAGCTCCACCTCAGAACCAGTTGCATCGCACCAATGGTCAAGTTTTAGTTACTGACATATTGTTGATTTGGAATAAGATAGCTATACAATACTAAAAGCAGACTGAATATCAGACAACTGTATGGAAAGTTATTACACCTTGAAATGATAGACTGCAGAAAATGACAAAATATGACATTCCAGCATAAAAGAGATCTTTAGTCATCATCGAGTTTTTTTGCATATTTTATATGATTCTAAATGTACTTTGAATGCTCTTTCTACCGGTGAAAATCTCATCAAAATCGGATGAATAGTTTTTGAGATATCAGGTTTTGAAAGGGGTTTACCTGAAAGCGGCCATTTTGCGAAAATGAAGAAAAACTGAATCGTAATTTCCATGACATTTTTTTTCTTCGCAATCAATGTTTGATCTTTATAAAACTCTACATGCTGATTAAGTACACAAAGAAACACATACCTACAAAGTTTTGTGGTCATGTATGAATTTTCTCAAATATTAGACTTATTTTAATGGGCGACTACCCCTGGCCTCGGAGCTCATTTTGGCTGATTATTGTATCTCAGGTTCTACAAAAGATTTTGTAGTAGCATTTTACACAGAGACAGAAATTATCATTTAAAGCTAGAATAGTAAGTTTCAACAGTGAATATCATGGTTAAACATTTTTATGATCTTTTAAAAACATATTATATTTTGTGAAAAACAGGTACATCTCCTCATCTGCAATTAGCTAATGTATGGAATGCTGAAACTAAATTTATTACAGTGGCAAAACATATGAAGAGAAAGGTACCATGGACAGAAATTAGGATATGTAAATTCACATAGGTGTAGACAACACCAATCTGGATTTTACTTAAAATCAACAAAATTACATTACCAAATTTAACCATGCTTAAAATTAAAACCTAGATAGACCCTTTTTTAATAATAGCATTTATCTCAGAAGTCATTTTGCATCTACATGCAAGGTTTCAGGGGAATACTTACTATAGAATTTGCACAGTAAATGAGGCAATATTGTAGACATTGAAAATTAGTCCAAAGTTTTAAGATAATGGAACATACACAAAACCCTAGTCTCTTCCCCTAGCCAAAATTAGACAGAAAACTCATTATCCTTATACTGTAATTTCTTTAGCTACAGCTTTGAACAACACTAACCTACACATAAAACTTATAAAGCCATAATGTGCATATACTGGTGAACCACACACAAACACACAGTAAACACACACACACACACACACACACACACACACACACACACACACACACACACACACACTCACACACACACACACACACACACACACACACACACACCACACACACACACACACACACACACACACACACACAAAGAGGTATAGTTTTAAGTCATACTAGCATTTGTCATGTATTTACTTGTTGTTATCACTGTTTAGCCCAAATCTATGTACTGTATACATTATTGATAAAAAGACACCCATTTTACTGCACACATCCAACAACATACTAGACCCTCCCCTTCCCTTCCCATCGTCTAATATCACTTTGAGTGAACAGACGTAAAATCGAAGAAACAAACAAACAAAGAGGTATACAAGACTATGCAATACAATACAACACATACACACACTGCACACACACACACACACACACACACACACACACACACACACACACACACACACACACACACACACACACACACACACACACACTCATCTTGCCTAAATTTGACTATGCCTCATCTCTTTGGGACAACTGCAGTGAAACTAATTTGAAATTCATTCATTGATTATATAAAAGAGCACTAAAACTTGTCCTATTAAAATCAAGCTCCCTAACCATCAACGATTATAAGCAAACAAATATTCTTACATTCCAAAACAGGCTTTATTTCAATAAAGCTCTATTTTTACAAAAAGTTGTCAATAGAAATGCCCCTCCCAAGATCACCAACAGATTCAAAGTTGATTAGCACAGGCATAACCATCTACTAACATTTCCCAGACTCAGAAACAATCTTTACAAAACAAGCTTCCTATATTCAGGTAGTTATTTATGGAACAAGCTCCCAAAACATTTAAAATGTATCAAAAATAAAAATCAGTTCAAAAATCAGTTCAAAAATCACTTAATGGGCTTATGCAACAATTGTTTGAACTACACATCAATCCAATCAACCATATTTAGAACAGACTAAAGACTGGTACTCTCTGCTCACCCCAAAAAATCTTTCAGGTGTGGTTTACAGTGACTGAAAAATCTACACTTTGCTTGCTATATATGTATGTGGAAGGGGGAAAAGGTGGAGAAAGATTTTTTTTTTTTTCTATAATTTAATTTTGAACAGGATAGGGAATAAGTGATGTGTGTAAACACGTGTATATTCTGCAAATTCAAAAGGAGAAAACCAAACCATTGATCTGATGACTAGATTGGATAATTTTTTATGCATTTTTTTTTCTTACCCAGTTCAATAGTTTCAGTATAAATGTTTTTTTTATTTATTTTAT
>CM060339.1:1466844-1469344 GCA_030674155.1 Stramonita haemastoma | reverse complement strand
ATTTAGCCCACTTTAAAGAACCCACGGCAACAAGGGCGTTGACCCTGGCAAAATTATGTAGAAAAAAAATCACTCTGATAGGGAAACAAATACAGTTGCATGCAGGAAAAGGAAAACAAAAATGGGTAGGCGCTGCACTTGTGGCAACGCGCTCTCCCGGGGAGAGCAGCCCTAATTTCACACAGAGAAATCTGCTGTGACATAATGTGGTACAAAATACAAAAAAATGCAATGAATACACTGCCCTCACCTGGTTTTAGTGTGCACCTTACAAACCGATTCCAAACTGTTGCAGTAAATAAGATTCATTCCATACCAACCAAACTGAAATGCAGAGACCCTCAAAGATTTGTTCTAGGCCCTGTTCTCTTCACTCTCTATACTGCTCCACTTTAATAAAACTATTATTAACCATCAACATATCAACATCATTGTTATGCAGACAACTCTCAGCTTCTAAGTAGTGTGTGTGTTATAGAATTTTCTGCATTGCAATCAAGGTCTGTAATTAGGTCACTGCTGCTTGTGTAGAGGTCACACACACACACACACACACACAGCCAGCCAGCCAGCCAGCCAGCCAGCGCTTGCAATCTTCCAGTGTGTGTCTCTGTTCACAGCACAGTGCTGCACAGCTCACACCTGCCCTGCCTGTAGTGCACACCAAAGAATTCTGAACTGGGGTAAACAAGTTTTCAAACCCAAAGCTCTCTCTCTCTCGCTCGCTCTCTCGCTCGCTCGCTCGCTCTCTCTTAAAACCTACAAGAAAACTGACCTATCCCATGACCTCACAAGCCAGGTTCCATTGGTGACAGATCGCTGGCAGCTATTCACTGGCCGAGCCTCTTTCATCCAAACTGGATTTTTCGGGTCTACACACGTCACAGCATGTCCCCAATGGGGTAGGGGTGGAGAAGGAGGGCACGATAATTATTAGGTGTCTGTAGAGTGGTGAGGTAAAGAGTTTCGGTTTACCTGTTTGCTGTTTGTTTCATACCAACACGTTCATACCACGTCAGAGGTTCTTGGCTCATTTGTGCCAAGTCATCCTGCCTTTCAAACTTGACTCCCCCTCTCTCTTCCTCCTAGGGTGGGAGTTGTGCGGGTACATGATGTACCATTGTGCGCACTTGTACATAGTAACAGTACACTCGCACTGTTGCTTGTTGCCAACTCTGTTGGCCTGTTAAAAACTGTCACTGTGCGAGATGTTGAAAAGAACCTGAGACCTGACTCCATGGAGGAGAAAATACAGATTTTTCTTCTATTTTCATGAAAACAAAAGTTCCATCTTTTCCTCTATGGGGTCAGGTCTTTTTGGTTTCTCTGAAGTGTGGGTAAGTGTGGAACTGTTCATAAACAGACTGAAGGACAGACTGGAGGACAGACTGATCCAACAGTTCTCTCCACTGGAAAAATCCCTGCAGGGACAGATCTCTCACCTTCTACAGGCAGTGCAGGGACATGGGGAGAGTCTGAAAAAGACTGATGGGAGTCAGTCTGCTATGCTGGGAACCATCACACATGTGTGCCTTGATGTGACACCCATGCAAACCATAGACATTTTGGGATTTGAAAATGATGTGGGCTTTAGGCAACATGGACTTGCTTGTTTTTTACAAACGCTATTTGATGCCCAGGTCAAACACATATTTCCATATTCTTCTGAGCTCTGGGGTTTTACAAAAATATCACTATATTGAATCGATGCATTTGTTTGCTTGGATTATGTTTTTCTAAATGTTTTCCCAAAAACTCCTGATACAATATCTATGGAGAAACAGGACCGTATCCTTTGTATATCAACAGTGACGTAGATCTGTTGCGTACTGGTTTAATTAAACTTTGTAAAAAAAATATGCAGATTTCCAAAACAGGCATATTAATGATTGTAAACAAGATCCCCAAAATCACCGAAGGACATTTAGATGTCAATAACTGGTCATATTGTGTTAAAAATGTCTTGATCATTTTGGTTTCTCTGAAGTGTAGGTAAATGAGGGTGTGGGAAATGAACAGGCTTTTCTAAAAGAACTAAGCAACACATGAATGATTGTTTTCATCGAGACTTGCATGCACAACTAGCAGTGACAGATTTAAAATGTATAGGTCATATAAATCAGTGCTACAGAGTGAAAAGTATCTTACTGTCATTTCAGGCCTGTACTGGTTAAGTTTTAGAGTGCAATTAGGTACTTGAATATATATACCAAATATAATGGTAAATCTAAAAGGTGACATTTTTGTGACAAAATTGAAACTAAAATCCATTTTCCATTTTAATGTATACAGTTTACAGTACAGACTTTAGAGAGAAATACCTGTCAGATTACTTTACGAATGCAAATGAACAATGCCTTCAAACAGTTTTGAATAGTGAAGATGGTTGCCAATGGAGGCATTTGGGTACATTATATACATTCCAAGCTCTGAACGCTTGAAAACTTTGTGAAGTATAACTGCTGTACCAAAGTTGAAGTAGTTCATGTCTCCTCAGAAA
>CM060339.1:1441844-1461844 GCA_030674155.1 Stramonita haemastoma | reverse complement strand
TTTTGAATGCAGCAAAAATTCATTCACTCTTTCCACACCTTGATGAAACCAAACAAAATCAAATCCATACTGAAAAAGACACTTTCTTACGTTTGTTACCCATGTTGTTTTTCCTCGATCATCCAACTCACATACCATAATATACCTTTCCTTGGAAACCTTTCTGCTTCCATTCTTGTTAGCTTTAACCAATAGCGAATAGCACTGACAACAAAATTTATAGTGATAGGATACTTATTCATTTCCCTCGTACACTAAGTCGTTCGGTGTTCGTCTGTCCACTCCCAAAAATTTCCTTAAAGCAAATAAATGAGTTCTTTCACAATATTCTGCCGCAGCATAAATATCCCAAACTTCTGAGCCGTACTGCATAATAGGCTGTACTTGTGCATCAAATAATTTCAAAAAAAGTCTTACTGAGCTGTTATTCAAAGCATTTAACCCTCGCATGATAGCAAAAAGCACCTTTTTTGCACGGCTTGCTAAATCTCTGCATGCAGCAGTGAAACTAAGCATTTTGAAAAATATATCCCCAAATATTTATAGGCATTAACCACTTCCATCTGATTACCATCAACTGACCAGTGTTCTCTGGCACTCAAATATCCCCCCTTTCTAAACACAACAATATTTGATTTACCCATATTTACCTTTAATCCCAAAGAAGAAGAAGCGTGCATTGGACTATTTAGCTGGGTCTGCAGACCTACAACTGTTTCAGAAAGAACAACAACATCATCTGCCAACAAAAGTATAAACAATTCCAAAGTATCTAACAAAAATGTCACACCATGTTTTCCATTTTGTATTACTTCAAGTGCCAACTCATTGATAAACAGAGAAAATAGAACCCGGCTGCAAACTAGGACTGTAGTTCAAAGCTAGTTTTCACTTTCACACAATAGACTCATGGCTTGGCTTCCCCAACGAAGATTAAGGGCACTGTCCAGTCTGGTGCAGACTGGCTGGTGGCTGGTGGCTGTTCAGTCCAATGCGTGACAAACAAACCCAGCCACAGGGCTGCAGGGGAAAGTTGATTCTGGGGTTGATGTAGGGGAACGCGTTCTTCCTCTTCATTGCTTCTCCTCAAGGGTGGCTCTGCAATTGTCCTCAAAGGAGGAGACCACTGATGCACAGTGTGTCACCAGGCCTGCCGGTCAGCAGCAAGGGCTGACCACTGGATATGGTCTTTGAGGCAGGGTGACAGAGATTTTTTCAGAGTCTTTGAATCTCTTCTTTGGTGCGCCTCTGTAGCCGTGTCTGTTGGAAAGTTCACCGTAGAGAACCATCTTCGGTAGGCGATGGTCCTCCATTCTAGAGACATGCCCTGCCCAGCGTAACTGCGTTTTCAGTAACATGGCCTAAACGCTGGTGATCCCTGCTTGCTGCAGCACCTCAGCATTCCTTGTAAAATCGCTCCAGTGGATGTCAAGGATGGAGCGAAGACAGCATTGGTGGAAGCGCTCCAGAATTCGCAGGTGGTGTCTGTATGTGATCCATGACTCAGAGCCGTACAGGAGGGTGGTCAGTACCACGGCTCTGTAGACACAGATCTTGGTGTCTTTCTTCAGGTGTTAGTTTTTCCAGACAGGGTGGTAGCGTCTGCCGAAAGCACCGTTTGCCTTTGCTAGTCTGTTGTCTACATCTTTATCAGTCTTTGCATCAGAAGAGATTGTGTATCCCAGGTAGGTGAACTGCTGGACTGTCTTCAGTTCTGTCTCACCAATTGCAATGTGATGTGGGTGGTATGCTACCTGAGGAGCGGGCTGGTAGAGAACCTATGTCTCCTTCAGGCTAACCTTGAGCCCACAGAGCTGGGCTGCCTCTGCAAAACAGGGTGTTACATGCTGCAGGGCAGTTTCTGTGTGAGCTACAAGGGCAGCATCATCAGCAAAAAGTAGCTCTCGAATTTGTTGCTCCAGGGGTTTGGTGTGGGCCTGAAGACGCCACAGGTTGAATAGGCTGCCATCTGTGCAGTAGTGTATGAAAACTCCATCTTCATCATCAAAATTTTCTGTGGCCTGCTAAAGGATCATGCTGAAGAAAATAGTGAAAAGGGTTGGTGCAAGGACGCAGCCCTGCTTCACCCCGTTTGTAATTGGAAAAGGCTCTGAGAGGTCGTTGCTGTTTCTGACCTGGCCACGCTGGTCTTCATGTAGCTGGATCACCATGTTGAGAAACTTTGGGGGACAGCCAAGACGCTCCATGATCTGCCACAGGCCCTTCCTGCTCACTGTGTCAAATGCCTTGGTTAAATCAATAAAGGTGATTGCTGTCCCTTGTTCTGTTCGCGGCACTTTTCTTGAAGTTGTCTGAGCACAAAGACCATGTTAGTGGTACCCTTGTTAGCTCTGAAGCCGCACTAACTCTCAGGGAGGTGGTGTTCTGCAACTGCAGGTACTAGTCTGTGAGGAGAACTCTTGCAAGGATTTTGCCTGCAATGGAGAGAAGAGTTATCCCCCTGTAGTTAGAGCAATCTGATTTTTCCCTTTTATTTTTGTAAAGGGTGATTATAATTGCATCAGGAAGGTTTTGTGGTAGCTTTCCCTGCTCCCCGCAGCAAACAAAATATTCATGGAGCCTGCAGTGCAGTGTTTGCCCCCCGTTTTTCCATAATTCTGGTGGAATACCGTTGACACCTGCAGACTTCCCACTCTTCAGTTGTTCTATGGCTTGGGTTACCTCTTCCAGGGTTGGAGGTTTGTCAAGTTCTTCTTTCACTGGTTGCCGTGGGATCTGTTTGATCACTTCATCATCAACAGTTCGATCAGCACTGAAGAGTGTTTGAAAGTGTTCCAACCAGCGGTTCAATATGGACATCTTGTCTGTGAGGAGTGCCTGGCCGTCAGTGCTGCGCAAAGGACTCAACACTTGGTGAGAGGGTCCATGGACTGCCTTCAAAGCTGCGTAGAAGCCTCTGTAGTCACCTGTGTTGGCGCAGAGCTGAGTTTTCTTGGTGAGGTTAGTCCACCACTCGTTTTGGATAACTCTAAACTTGCACTGGAGGTTGCTGCATGTAAGACAAAAGGCAGCTTTCTTTGCTAGCCAAGATGTTTGTGTAAGGTGAACCTGGTGGGCACTTCTCTTCTTCACCAGCAGATCTTGTATTTCTTGGTCATTTTCGTCGAACCAGCCCTTGTTCTTCTCAGTGGAAAAGCCCAAGGCCTCTGCAGAGGTCTGCAGGATGGCAGTTTTTAGGTGGGTCCAGAGCATTTCTGGACAGGGGTCAGAGGGGCATTCCTCGACTTCCAACTTTGACTGGAGGTTGGACTGTAGGTCAGCTTTCACTTCAGCCAACTTGAGGTTGCCGACCTGGAGTTTCTTTCTGGGGGGACCTCCTCATTTTGGCTTGGGCTTGATGTGAAGACTGAGGCTGCATCGCACGAGATGGTGGTCTGTGTGGCATTCTGCACTGAGCATCACTCTGGTGTGCAAGACATCACTTTGGTCTTTCTGGCGCACTAAAACGTAGTCTATGAGGTGCCAATGTTTGGACCGAGGATGCATCCAGGTTGTTTTTAGACTGTCCTTCTGCTGGAAAATTGTGTTGGTGATGATTAACTGCAGTTCAGTGCAGAACTCTAGCAGGAGACGTCTGTTGTCATTGCAATTCCCAACTCCATGTTTCCCCAGAACTCCCTTTCAGACTTCTGAATCTTGGCCAACTCTAGCATTGAAATCCCCAAGTTAAGGATAATGACCTTGTCGTCGGCAGGGGTGTTTCTTACCAGGCTGCGCAGGTCACAGTAAAACTTGTTCTTGTCTGCAGGGTCTGCTTGAAGAGTTGGGGAATACACACTGAAGAGGGTGATGTGCTGCTTGTTCTCCAGTGGCAGACGCATGGAGATGGTACGGTCTGAATGACCAGCTTTGAGGTAATGGTGTTCTTGATCATGAAGCCTACATCTGAAAGGTGTCCTTCGGATTGGGGCTTGCCTGACCAGTACAAGGTGTAACAGGCGCCATGTTCTTTGAGGCTGCCTTCATCTGGGAAGCAGACTTCACTAAGAGCCACGATGTTGATATTTAGTCGAGAGAGGTTTGTGGGCAACTAAAGCAGAGCATCGTTCAAGACAGTTGCTATCTACTGTATCTAGCATGGTTCTGATGTTCCAGCACGCCAGTTTGAGACCTGTCACACCTTTGGAGGCAGGTGTGGAGCCACTTGATTTTGACTTTGTTGTTGCTGGACTGCTTGGAAAGATGCCCGTTGACCGCGGCTAGCCAAGTGGGTGGTATGAGGATGAGCTTTTGTTAGGCCACCTTTTCTAAGCCCCTCTCCATGTGGAGCAGGCAGTGCTATCCCTAAAGTGGGCTGCTTGGTCATTCAGGGTGCTGCCGGGTGATGTTGTCATCCTCAGGTCAACAATCAGATGACCCATACTCCTGTTCGCCTTCATGCAGGTTTGGAACTGCGGCTTCCAGTGACATCTTTCACCTGCCACATTCACCCCTTTCCCATCGCTACAGGGCTTGGGGATAGTAGGAAAAAGGGAGGATGAGGGGGGGACGTGGACTTGTCCTTGGGCCTGGCATAGGATTTTTTAAGGTGAGAGACCATGTGCACAGTACCGTTCCCACCTTTTAAACTTGCAGTTCATCTGCCATGGCCCAGCAAGCTGGGATGGTGACAGTGAGGTCCTCAGGTCGTAGGCAGATTTACAACTGGTAGTTGAAGGCTCAGCCAGCCATATATTAGGGATGCACCAGCCTCAATTCTTTTGGCCTGCTGGCAGGGTGTTTTTTGTCTTGCTATTTGCCCATAGCTGGGAGGCTGGTGTGTGGGCAACAGGGCATATCCACACACGGTGGGCACTGGGCACGCATGGAGTGCAGCACGTAAGGGGGCCAGCTTTCCTCCCTGACCCAGTTATATGTTTGGTACTTGGTACTTGGCTGCTCCATGACCTAGCAAGCTCAGTGAGAACAGGGGGCACCACGGGAAGATGTTAGCTAAGGGCACAGTAATGCAGGAGAGGCCATTGCAAGTAAACACCTGCCTGTTACCAGACAGGGGACTCGCAGGATCACTACACCTGGAAAGGAGAGGCTATGTTTTGGGCAGTCACTTTCCTTAGGGAGAGTAGGAGGTTGTAGCACCAGACCTCAACCCTGCCACAGGGGGTACAGCATCAAATACCGACACCCCCACCCCACAATAGACTAACCAGGCTACATTCACAGTTTCCAACTCAAAGTCATTTGTTCCACTGAAACTATGTCATTGTAGTTTAACCCAATAACTTTATTACTAGTCTACATGAATTTACCTGTGATCACTGCGATTTATAAACTTCATCTCAGAATAACACAAAATCAAATGGCTAGTTACTCTTAAAATTCAACTGGTTTCAAATAAATCCAAGATCACAGCTCAGTAGTAAAAGTCTTATGATTTTAGCCAACTTCCAAGTGTAAAACAACTTTACACATTTTCACAAAAGCGAATCAATAAGCATCCAACTGTAGAATAAATCCAAGATCACACACTTAAATAGTAAAAGTCTAATGATTTTAGCCAGCTTCCATGTGTAAAACAACTACACACACTCTCACTGAACCAAATCAATAATTAAATTCAGTTTGTATGCACAAATACAATTGCTTTCTCAAATCTGTATTTACCTTGATGAAATTAACAACTATTATCAAACAGAAAAATGTTTCACTTACAGCTCATCCTGAACACAACTACTGTTTTCTAGTGTCCCATTGTTGTAGCTTCAACAGTCTACAGCCCACAAAGTCATCTTAAGGTATCCTCCATGCCCCAAGAGGGGTCAAAGGCAAATTAAATCTTGAATCTTGAATCTTGTGTGTATGAACATATTCTAGTAATGCATATTATATATGTTACAGTTGATTTTGTTTTCTGAAATCCTCCATGCCCCAAGAGGAGTCAAAGGCAAATTAAATCTCGAAATCTTGAATGTTGTTGCAGGGAAAGGCTGAGTGACTGCCAGCTTCCCTTATTTACACCATTTCTTATTCTGCCCTAAACCAATCAATTCAAAATAAAAATGTCCAGAAGGATACCTGCTGACTGGGGCCTAACTCGATCAACTAAATTAGAAATATCTAGAAGAAACAAGTCATCAAAAAATTCCAAACCATACTACAAAGCTTGTTGAAAAGTAGACTAGCTGGGACAAGCTTTCCAACCTGTTAATCAGACTGTCTCAAGTGGGCAGCCACACTTGCTAACTCTCTGACTATCCTAGGTCTATACAACGGTGCTTCAGAATACACACAAAAGATCCTTACTGCAGACCTAGTTGACAAAGGCAATGGAAGACAAAAGCCCAGCCACCAGCCCTGGGTCTATAGTAGGTCTATAAGCCTACATGTCTCTGAGTTGACTTGTCAAGAGTGTCTGGTCCTAAGGAGACACTGGCCACCCAAACAATGTACCTCCTCTTTTCCTCAAGCACATTAACAAAGAAAAGTCCAGACAATAACCTCAGGTACACACAAATCTTGTACCAACCACCTGTAACACTCTTTGAAGAGAAGGCAAAGGGGGGAGGGGGGGGGGGGACAAGAGGGTTGTAGTCCAAACGTCATAGTGTCTAAAGTGCACACTATAACACAATGAAAAATCCAGTCGTTTCATTTTTGTTCATATGTACATCTTTTATTTTTGAATAGGTTAAAATTCCTTTCAGCAAAGAATCAGTACACATAACAGAAACAACTTTGCAACATGTAAAAATCATATATAACGTGAAAAAAAGAACATACATTATAGGTGATGTCAACTGATACTGGGCTGACCAAACACTCTTTGCATTACTGAACCATTAATTTAATTCAGGATTAGCACAGAGGGTAGGCCTGTCACTGCCCAGATCTCCACCACAGACACACAATGCAGCTGGTCACTGTGCTGACAGGTCAGACAAGGTTGTTTTCCAATAAATATAAAGGGTTTATAACATGATACAAATTGCTCTTCATAATAACAATATTTTGATCACTCTTTTCTCTAACTCCATTACACACTTGATTGACATGATAGTAGCTCAGTTTAAAAAAAATGAAAAGAAAACAAGAAAAAGGCAAACTAGAGATTACTTAGGATTCAACACATTCTCTATAACAATACAAACACCAGTCAAACTAAAACAAACCCCATCCAAATAATGAACATGTATTTACAGTTTCTGTTAATTGTCATGAAAAGGCTGAAAATATGATTTATGTACACCTGAGTAGAGGGGATTTTGGAAATATTTTGTTTCATACACCTCCAAAAAGAATGGTTATGTTCCAAGGAAATAGTTTTTTGTTCTGTCCTAAACATGATTCATAACACTCATTACTACAAGGGTCTTAAATAAATAAATGACCTTCTCCATTTCCCTTCTGAAGAATGAAGCCTGCTTGGGATGGTATTGGGGGGGGATATATATTGTATGTAGGAGAAAAAGATATGGAATTAATAAACAAACTTTTGCTCTGGTTTGGTCCAGTTAATTATGTTTTTACATATCGGAGATACTTAAAAACGAAATACAAAAATAGTACCCAGTATTCCATAAGGATGTCGAGAAACAAGAGAAAATAGAAAAATAATCTTTTATGTCAGATCAGAA
Source organism: Stramonita haemastoma (assembly GCA_030674155.1). NCBI lineage: Eukaryota > Metazoa > Mollusca > Gastropoda > Neogastropoda > Muricidae > Stramonita > Stramonita haemastoma. Next base: position 1,454,249 of record CM060339.1, on the reverse strand, counting down.
CAGGCAACACTGAACACCACCAAAGTGACTCAGCAGAAGTGCAAGGCCCCTCTAGCTGGTGGCCCCATTGATGGGCCCATTGGTGGGCTAACATTGATGGGCTCCCTGTGGACTCCCAACCCTGGGGATGAGAAATAACAATCTGGGTATGGCTTTGGCAGGAAGATTGACATGAGCAGCATGGGAACAGCAGGACGGGGACATCACAGAAGACGAGGCAAAAAATAAAAATAATCTTTGAACTATGTTTACTATGATTGAATCGACATTTTACAAAGTAAAGGGCTTTAAAAAGTACATATTGTTCACCAATGTAACATGCAGTTAATTAAGTATTCTTTGTCATTAAAAACTACAAACATTTTTTATTTACAAATTCACAAATAGTGCGTCAATATATTTTTTTTCTTCTAAATTTAATTTAACATAAATTAAAAAGTTGATGCTGACAGAATATACCGGTTTCAAAAAGTAATGATAAACAAGAGTCAATCTGCCAATAATATGATCATTTTAATCCAAGCCTCCTTGTATTCAAATCAACTAATGCATGCAAAGAAATCAATAAATAAACGCACACAAACACACAGTTAATGTTCATGATATTTATGCGTGTGTGTGTGTGTGTGGGGGGGGGGGGGGGGGGGGGTATTTACATATACAAAACAAATGCAGAAATAGTCTGTCATAAAAAACACACTTTGAATTTTGAATTTCTTATCAAATAACAAAAAAACAAAAACCGTAATTTTTAAAAAGCCAAAAAGACAAGCACAAAAGAAATATTTTTTTTAAAAATACATAACAAGAATCAAAACATAGGTCATAGATTTTTTGGCAAGTTTCATTTCTTATTAGAAACATACCAGGAATATCAGAATAAAGAAACATACAGCTTCCCATATTCCACTTGTGGGGAAGAGAGGACCTACAGGAAAAAGAGTCTGCAGGAAGCAGAGAAGGAGAGTAGTCAGTGCATCAGATGACAGGAACGTGTGATGTATGCTAGGGGGCTTGACACATCTTTTAAAGTAGAGAAGGTGGCTTCTTTTCAAACCTCACGAAAATTTGCATTTCCAGTAACCTTGATGCCACCTAGATGTATTCAGCAACGAAACTTGCAAAGGTAAAGAGGCACAAGTATACACGTTACAGCATTAGCAATAATAGCAGAGGCTGCAATGATGATTAACATGGCAAAGTCATTATCATCAGGGGCTAAAACATCAGCAATGACCAATAATACGAAATGACGGCAATAATACAGAGCATGGACTGATGACAAAGTAGCACCATGATATTTGATTATAGATACACATATTGGCGAAAATATTTTATCACAACAGAAAAAAATAAATTATAAGTCCAAACCAAATTATTTTCTGCAAATTTGTATTGAACATCTAAGTAAAGAACAACAACAAAAATCAAGGGCAACAACATCATCAGATTGACAATGATGAAAACTGTCCTAGCTATCAGTAAAGCTAGAAAGTGTTCCAGCATTTTCTCCAAGTTGGAAACAACAGTTATGTGGATGACAAAAAAGATCAGACCATGATGATGATGATGATGATGATGATGATGATGATGATGATGATGATGATGACGACGACGACGACGATGACGACGATATTGATGATGGTGATGATGATGATGATGATGATGATGATGATGATGATGATGATGATTTGATTATGATGACTACCAAATGCATTGCACAAATGTGTTCCGAATTTAGTCCCGTATCAATGATGCTAACGATGGTAACAGTAATCCTCTTCTTCCTCATCCTCCTTACTATTAGAATGGTTATAACAATTCTGCTCAAACACTAATTTCCAACAACTGTTCAATGACCAACTGTTTATTATGTCCATTGTCATTTTTGTCTTGAGTTTTGGTCCTCTCTCCCGCTTTTCATTTGTCCATCTTCCTGTTCTTCCTGCTGTTCATTCTTCCCATCTTCCTCTTCTTCCTGCTGTTCATTCTTCCCATCTTCCTCTTCTTCCTGGTTTTCATTCTTCCCATCTTCCTTTTCTTCCTGGCGTTCAATCTTCCCATCTTCCTCTTCTTCCTGGCGTTCATTCTTCCCATCTTCCTTTTCTTTCTGTTCTTCATTCTTCCCATCTTCCTTTTCTTTCTGTTCTTCATTCTTCCCATCTTCCTTTTCTTTCTCGTGTTCATTCTTTTCTTTCTCGTGTTCATTCTTCCCATCTTCCTTTTCTTCCAGCTGTTCATTCTTCCCATCTTCCTTTTCTCCCTGGTGTTCATTCTTCCCATCTTCCTGTTCTTCCTGGTTTTCACTCTCCTTGTCTATATCTTCACTCTGGCGTTCATCCATCTCGTCTTTGTTGTCTCTGCTCTGCTTTGGGGTAGAGTTTTTCTTCAGGGTCATGAGAAACATGCTCTCAACTTGGACAGTGCCTGAAATAAAAAGTTGTTTTTCTTCAGTACTCTCTCTCTCTCTCTCTCTCTCTCTTTCTTGGTATGGTTTCTTGCTCTTGGTATTTGGATCATTATAACTGTTGTTGTTTAGTTGAGGCTATCTTTTTATCTTGATGTTATCCCTGAAAAGGGTGGGGACTGGATGTAAAAAAGCACACTAGTGCTTATCTCTTATCCTCGAATAAAGGAATTTTGCCTTGCCTTGCCTTGCCTTGCCTTGCCTTGCCTTGCCTCTCTCTCTCTCTCTCTCTCTCTCTCTCTCTCTCTCTCTCTCTCTCTCTCTCTCTCTTCTCTCTCTCTCTCTCTCTCCTCCTCTTCCTCTCTCCACTCACAATGGAGGCGTGCTCACAACCGCATGCACACCCCACCACAATTAAGAATATTACTGACAGCATTGTCACCACCACCACAACAGTAACAGTAAACCACACTACAGATACCACCATAGGCTATTTGTAATCCTACTGTTTTTGTTTTTTTCTGTAATCTCAATCCCCATCACCACCACGGCATTAAAGAACAGACATGGCAATAACCCCACAACAAAGCAATGCCAGGAGTCACTCTCATTCCATGACTGTCACCGCTACACTCCTGTCATCATACATCCAGCTACTGCCATAACCTGTCTATCATCACTGTCTTCCTTTAGTTCTGATGAAGGATGCTGTGCATACTCTTTATCACTAAAAATAATTGTCAGTGTAGGTAAAATAACCCACGGCAACAAGGGGGTTGACCCTGACAAAATTATGTAAAAAAAGCCACTCCCATAGGGAAACAAATACAGCTGCATGCAGGAAAAAGAGGGAAAAAAATGGGTAGGCGCTGCACTTGTAGCAAGCGCTCCAGGACAGCAGTCCGAAATTCAGGCAGAGAAACCTGCTGTGATGTAAAGTGGTTTAAAATGCATAACACAAATAATGCCTTCCCTGACTCGGTGGGATGTGATGTACCAGGTGCTCTTCTGAGGATCAAGTGGAGGCCCTTGTTCTGTACATATTATGTCTGTGTCTCCACTTCTTTCACTGGCTGCTTTTTGTTTGTTGGTGGGTTTGTTTTTTGTATGGCTTTGAGCTTTTTGCTGCATTTGAAATAAATGACAGCTCTAATATTTTGGAACTTTTTGAATACTTCTATGACAGAACAGAGACTGTTATCATGGGATCATTAGTGTGTCTAATACATGTCTTTACTCTGTCATCATAATGGATATTGATTTAAAGCCAGTTCATCTTGCTCATTATTCAGAGAGAGATACACAAATAACTTACATCAGGGATTTTAAACAGTATCTTCACATTGATTAGAGAACTTATGATGGCTGGGCTATGTGCATCAAGACTGGTTATTAAGGTTTATTTTGTTATAGTCAAATAAGGTTGCAGAATCTCTGCTTTATCAGTTAAGGATACAGTATTATAAAAAAGCATCAAAACAAAATATTAAGATCGAGCAAATAACTATTTTGACAGAGGACACACCCTTTGGTGCATTATTAACATTCTCAAGAGAAACTAACAGAGCCAAACTTCACACCCATCTGCTCTCTCACACTGACCCCAACACTGACCTTCTTCATCTGAAGGGCAAGGCGTCAGATAGAGGCTGCCCCCCTGGATGGCTGAGGGGATGTGTGAATGGAGGTTCCCTGTGTCAGGGTCTTGCAGGTCTGCCTGCCTCCTTTGTCTGCTGCTGCTGGCTGCTGGAGGAAAGACACAGGGCACAGAAGGCCTGCCTTCTGTGTCATCATCCAGCACTGTGCAACTGCCGTCTGCTGTAGCTGTGAAAGTGAGAAAAAAAAGGACAGAAAACTCATGTATTCAGTAAGTGTAGCTGTACACCCAACCTAACAATTATGTGCCTTTGTGTGTTCACACACACACACACACACACACACACACACACACACACACACACACACACACACACACACACACACATACACACACACAGAGGCACGCACACACAGAGGCACGCACACACACATACCACACCCACCCACACACCCACACACCCACACACCCACACATACATACATACATACATACATACATACATACATACATACATACATACATACATACACACACACATATACATGTGGCGTGTACACACACATGAGATCCAAATCAAGTCAATTTTCTAGCCCCAACTCCTGGCCTAGTACTTAGCTATCTTCTTTCTTTCTTTCTTTCTTTCTTTCTTTTTCTTCTTCTTCTTCTTCTTCTTCTTCTTCTTCTTCTTCTTCTTTCTTCCTACTATTATTATTTTCATGATCCTTTAATCTTTTATATCAATGATAATGGAATAACCACCCATGTGCTTTTTTACATCCAGTCGCTGTGTGTATGCAGTTTTGTAAATTTTGTCATCTTTTCTGTATCTGATACAACAAGAAACATGTGCCAATAACACAATGCAGCACAATGTCGGATGCTATTGCAGTATTGTTAACAAACACAATGCAACACACAGCATACCATTCCAACTGCCTGGGCCAATAAGGCAATGTCACACTGTAGTCAACACAATTAACTGATGCTACAATGCCACACACTGCAGTCAACACAATTAACTGATGCTACAATGCCACACACTGCAGTCAACACAATTAACTGATGCTACAATGCCACACACTGCAGTCAACACAATTAACTGATGCTGCAATGCCACACATAAATAGAAAACTGGCCAGTAAAAGCATGAAGCACACTACAGAATGCAACGAAACCAACACAACACTACACCACACAACAAAAAAAACCACAACACTGCAAAACACAGCACAACACTACACTACACAACACAACAAAACCAACACAACACAACACTACACAACACTACACTACACAACACAACATAACAAAACCACCACAACACTACAGTGCACAACACAGCTGGTCAGAACATTGCACTCACAATTTGACCATCCCAGTTTGATTACCAGTCAAGGGGATTTTTCCCCTGGAGTTAACATCAGTGCTGACTCCACTCTCCCTAAAAACCTTTTGGATGAGACTATAAACCAAGACTCCGTGTGCAAACGCACGCATAACATCTTGCGCACATGTTAAATCCTGTTCTGCTGTTTGTAAGAGTAGGCCATCATGTGCCGGTGGGAACAGGTGACATGATTTACAAAAACTGCATACACGGGGACTCGATGGAAAAAAGCATGTGTGCCTATTCCATCATCCTCAAAATAAAATAAAAAATGAAATGAAATGGACTTCATGCTCACATGGTTGAGGATGGTCGGTGAAGGTATCTGAGGAGAGGCACAGATACTCATGGCCATGGTACTCTTCTGTGTCCTCATATGCCTCTGATGAACTGTTCACTGCCACGTGAATAATCATAATCAGAGATGGAGAGAAATGTCAAATATGTAGATACATCTTCCTGACTTCTTATCCTCCCTCTGTGTTCTATTCTATAACTGTTTTTTTTTAATATGCATTCTATGTTATTATTGTATGTTGTATTATATTATATTATATTATATTATATTATATTATATTATATTATATTATATTATATTATATTATATTATATTATATTATAATTATTATTATGTTATTGTAAATATGTATTTTTGAATGTGGAGAACAATGGACTACACATTCATGTGCGTGGGTTTGTTTTTTGCAACCAGGTCTCAAGTACATGAGGTTTTGTATATTTTGTCAATATTCCCACCCCCACAAAAAAGCCCATTCTTTCAAAAAGCAGAACAGGTTTTAATGTGTATGCGAGATATTTTGCACATGGGGCTTTGGATTATAATCTCATCTGGAGAATGTTTAGAGCAGCTGGAGTTGACACTGGTGTTATCTCCAGTAGAAAAATCTCCTTGAAAGGGGTTCCTCACCAAGTTGTCAGATTGTAAATGGAGTGTGCAACATTTATACCACCAGGCAACACAGTCCCAGCATGGAGTGTGTGTGTGTGTGTGTGTGTGTGTGTGTGTGTGTGTGTTTCTGTGAGTCTCTGTGTGTGCGTGTCTGTGTGTCTCTGTGTGTGTGGTTGTATGTTTGTGTGTGTTCCTCTGTGTGTGTGTGTGTGTGTGTTGTGTGTGTGTGTGTGTGTGTGTGTGTGTGTGTGTGTGTGTAGTAGTAGTCTTCAATTTTACGTCCTTCCACATAAAGTGATACCGGACGATGTTGTGTGTGTGTGTGTGTGTGTGTGTGTGTGTGTGTGTGTGTGTGTGTGTGTGTGTGGAGTGTGTGTGTGTGTGTGTGTGTGTGTGTGTGTGTGTGTGTGTGTGTGTGTGTGCACGCAAAAGCCTATGTGCTGGTGTCTTCAAGATTTACCTGACATCTTTGTCTGCTACTGACAACATACTGCTTAGTGATTTCTTCATTTTACAGGAGGTCTGCATTTTGTGTTACTTTCTAACAACAATGGATGACTAAATTCTATATTTAAGATTTCAATCTGCAAGTAGCTCCCTAATTGTAACATGGCAGCTATGATTCGCTGTGCTATCAGCCTTATGATGATTTATTTCATATACATTTTATTCCATTAAATGTCAGGCATGTCAACACATTTAACTTGTTTAGAGGTTTATTTAGCCTAAATCAGTACAGGAAGAACCAAAACAAAGAAAACAATGGAGATTTTTGTATTCACTATTTACTTGTCTCTTATTATGAAGAGAGCTTAATTGTTTTAGTTCAACTACTGAGAAGCACCTTCCTGAATAGACAAAGTAACACTTTTCACACCTCTGACCTTCTCCACTAACCACCATAGTACTGACCTTCTTCAGCTGAAGGGCAAGGCGTCAGATAGAGGCTGCCCTCCTGGATGGCTGAGGGGATGTGTGAATGGAGGTTCCCTGTGTCAGGGTCTTGCAGGTCTGCCTGCCTCCTTTGTCTGCTGCTGCTGGCTGCTGGAGGAAAGACACATGGCACAGGAGGCCTGTCTTCTGTTTCATCATCCAGCAATGTGCAACTGCCCTCTGCTGCAGCTGTGAAAGTAAAAAAAAAAAAGGATAGGAAAGAACAAATACTGTCTGTAGATGGACCTACAAACCCAACCACAAATACTGCACTTGTGTGCACACACGAACACACATGCACACGCCCATCTGTGTGTGTGTGTGTGTGTGTGTGTGTGTGTGTGTGTGTGTGTGTGTGTGTGCATGCATGTGTGTGTGTTGGTTTGTTTGAAAAAATGCTATTTTTAGCATTTAAAAAATCTGAATCTGTTATCTATCACTATAATAAACAAAAACCGAGAATTTAAAATTTCTTACATGTATTTCTTCTATGATTACGATTTGTTTAAAGTATTTAATAAGTCAGGTGGGAAAACCATCTCTTGTGAGATCCATTTGCTGGCCATTTGAAACCTTATCCCTGTGTTAGTACTCAAGCTGTCTTACAAAACAACAAAAATGCACCAATAGTACAGTGCGGCACAGAGCACCATGCCAAAGCAATATGGACAAGGAACACAATCCAATACACTGCACATCACCCCAACCGTAATGACCAATATCATCATTCAATACACTGGGTTTTTCAATAAAATAACTTAATCATACAATGGAAGCAATGCAAAAACAAACAACAACAAAAGATACACACAAAAGTGCAAAGCACAAATCACAATACTACAAGGGCAACATAACACAGCACAATCAACAAATCCAACACAACACTTCATAATACCGCAAAACCAACACAACAAACATAATACAGCAAAACCATCACAACAAAGCTTAATACAGCAAATCCATCACATCAAAGCATAATACAGCAAATCCATCACAACAAAGCATAATACAGCAAAACCATCACAACAAATCATAATACAGCAAATCAAACACAGCATTGCACAGCACATCATTCTTTATACTTATATACAGCAAAGTAGTCTATACACTAATGTACATCAAAGCAGTCTTTACACTTATATACAGCAAAGTAGTCTTTACACTTATATACAGCAAAGTAGTCTTTACACTAATGTACATCAAAGCAGTCTTTACACTTATATACAGCTAAGTAGTCTTTACACTAATGTACATCAAAGCAGTCTTTACACTTACATACAGCATAGTAGTCTTTACACTTACATACAGCAAAGTAGTCTTTACACTAATGTACATCAAAGCAGTCTTTATACTTATATACAGCAAAGTAGTCTTTACACTAATGCACATCAAAGCAGTCTGTACACTACTATACATCGAAGCAGTCTTTTATCTTATGTACATCATAACACTCCTTTATTTGATAATAATTTTATACATCAAAGCAGTCTTTTATCTTATGTATTTCAAAGCAGTCTTTTATCTTTTCTACATCAGCAGCCTTTATTCTTAAATATATCAAAGCAGTCTTTATTCGTGTATACATTAAAGCAGTCTTTTATCTTATACATCAAAGCAGTCTTTTATTATAAACATCACAACAGTCTTTTATCTTTTGTACATCACAGCAGTATTTTACCTTATGTACATCAAAGCAGTCTGCTATCTTATATACATCAAAGCAGTATTTACACTAGCATACATCAAAACAGTCTTTTATCTTATATATATCAAAGCAGTCTTTATTCTTATATACATTAAAGCAGCCAGCTATCTTATATACATCATATATACATATACATCATACATCTTTTATTTTATGATCAAAGCAGTCTGTTATATATATATATATATATATATATATATATATATATATATATATATATATATATATATATATATATATATGTATGTATGTATGTATGTATGTATGTATGTATGTATGTATGTATGTATGTATGTATGTATGTATATCAATCAAAGTAGCCTTTTATCTTATATACATCAAAGCAGTCGTTTATCTGACATACATCAAAGCAGCATTTTACCTTATGTACATCAAAGCAGTCTGTTACCTTATATACATCAAAGCAATCTTTACACTAGTATACATCAAAGCAGTCCTTTATCTTATGTACATCAGAGCAGTCTTTTATCTTAGGTACATCAAAGCAGTCCCCATGCTTACAAAGGTCAGGGAGCTCCGTGGTGCTGTCTGAGCGCAGGGACAGATAGTCATTGAAACAGTTCTGGTCTATGTCGTCATATGCCTCTGATGAACTGCTCACTGCTGTGTGAAAAATTATAATAAGATAATGAGAGATAATTATGTTGAAGTTGTAAAAGACAACTGCTCGTATAATGTTCCTGCTATCCATACCATATATATATATATATATATATATATATATATATATATATATATATATATATATATATATATAATATATATATATATATATATAAACCTTAATCCACTCAGCGAAGACAAACTATTTTTCTGCTCCTTGGATCTGCAAAGGCTAACCCTCTGCCTACTGTCTACAGCCACTCTGAACTTCCTGGTATATTTTCTTCATTCTTCTCTGACAAAGTCTGCAACATCCGCTCCAAACGATCAGACTTCTTTCCGACCTGTACCTCCTGATCCCCAATTCACTGGCACTCCTCTTCTTGTCTTTCACCCAACAAGCGATAAAGAAATCAAGAACATTCTGAAAGAAATGACAATAAAATCATGCGATCTCGATCCTGTACCTGCTTCTCTTTTCATTCAGTGCATCCCACAGCTTATACCTACTATCACAAAAATAGTAAACTCATCTCTTCTTTCTGGAAATTTTCCATCAGCTCTCAAAACTGCGATAGTCACACCTCTGCTCAAAAAGCACGACCTCGATCCTAACATCCTGAAGAACTATAGACCCGTCTCTAATCTGCCTTTTATCTCTAAAGTCCTTGAAAAAGTTGTTCTGAAACAACTCAATAGCCATCTTCTTTCCAATAATCTCTTTCCCCCTTTTCAGTCTGCCTATCGCGTCAACCACAGCACTGAAACCAACCTGGTTCATACTCTAAACATGCTTCTCCATGCTTCTGACTCAGGGAAAATCTCCCTTCTTACTCTTCTCGACTTATCTGCTGCCTTTGACACTATAGACCATTCAATTCTCCTCTCCCGTCTCCAGAACATGTTTGGCGTTAAAGGCACAGCCCTCACCTGGTTCACTTCATACCTCGCAGACCGAGTCCATACAGTTGCAGTAAACAAGATTCAATCAGCACCTGCCAAACTGGAATGTGGTGTCCCTCAGGGATCAGTTCTGGGCCTCTTCTTTTTACCCTCTATACTGCTCCACTGTCACATATAATAGACCGTCATCATATCAATTATCACTTTTATGCTGATGACTCGCAGATTCAAAGCAGTGACACACCTGAAAATCTTCCTTCTCTCTTGACAAATATGACCAGCTGCCTTCAAAACATCCAACACTGGATGATACAAAACAAATTACAACTAAATGCAGATAAAACCGAAGCCATGCTTGTAGGCACCAAACACACACTCTCCTCCATTCCAATAACTTCAATAGAATTCGGCAATACGTCAGTTCCGCTATCCACTTCTGTGAAGTATCTAGGAGTCGTTGTCGATAACACTCTCTCCATGCAAAAATTCATTACACAAACCTGTCAGTCATGCTACTATCAACTACGGCGTATTAGCGCAATTCGAAAGTACCTGTCCACTGATGCAACTTCCAAACTTGTCACTTCTCTTATTCGCTCACGTCTGGACGATTGCAATTCTCTTTTGGCTGGTCTGCCAGCATCATCCATCCACTCCCTTCAACGCATACAAAACTTCGCAGCTCGTCTGGTCCTCAGAAAGAAAAAATCTGAGCACATCACCCCTCTCTTGCAATCTCTTCATTGGCTGCCCGTACCACAGAGAGTAAACTACAAGATCAATACCCTCTGTTACAAATGTCTCCACAATACTGCACCCTCCTACCTCTGTGAATGTCTTCACTTGTACACACCTTCTCGCTCCCTCCGCTCGTCGGCAGATACTTTGTCCCTAAGAACACCCAGATTCAACCTATCTACCGTTGGCCGCCGCTCTTTCTCTGTTTCCGGTCCATCGATGTGGAACGACCTTCCTCTCTCCCTCCGACAAAAGCCTACTTATGACACTTTTAAATCCAACCTCAAGACACACTTATTTCAAATCTAAGTTTTTCTCCTTCCACTTCCATCTCTTACCTGTCCCTGCCTTCAACATCCACCTGCCAAAGTGCATAACGTTTGTAGGTGTGTGTGCGTGCGCGTGCGTGCGTGCGTGCATGCGTGCGTGCGTGTGTGTGTGTGTGTGTGTGTGTGTGTGTGTGTGTGTGTGTGTGTGTGTGTGTGTGTGTGTGTGTACATTCGAATTTGTTAAAACTGTAAATAGTTGCTGATTGTGCGTCGTGTAGGTTGAATACAAGCGCTTTGATTTGTTTTTGCAAGATATAGCGCTATACAAATTCCATGTACTATAATTATTATTATTATTATTATTATTATTATATATATATATATATATATATATATATATATATATATATATATATATATATATATATATATATATATATATATATGTGTGTAGAGAGAGAGAGAGATTATTCTCTGTCTCTGTGCAGAGAGAGAGAGAGAGAGAGAGAGAGAGAGAGAGAGAGAGAGAGAGAGAGAGAGAGAGAGAGAGAGAGAGAGAGAGAGAGAGAGAGAGAGAGAGAGAGAGAGATAAGGCAAGGCAAGGCAAGGCAAGGCAAGGCAAGGCAAGGCAAGGCAAGGAAAATTATTTTATTCGAGGATAATAGATAAGCACTCGAGTGCTTTTTTACATCCAGTCCCCGCCCTTTTCAGGGATACATCAAGTTGAAAAGATACTAAACAGCAAAACTTTACGCACTACCAAACATCACACAAGCATAAGGATACTATATATGATAAGATATCAAAAATGCTATCGATCAGAAGACAAAAATCAGAAGTCACAATAAAAAGATTTTGATTATGGAAGAATAGAACAGAATAGGTAAAGAGCAAAGAAGAGAACAAGATGAAATAAACAACTGAAAACA
>CM060339.1:1419344-1431844 GCA_030674155.1 Stramonita haemastoma | reverse complement strand
TTGACCATGATCTTTGACTTCTCTGTACTGACCTCCATGCCGTATGCGCTCGCTCGATCTGTTAAATTGTCTGTGAGGATTTGCAGTTCTTGTTTGCTGCTGCTCATAAGGTCAATATCATCTGCAAATCTGAGGTGGCAAATGGGTCTTCCACAATGGAGATGGAAGTGTGGTGGTTTTGCAGTGTCTCTGTTATGATATATATATATATATATATATATATATATATATATATATATATATATATATATATACACATACATACACATACATACACATACACACACATATATACACACATATATGTATACACATATATGTATACAAATACATACATACACATATATAATGTACACAATTTGCATTGGGTATGGAGAGAGACAAAGAATAAAAATAAAAAAAAATAAAAAAATAATAATAATGAAAAAAAGAGAGAGGGAGAGAGAGAAGCAAGGGAGTGGGGGGTGGGGGAAGCAGACAGGTAGGCAGGCAGCCATGATAGATTAAGGATGCAATGCCAGACAAGTGAAGATATGTGAATGTGCCTGTTTATCCATTCATTAGAATCGAATGATACTTATTTTTAAAAGTATATAGACTAATATTGACATTAACTGAGCATGAAACATCATTCCATACTAAACCACCAAAGTAAGCAAGGCTAGATTTGAACAGATCAATTTTGGGCAGTGGTAACATTATTTTGTGAAAATAGCAACACTCGTTTATCTTAAACTTGTTTATCAATGAAGGTGGAGCAGAGCCAGACATAATTTTGAACATAAAAACTGCTGTATTGTATCTTAACTTCCATTTCAGAGGGACAATATCGAGCAATATGTAATCATTACATGACAATGATGATGATTTTAGTACAGGTACTTAAGAGCACGTTTGTGCATACTTGCCAATGGTTTTTAAGTGTTTTCGCTCGCCGTATCCCAAACCGTTTGTACATAATTTATGTGTGGGTCAATAAAAGCATAATAAAACAGTTTATGAGTGTGAATTTAGGAAATGTTTTATCTTCATCAGCTGATAAATCTTTTTTGATATCATTTTACACACCATTCTTACATGTTCAGACCATGACAGATTGTTATCAATTACTAATTCTAGAACTTTATGAAAATCAACCTCTTGAACTACATTACCACTGATGCCCAATGAACTACGTATTTTAGAAAGGTTCTGCCGTTTTTGTCTGGTAATTATAATTATATGTTTACTCTTATGAGGGTGGATGCTCATATGATTTGAATCAGACCATCTCATAAGTTGTTCTATATCAGTCTGTAAGGTAAAAATTACGTCATCTAATTTAGTGTGGCTAGTATGTAATGTTGTGTCATCTGCAAACATTTCACAGTTAGCTTTTAAACAGAGGGGTAAATCATTAATATATATTGAGAATAGTATGGGTCCCAAGGTGGAACCCTGAGGAACACCAGACAAAATGGGCAAAATAGAAGATTTAGATTCCTGAATTAACACTAGTTGTTTACGTTTGTATAAAAATGATGACATGAGTTCTATTGTATTGTCTGAAAGACCACACATTTTCAGTTTTCTTAGAAGAAGCTTGTGATCAATCAAATTAAATGCTTTTGAAAAATCAACAAACAGGACATCAGTAATTAAATGATTATCTATGTTGGTTAGCCATTTGTCAACTAAGTTCGTTAGTGCAATGTGACACGAATGTTTTTTTTTGAAATCCAGATTGATTGGGATTAAATATGTCATGCTTGTGATTTTCTAAAGGTTTAGATAAGTTAGATAATATAGAAATAGGTAGATAATTCGTAAGATTAGTACGATCCCCAGCTTTGTAGAGCGGCAAAACTTTGGCAACTTTGAAAGCTTTTAGAAAACAATTGTTTGCTATAAAAAGATTGAATACATAGGTCAATGTTTCTGAGATACCTGGAGCTGCTATTTTTTAGATCTTACCATTGATACCATCTAGCCACATGTGCCTGTTTGTTTTAAATGGGTCAAAGCATTATACACTTCATTCACAGACATGAACAGAATATCAAGTCTTGATGAGATGTTTCTAGAAGCACATAACTCATCTAATATTTCAAGATTATTTAAGTGAGAGGTGTTAGTTTTGATAGTTGATTTAGCTATAGTACAAAAACGTTCGTTGAGTTTATCTGGCACTAGATCTAAAGGAAGTGAAGATTTAGGCATAAGATCCTTTTTAGGTAAGTGGTTTATGGCATTCCACATAGATTTTTTTATTAGACTTGTCAGAAACAAGCTTTTGAAAATACTCATTTTTAGCCTGTCGTTTCAAATATGTGACAATATTTCTATGTTTAATAAATTCATCCCTTGTTCCATTGATCAATAACAAATCTCGTAATTGCATTGCATCTTCAGCATGTTTGATTAACCATGGTGGTTTAGGGTTAGTTTTAACTCGTTTTGGTTTTAAAGGTGCATGTTTGTCATAAACATTCAAAAAGTTATAATACCAAAATTCAAATGCATTATCAGGATCAGTGAACTGGTTAACTAAAGGAAAATGTGAACTATTTCAATCCCAAAGGAAACTGTTTATGTCAAAATGCCTAAGAGTTCTGTATTTCAGCCACTTATGACTGTTCTTAGGAATTTTACCTCCCTTTCTGGACCAGGTAAAGCACACAGGGAAATGCTCACTACACCCATAGTTTGGAGAACAAACCTCTAACATATTGTTTAATGCCGTAGTATACACATGGTCAATCAGGGTTTTAGAAGTAGCCGTGACTCTTGTAGACGTGTCAATCAATAGGGCTAGTTGGAAAGATTCATAAGCATATGTCCAGGTTGACTGACGTTTTTGTAAATCAATGTTAAAGTCACCTAACAAAATTGTCTTATCAGAATACATAACTATGTCTTCCATTAATAAAGTAAAATTGTCTATCCAGTTTGCGTGTTCAGCTGGGTTTCTGTAAATGAACCTGAGATTACAGGTTTTGCTTTTTTTAAATCAATCTGTGTTCATAAGGATTCAACATTGTGCATATCTATAGGTTGTATCTGCTTGAAGTTCATTGTCTGGTGGATATAAACAAGGAGTCCTGTTTCTTTAGATTGTTTAGGATCCCAACATATCGAGGGCTGACTGCTAGAACTTCGTAACTTGAATTTTGCACTTTCCGAGAAAACGCGAAGAGAAAGTTAAAGCAGCTATATTTATGTTTCTTATGAGCGGAATGCTTTGGAAATTCACTATGTTCATTGTAAACATATGGTGTGAAGGTGATGTAAATATGTAAAGGATACAACAATGACTACATTCATTTTTTATTTAATGTGTAGTACCAACTGAAATAAGGGATTTTAGCTGCATTTTGACCTACTGTTCTGTCCATGTTTGTACTGCTAGAAGTTAGTAACAACTGTTACTGGGATCTAGCCCACCCCGTAAGTGTACAGGGTGGTTGCACTGTGGCTGCTATAAGTACTCAACTTGGATTGCTGAATTCTAGCACGCACTATTCCCCCTATTGCTGTCCAATCCTGGGAGCTATCAGTCTTTATCTCAAAATAATTACCTCTAGCAGGTTCTCTAATGGCATGGGTCACTTTCAACATACTGCCGAAACTCCTCATCTCGAATTAAGAAGTTTTATTAAGCTTCCTTCTGAGATAAATGGAGTATGTTTCTAGTGATAAAACTATGTATTTGCACTTAAGTGTTTTTAGTTGAAAGGATTCCTTCAACTTAATAGACAGGAAGACATAGAAAACAAAGTAAGTGTGCCTTTCCCATGAGGAGAAACATTGATCAATCAAACATTGCAAATAAAACTATGTACAAATACTAAAAAGAACATAAAAGCTGTACATACCAACTGTTCTTCTCTGTTCTTTTCGCCACTGACGAAGAATATTTTGTTGAGATATAGCCATCCAAGATAAGAGTTATTCCAACAGTGAAATCCACATACCACAACGGTATTCCGATGTCACAAATGCCATCTCCACAATTCAGAACGTGTACAGTTTCAAGCTTTCCTTTCATGAATAATCTAAATCAGTTCTAGCACAGCACACTGTTTGTGATAATCATTGTTCTCTAATCAGTTCTAGCACAGCACACTGTTTGTGATAACCATTGTTCTCTGCAGCTAAACAGTAAAGACTGCTAACACACACAACCCCCTCCCCATCCCACCCTCCCCACACAGCCTTGCAGCCAATTCTAGTCTGTCTCCTCCCCACTGTCACAGTCGTTCACATCCAGCTCCTCCAGACGGTCCACCTGGCTGACCAAGGTCGGCAGGTTGTTGTAGAAGGGGTGGTGCTCCTCTGGAATCACACCTGAGCGACACAGGGAAAGTAGGTCTCGCTTCTTGGCCTCTGAAATGGGCAGCTTGCCCTGGTAACGAGGCTTGATGATCTGCCCCAGAGATGGCTGCCTCCTCCTTGCTGAGGGTGTTGAGAGACAGAGCTGGTGGTAATCACTATCATCAAAGTCATACTTGAAGTACATGGTGTCTTGGCCTTTGCTAAAGTGGATCACCTTCATCTTCAGCCAGCTCACTCGCTTGCTGTGCCTGTCCACCTTGGTGTTGCGGATGACCTGTGATGCCAGGTGCTTGAAGTCAAGGATCTGACTGAACCGAATGGGGACGACAGTGTAGGGGTTGTGCCGCCTCGCCATGCGGAAAATAATGTCCCAGCCACTGGGAGTGTACACAGGGCTTGCTTTTTGTGCAAATGCAATTGCTGAGTGCATAGAATCACATTCCATCTGCGTATGGCCGGTCTCCAGGTACTTGTGGGTGACTGAAGTGATAGTGGGAACTTGCTCAAGGGCATACAGGATGGCTACTGCTAAGTACTGATTGCGATTTTGTCCTCCACAGCAGTCTGAATAGAGCACAACCTCTTTCACTGACACTGGAAGGGACTGGAAGTAGAGAAGAAGACAAGAGGCAATTTCCACTGAGCCCCTCTTTCCATTTGTCTCATCCCAAACATAGCAGGTTGCCTTTCCATCTGCCAGAGAATACACGGTTAAAATTGTACACAGAGAGCTTGCGCTTGTAGTACAATTGACTCACAAGGCCGCATGGGGTTGGTAGAACAGCCTGAAGGTCAAGGGTAACAACATGGATGGACGAATCTTGTTTGGCCAGCTCCTTGTCTTTTGCCTTCTCCTCTCTTGCTCTTAGTTTCATCTGGGTGTGCCTCTGGTATTCCTTTTCCTCATCTTCTGTTACGCCTTCTTTAAGTTTTGCCGCATAGTTCACACACACTAGGCACTGATCTTTCTTTGGTTTGTGGAAGGACAAATTGAAATCTGAATTGAATACATCTCTGTATTTACGGCAAGACACTGGAGTGTTTCCCTCAGCCTGGCATTTCTCCTTGTACAGATGGTACATCTTGGTGACGGTGAGAGCAGGGTCAAGGTACTGTCTCCTGGTGTCCTTTCTGGTGTAGTGACTCTCAACACAGGGGAAGGATCGGATGTGCTCTCGTACGTCTTCCACCGCAGCTGTCTGTGTCCTGTTGTGAGCTGGGTGTTTTCCTCGTCCATCACCTCCTGTAAAGGTGCCCATGTCGCTGTTGGCCATGGCATGGTTGACATAGCCCTCTCCAACATCCAGGGTCGCAAGAAAAACATTCTTGCACACCCTGATCCTGCTGCCATTGATGGTGAAGTGAAAGGCTCTGGCTACGCTGCGTTTCTTGGGTAATGGGCACTTGTCCTTGCCGAGTATGGTCTTGCTCTCTTGTTCAGTAATATTTGAGCATACAAAATGCTTTTGTCTGTCATAGGATGGCAAGGCATAGAAAACGTCGAAAATTGCCTGGCGGTCATCATTTTCAATTTTTTTACAATCAAACCTGCATTTGGTGCAGTCAACAGAGCGTATTTCCTTTTGCTGAATGGTTTTTCCTGACTGAGCTACATGTTCTTTACCTTGCAGCTTCAGAGCCTTTCTAACGTTCTTTTTCCACGTTTGTGGGTTGGCAGAACGTTTCCTTGACAGTTTCTTTTTTGGTGGGGTGTTGTAGAGGCCCTGCTTTCTTGGGGTGGAATGCTGCTGAGGAGACCCTGGAGATGCATGGCTTGCTGAAGTGTCAGGGAAGGTGTCATTCTCTGTCACACCACTTGGGTCATAGCTGGACTGCTCTGTGGGCTGCAAAATGAACATGCAGGCATCATAGTGTTGAGGGTCGCATTGAAACAGGGCAAGACTGATATTGGGTTTTGTCAATTCTCCTTCGTCCTTGTTTATCGGCTCCACATTGAGTGTAGACCCCCGGCTTGTGAAGATCTCCACATGCCTTTTGGTCCATTCTGCCAGGACCAGTGGCAAGAGATCGGCAATGCTTGTGGACCATCTGCCTTCAGTCCGGAGATCCTCGATGGCATCGATGTAGGCAGTGTTGTCCATGCCACGCGCCTCAGCCCCCAGAAATGGCATGAACAGCTGCCTCTCTGTCATGAGAAGATCACACAGCTTGGCCCGTAGTTCACTCGCTGTTGCGCCTTTGATGTGTGTCACTGCGGCTTCAAAAAAGCAATTGCCATCAGCTTTGATCGGAACGCGAACGTATCCATTTGATCCAAGGAGGTTGTCAAGTGAGGTTTGGTGGGCCAATGTCTCTTTTTGACGCTTTTTAGCCTCTTCCAAGCTCGCACGTTTTGCTGCATCCAGTGCATTGTCAGCTGATTGTTTCACTTTATTAATAAGCGGCTCATCATCACTTGAACACTCAGTCCTGTATTTGCGTCTGAGAGCAGACAACGGCTCGTCCTCCTCCTCCTCGTCCTCACTGGGGAGCACTGCCTCCTCCGGCTGATAGTCAGCTCCTTCCGCCATTGACACCGCGGCTGTAAACAACAAAACAGTTGCATCAGCAATGAACATATAACTTAAATAATAAAACTATCTCTCTCTATTACATAAATAATCTCTCTCTCTCTCTCTCTCTCTCTCTCTCTCTCTCTCTCTCTCTCTCTCTCTCTCTCTCTCCTCTCTCTCTCTCTCTCTCACACACACACACACACACACACACACACACACACACACAAACACACACACATGCGTAACTTATATAACATTGCTTGTATCACACACACACACACACACACACACACACACACACACACACACACACACACACACACACACACACATATACACACACACACATACACACATATACACACACACACACACACACACACACACGCACAAACGCATGCACACACGCACGCGCGCGCGCACACGCGCGCGCGCACGCGCGCGTAACTTTTATAACGTCGCTTGTATTACAAACAAACACATACATGCACAGAGATAAGATTATTGAGAGAGAGAGAGAGAGAGAGAGAGAGAGAGAGGAGAGAGAGAGAGAGAGAGAGAGAGAGAGAGAGAGAGAGAGAGAGAGAGAGAAAGAAAGAGAGAGAGAGAGAGACTTGACTTGACTTGACTTGACTTGACTTGACTTGACTTATTCTTTTATATCGAGGGTAATGGAATAAGCACTTATGTGCTTTTTACATCAAGTCCCCGTGTGCATGCAGTTTTGTAAATGTATTCTGTTCCCACCGGCATACGATGGCCTACTCTTACGAAAAGCGGAACAGGATTTAACATGTGGCGCAATATGTTCTGCGCACGTCCGCACACGGGGCCTTGGTTTAAGGTCTCATCCGAATGACTTTTGGGGAGAGTGGAGTCAGCACTGATGTTAACTCCAGGAGAAAAATCTCCTCGACCGGATTCGAACCCGGGTCGTCAAATTGCCAGCGAAATGTTCTGACCACTAGAGTATCCGTCCCCTCAGAGAGAGAGAGAAGAGAGAGAGAGGAGAGAGAGAGAGAGAGAGAGAGAGAGAGAGAGAGGAGAGAGAGAGAGAGAGAGAGAGTTTCACAGAAAAATAAAACATCATTACCTTTTGAGATAAATGCGATGAAAAATGGCTGGAAAATCCAACTGGGAAAGTGTGTTGCTTCTTCAATTGAAAATCACAAAATGGGAAGAACAAAGGATGGATAATTCGACTGAGAAAATGTGTTGCTTCTTCAAATGAAAATCGCAAAATGGGAAGAAAACTGTTGTGTCCAGAAAATCGTCCCTAGTAGTGGGAACCAAATTAAGGAGCCGTTCCCACGCTGGAAATGCTGATAGTACCAACCGGACAGGTGCCAGATGCACATCTCTCAACACCAAGTTTACACTAGCAGACCGCCGACGCTACCTGCTACAAGTCGGTATCTTGCACTTGCTATGTTTTGACCTGTGGGAAGAGATGAGTCATCAAGAAAACTTGTTTGCTATAACTCCGTAACTTCAGAATCTGAGTTCTAGCAGTACTCTGCCAGGCAAATGCAAGCTTTTCTGTCACTACTATAAGTCATGATGGCAAGATACGTACATTTAGCACGCACACTTGTCTGTTGCCCGGTAAAACAAAGCGAGCTATAAGTCTGGAACTTTACTTAAGTAATTTTTGCTGTCAAAAGAACCAGGGATATAAGATAATTGATTTAGGTTTTAATTAATAACTCAATCAAATTTACTAAAAACGAAAATCTGACATCGCCATCGGAGAGAGGGAGTCGAAATCTATCAGAAGAGCATAAAATCTCAAAATTGAAAAAAATCGAGTTACTGACTTCTAGCAGTCAGCCCTCGATATACAAGAATATCCTGGAATAGAGATTTCTTCATAAAAAATAAAGAGAGAGAGAGAGAGAGAGAGAGAGAGAGAGAGAGAGAGAGAGAGAGAGGAGAGAGAGAGAGAGAGAGAGAGAGGAGAGAGAGAGAGAGAGAGAGAGAGAGGGAGAGACAGAGAGAGAGAGAGACAGAGAGAGAGAGAGACACAGAGAGAGAGAGAGAGAGAGAGAGAGAGAGAGAGAGAGAGAGAGAGAGAGAGAGAGAGAGAGAGAGAGAGAGAGAGAGAGAGAGAAACACTGAACACTGAACACTGAACACTGAAATTGTTTAATGTACATCGGCCTTAGGCCACAATACAAAAAAAGTGGTGGGCATAGAGTGTGTGCATATGACATAGGTGTTATAAACATATTACTATCAACGTATATGTATATGAAATGATATATGAGTACTTATAAAGCAAGAGATTTATATAAGCCATATCTTAACCGTTAATCACGGAACAATTCACACGTATCATAAACGACATTGCTTTAGATGAGAGAGAGAGAGAGAGAGAGAGAGAGAGAGAGAGAGAGAGAGAGAGAGAGAGAGAGAGAGAGAGAGAGAGAGAGAGACTTGATTTGATTTATTCTTTTATATCGAGGATAATGGGATAAGCACTCTTGTGCTTTTTTACATCCAGTCCCGTGTGTATGCACTTTTCTAATGTCATCTGTTCCCACCGGCACACGATGGCCTACTCTTACGAAAGCGGAACAGGATTTAACGTGTGCGCAAGATGTTCTGCGTGCGTTCGCACACGGGGCCTCGGTTTTAAAGTCTCATCCGAAGAAGAGAGAGAGAGAGAGAGAGAGAGAGAGAGAGAGAGAGGAGAGAGAGAGAGAGAGAGAGAGAGAGAGAGAGAGAGAGAGAGAAGAGAGAACACACACACACACACACACACACACACACACACACACACACACACACACACACACACACACACTCAGAAGATAGCCTAAGGACGGGATAGCCTAGTGGTCAGAATATTGCGCTGGCAATTTGACGACCCGAGTTTGATTCCCGTTGAAGGGGATTTTTCCCTGGGGTTAACATCAATGCTGACTCCACTCTCCGCAAAAGTCTTTCGGATGTGACTTAAACTGAGGCCCCGTGTGCGAGCGCATGCAGAATATCTTGCGCACATGTTAAATCCTGTTCCGCTTTTAGTAAGTATAGGCCATCGTGTGCCCGTGGGAACAGATGACAATTTACCCAACTGCATACACGCGGGGACTGGATGAAAAAAGCACATGAGTGTTTATCCCATTATCCTCGATATAAAAGAATAAAATAAAAATACACACACACACACACACACACACACACACACACACACACACACACACACACGGACAGACAGACAAAAGAGAGAGATATACCTTTCCGTCTCTTCTTGACATGGCAGAGAAGAGCCATTGAGGACAGGAGGATGCAGAGAGCCAGGAGAGAGGGGATGAGGTACAGCTGAACCTGGTCTCCGGGCTTGTCTCCCCGTGAGGAAGGCGGGGGCCCTGTCAGTATAGACAGCAACCCACCTCCTGTACCAGGCTACATTCCCTGCTTGAATATCAAAAGTGTTTCACGTTCATATGTAACCTACTGAAATTGATTGGATTGTACAGCGCGGTGAGCCCACGTTTTTTTGGAATTCGCGCTATATAAGTCTCTACTTTTTTGTTATATATTATTATCCATCTTTTCTTTACCTCTCTTTCTTTCTATCTTGTTTCTATTCTTCCTGTCTCTTTTTTTCTTGTCTGTGTTCTGCTTTCATTGTCCATTCTCCTGTCTTTTTTCCCCAGAAAGACTTTAATATACAGCAATTTCCTCCCTTGCCGGATGCTCTAGACCTGACTGGTCGGGTGTTCAATAGCAACACAACGCATTGATTTTTTTCTTCATATGACAGATACAATTCTTTACTTTCTGAGCCTACGGCGAAGCAGAAGAAATAATTGTCTGTGAAGCAGAAACCACCAGTAATTAGCAAAACCTGAATACTATAACACGGGGTCTTAGTTTGCAATTGAGTTGAAAACTGCTAACTCTTGCTTGAAACAGTGTTGTGCAGAAGTAAACCAGCAAGAGGTCATATCCTATAAGCATAATTATAAATTATGCACACTAGCTCTTTGGACAAACTATGGAATAAACTGATGTTAGACATCGACCCAAGAGACTAACTTCAATGTCAGATTTGTCAAAAGCAGAAGTAATGAATAATGTATTATCAGATGCATAAACAGGATAATGATAAATGCAAAGAAACAGTTCTACAAAATCTATGTTGAGCACAGATGTGTGAGTATGTAAGTAAGTTAGTAAGTTAGCAACGAAGTAAGTAGGTGTGTAAGTAGGTAAGTAGGTAAGTAAGTAGGTAGGTAACTAAGTAGATAGGTAATTAGGTAGGTTAGTAGATACATAGGTAGGTAAGTAAGCAGCTGAGTAAATAAGTAGGCATGTAGGTAAGTAGGTCAGTAAGTAGGTAGCTAAGTAAGTAGATAGGTAAATATGTAGGTAGTTAAGTAGGTAGGTAAGGAAATAGGTAGGTAAGTAAGTAGGTAGGTAAGTAAGTAGGTAAGTAGGTAGGTAGGTAAGTGAGCAGGTAGGTAAGTGTGCAGGTAGGTAAGTGAGCAGGTAGGTAAGTGAGAAGGTAGGTAAGTAAGTAGGTAGGTAAGTGAGCAGGTAGGTAGGTGAGCAGGAAGGTAAGTGAGCAGGTAGGTAAGTGAGCAGGTAGGTAAAGTAAAGTAGGTGGTAAGTAGGTAGGTAAGGTAAGTGGTAGTGGGTAGGTAAGTAAGTAGGTAGGTAACTAAGTAGGTCGGTAAGTGAGCAGGTAGGTAAGTAAGTAGGTAGATAAGTGAGCAGGTAGGTAAGTGAGCAGGTAGGTAAGTGAGCAGGTAGGTAAGTAAGTATGTAGGTAAGTGAGCAGGTAGGTAAGAAAGTAGGTAGGTAAGTGAGCAGGTAGGTAAGTGAGCAGGTAGGTAAGTAAGTAGGTAGGTAAGTAAGTAGGTAGGTAAGTAAGTAGGTAGGTAAGTGAGGAGGTAGGTAAGTGAGCAGGTAGGTAAGTGAGCAGGTAGGTAAGTGAGCAGGTAGGTAAGAAAGTAGGTAGGTAAGTAAATAGGTAGGTAAGTGAGCAGGTAGGTAAGTAAGTAGGTCAGTAAGTAGGTAGGTAGGTAAGTAAGTAGGTAAGTAAGTAGGTAGGTAAGTGAGCAGGTAGGTAAGTAAGTAGTTAGGTAAGTGAGCAGGTAGGTAAGTAAGCAGGTAGGTAAGTGAGCAGGTAGTTAAGTAAGTAGTTAGGTAAGTGAGCAGGTAGTTAAGTAAGTAGTTAGGTAAGTGAGCAGGTAGGTAAGTAGGTCAGGAGGTCAGTAGGTAGGTCAGGAGGTCAGTAGGTCAGTTGGTAGGTAAATAAGTAGGTCAGTGGGTCAGTTGGTAGGTAAGTAGGTCAGGAGGTCAGTGGGTCAGTAGGTAGGTAAGTAAGTAGGTAGGTAAGTAAGTCAATAGGTAGGTAAGTAAGTAGGTCAGTAAGTAGGTTAGTAAGCAACTGCGTAAATAAGTAAGCAAGTAGGTAAGTAAGTAGGTAGGTAAATAAGTAGGTAGGTAAGTTAGTAGGCAGGTAAGTTAGTAGGTAAGTAGGTAAGTAAATAACCAAGTAAGTAACTGCCTAATCAAGTAAGTAAGTAAGTAGGTAGGTAAGTAGTAAAATACGTATCTAGGTAACTAAGTAAGAAGGTAAGTAGGTCAGTAAGTAAGTAGGTAAATAAGTAAGTAAGTAAGCACTAGGTAAATAGGTAATTAAGTAAGTAAATA
>CM060339.1:1414344-1416844 GCA_030674155.1 Stramonita haemastoma | reverse complement strand
CATGACTGTTGGATTTCGTTTCTAAAAGAGCAAATAGAAAAGGCTTGCTGCTTTTGAGAAAGTAATGGCACGATGAGCACAATTACAGCTCGTGTATACAGCTTCGTGGGTGCTAGACTGGAAGTTTCAAACACGATTTTCTGCATCTTCGGATACAGAAACAGTAAGCACATACTTTCTTATATTATTTCATTTTATACCACTTTATGTTACTTTATGTGTTTCTGGAGAAACACCGTCACCACCATGAAGAAAATCTAGGTCTTCATCAACACCTGCCTCAGGAAGATCCTCAAGATCCGCTGGCCAGACAAGATCAACAAAGAAGAACTATGGCAAAGAACCAGACAACAGCCTGTTGAGAAAGAAATCCTACAGAGACGTTGGCGATGAATAGGACACACCCTACGGAAACCTGTATCCAGCATCACAAGACAAGCTCTCACCTGGAATCCACAAAGGAAAAGGAAGAGAGGACGGCCTAGAAATACCTGGAGCCGGGATCTGGATGCAGATGCGAAACAGGTGGGCAAGAAGTGGGGACAACTGAAACGCCTAGCCCAGGACCGAGATGCCTGGAGACAGCTGGTTGGCGGCCTATGCCCCAGAAGGGACCACAGGCAGACATGACATGACATGGTACAACAGATTTCTCTGCGTGAAATTCGGGCTGCTCTCGCCGGGGAGAGTGCATCGCCACAAGTCCAGCGCCTACCTTTTTTTTTTCTTTTTCCTACCTACAATCGTATTTGTTTCCCTTTGAGAGTGGCTTTTTTTTTTTTTTTTTTTTTTTTTTTTTACAGAATTTTGCCAGGAAAATCCCTCTTTTTGCCGTGGGTTCTTTTACGTGCGTTAACCTCTGATGTGTAGCACATAGGACCTCGGCTTCTCGTCTCATCCGAAAGATTAGCACCCACACCACCACTCATGATCTAATGGATAGGGAAAAGTTTTGGGCCCAAACGGGATTTAAACAACCGCACACTCCGACACAGACTTTTCGCTTTCTAGACAGACGCGTTACCTACCTCTCGACCACCGATCCACTAGTTATTCTATTGTATTTCTGATGTCTGAAAAATGGTACATGTCGACCGATGCACCGTATTTCTTTTGAGATTCCAACACAGAACTAAAGGAAAAAATCAAGAAAATCACTACAGGTGACAAAAACTGGGTAATGCAGTTAAACTGGAAGCAGCAATCGTCTGCTTGGGTCTTCTCAGACCTATCGAAATCCAAAAATCTCATAGCTTTGAGTGGAAAACATTTCTTGCATATCTAGAGTTTTAGTGTATGTAGGCTACACGCCCTGAAACCCGACAATTTTTATGAAATTAATTATCTTTTTTTTTTTCTCTGGGTGCTGACAACAGTTAGAAGGCATACTACTAAAGGGGGAGGCAGAGTAGCCTAGTAGTTAGAACATTGCATTCGTAATTTGATGACCCGAGTTTGATTCCTGTTTGAGGGGATTTTTCCCTGGAGTCAACATCAGTGCTGACACCACTCTCCCCAAACGTCTTTAGGATGAGACCGTTTGCGATATAAAAGAATAAAATGAAATAAATACAAATGAAATAAAAGATGTCATTTTATCTTTAACACCACACTAGGCCAAAAGAGTACAAGCATTCAAAACAATATGCTTCAGACACCTCCTTGCGATCTTGTGGAGGGATCACAAGACCAACGACTTTGTGCGGGGCCAAGTTACACAGCTGGCAGGCCCCCAGGAACCCCTCCTGTCAATATTGGACAGACGCAGAGGAAGGCAACCCAAGAACTGGATGGACAACATCAAAGAGTGGACCGAGATGGACTGCGCAACGCTGATCCGCAGGGCAGAGGACCGGTCTGGATGGAGGAGAACAACGTTATCGACATCCTCATGTCTCCTCTACGACCATTCGGTCAGGAGAATGAGGTGAGGTGAGGTGTCGGGGCTTGTCCTGCAAATACCGAAAAAAATCTGGTCTGTCTGGCTGATAGCTGGCATTGCCCTTCTTCGGGTCATATGACTCACCTGAAAGTCTGCCTCTGAAAATACACATTATCCAAAGTACCAGAAGCAATTAACTAAGTTGGTGGAAATTGTCAGCTTTGAGTTCTCCCAGACACGGGTAGTCAGGCGTCCTAAGGTCGTAGCAGCGTTGCTGATGCACTTGTTGATCTCGGCATCAAGGGACAGGTTGTCACTGATGGTGGATCCCAGGTATGTGAAGTGGTGTACGACATCGAGCTGGTAGTCATCGATGTAGATGGCTGGTGTAGTTTCCACGTCCTGGCTCAGCACATTGGTCATTTTGAGGCTGATTGTCAGTCCGAAGTCTTTGCAGGCCTGGGAAAACCTGTCCATGAGGCATTGGAGTTCCTGCTCAGTGTGAGGAGTGACAGCAGCAGCAAAAAGCATGTCCCTAATTGTTTTCTCCATCACTTTTGTTTTTGCTTTCAGCCCAGCCAGGTTGAATAGTCGACCACTGGATCTGCTGCGTAGGTA
>CM060339.1:1381844-1409344 GCA_030674155.1 Stramonita haemastoma | reverse complement strand
CGTGCATGTGTGTGTGCGTGCGCACGCACGTGTGTGCGCGTGCATGCGTGTGTGTGCGTGCGCGTGCGCGTGCACGTGTGTGTGTGTGTGTGTCTGTGTGTTTTGTGTGCATGTGTGTGTTGTGTGCATGTGTGTGTGTTTGTGTGTGTGCAATTATGCATGTGTATAAATGAGGTTCTTGACCTCTGCGACAAAAGAAGAGAACTTAAGAAACAAAAGCTTACAAGTCAAGAAGCTTACAAGAAGTACATGGATAGCCACAGAGAAGTTAGGAAAAAGATGAGAGAAGCCAAAGAAGCGTGGATAGAAGAAAAATGCAACAACATCGAAGCTGGAATGGCCAAGGGAAACAGCAAAACAGCTTACAACACTCTGAAAGCACTAACTAAAACCACACAGCTTAAAGCCTCTGTTATTGAAGACAAAGAAGGAATTCTTTTAACGGAAAACAATGCCATCCTCCAATGCTGGACGTAATACTGTGAGGGATTGTATAACTCCCCACTACGCGCAGATACCAACATAGTTTCTGACAAACCCCCTGAACACCAAGATAAAGACCCACCAATACTAAGGCGTGAAGTAGACACAGCTATTAAACAATTGAAGAAGGGGAAGTCCCCTGGAATCGATAACATCCTAGCTGAACACATAAAAAATGGAGGGAATGAAACAGCAAGGCGATTCACAGAACTTTGTCAGACGATCCACGACACCAAAGAATGGCCAAAAGAATGGACACAGTCTCTTGTAGTACTCCTGCCAAAGAAAGGAAACCTCAGGCAATGCCAGAACTACAGAACCATCAGTCTCATAAGCCATCCTAGCAAGAGCATGCTGAGGTAGTTCTCAACAGACTGAAAAACCAAGCGGAAAAACTGGCACAAGAATAAGCGGGCTTTAGACCAAAACGCAGCACAATGGAACAAATTTGCAATCTGAGAATTCTGATAGAGAAGCATCTCCAACACCAAAAAGACTTGTACCACAATTTCATAGACTTCAAAAAGGCCTTTGACAGGGTATGGCATGACGGCCTCTGGCAAGTACTCATGCACTTCAACATTGACAACTGCCTAATTGAAGTCATCAAGGCACTGTATGAGAACGCAAAAAGTGCAGTTTTCATGAACAATCACGTGGGCGAGTTCTTCAAGACCACAGTTGGGGTCCGCCAGGGCTGCCTTCTCTCACCTGTACTCTTCAACCTCTTCCTCAAAAACATCATGACAGAGACACTGCAAACAAGAACTGCAAATCCTCACAGACAGTCTTAACAGATCGAGTGAGCGCATACGGCATGGAGATCAGTACAGAGAAGTCAAAGATCATGGTCAACAGCGCAAGTAATGACATCATGGAAATAAAGATGAATGGAGAAATACTGGAAGAGGTGAGCCAATTCAAATACTTAGGCTCCTTCCTAACAAAAGATGGCACATCAAACAATGAAGTGAAAGCTTGCATTGCAACAGCAACATCTGCTCTAGTCAGACTCGAGAGGATCATCAGAAGCAACAACATCAGCTTCTGCACCAAATACCACCTCTACAAATCCTTCGTGATATCTATCCTCCTATATGGCTGTGAATCATGGACTCTGTCAGCAAAGTTGGAGAGGAGAATCCAAGCATTCGAGAACAAGTGCCACAGAAGACTCCTCAAAATATCATACAAAGAACACAAGACCAATAACTATGTGAAAGAAAAAATCATAAAAGCGTGTGGGCCCCCAAGAACCTTTGCTCTCCACCATAAAGAGGAGAAAGCTGATGTGGTTTGGTCACACCACAAGATACAAAACCCTAGCAAAAACCTTCTTGCACCAGGAACAGTCGAGGGCAAGAGAAGAAGAGGCCGCCAAAAGAAATCATGGGTTGAAAACATCAAAGACTGGACCGCCCAACCCCTGCAATACCTCCTACTAGCCACACAGAATCGTGAAGCATGGAAAAATATCTCTGTTGCGTCTTCTCTCATATTCCAATAACGTCCTTTGGGACATGGGGCTGAGTGTGTGTGTGGTATGTACATATGCATGCGTATGTGTCTAGTACATACATACACATGTGCTGTATGCATCCATATGCAGAATACAGATCAATCCTCTGATCAGAAAATGTGTTCAGCCACAGTGTTATATTTTTCTCCATCATTTTGACTGGGATATGTGGCTGCCTGAACGTTTTTATCATATAGTCCTTTGTATAGTAAGATACAAAGACACAGCTGAAGTCACAAAAGATCTTTCTGTGTGTTTGTTGTTCAAAGATTTGGCATGGAGTCTAGCTGTAGCTAACAGGGAAATATTCCTGAACAATATAACATTTATCCTTTTAAGCGTATACTTATTTCCTTAATAGATGCATGCTTTTGCATAAATGTGTG
Source organism: Stramonita haemastoma (assembly GCA_030674155.1). Classification (NCBI taxonomy): domain Eukaryota; kingdom Metazoa; phylum Mollusca; class Gastropoda; order Neogastropoda; family Muricidae; genus Stramonita; species Stramonita haemastoma. The sequence goes on along the minus strand of CM060339.1, from coordinate 1,406,956 downwards.
TGTGTGCGTGCGTGCGTGTGTGCGCGCATGTATGAGAGTGTGTGTGTGTGCGTGCGTGTGTGCGCGCATGTATGAGAGTGTGTGTGTGTGTGTGTATTTCTTTCATATTTTTTTTTTCTGCACTGAGCAATAAAGAGGGTGTTCCCTGCAGTTTACCGTCATGTTATTTCGTCCTTTCACAAACAGTGGTTCCTTTAACTGTATTTTGTTTAAATGAATCTATGCAAAACCAAAACAGTTTAGGTATCTGGCCACACAGAAGAATCCCCATACGATTTAACCAGGTACCACCTCCACTACAGAAGGATATAGTATATTACATGGTGACATCCTATATTTCAAGTTCAACCAAACCATACCATTGGTGCTTTTAAAAGCTTGTGTAAACTCTCAACTGGTATTAAAACGAATAATTTTTCACATTGTGCTATGCACGAAAGTATTTTACATGTATTTTTTTTCACATGCGAGCTTTCATGAAAAGTGTCAGGGGCTACCTATAATGTAGCAACAAGAAGAACAACAAATGCAACAGAAATAACACAAATACACACCCACAAGCACACAAGCATGCACTACACACACAAACTTACACACACATGCCCATGCGCATAAACATCCACAGCCACTGTTACACACACACACACACACACACACACACACACACACACACGTCAAATAGGTCTGCATGTGTCAAATAGGTCTGCATGACTTAAATGGCAATAAATATTTTGAGTCTTTGAGTCTGAGTCACACACACATGTTAACTCACATCTGACAAGCAGCGTCTTCATGTCCTTGACACCTGACCTCAGCAGCTGACATCCCACAGGCCCGCTGTCCCCACACTGCACGTGGGGCATGACGTAATCCACGTGACGTAGACCCTGACCGCCAGGGTCAGAGGGGTCAGAGGTCCTCTCTGTGGCATTCAGGGGCTGACCCTGTGACGTCAGCTGGGCCTTTGTGGGGGGAAGGCCCTCCATCCAGGAACAGGAGATCTTCACTGTGGAATTCACCTCCACAACAACAGCAGCACCAGAGGCAGAGTGTACAGCAGAGGCAGAGTGTACAGCAGAAGCAGAGGCAGGAGGGCGAGGGGCATGGGCAGGGACTGTGTGGCTGGGTGTGCTGTCCACGTTCACTGATGTGGGGAGAGTGGCGCTGGGGGCGAGGGCTGTGGTGTTCACCACATCAATGGTGAACAGGGTGAGCTGTGGTGCTGTGCAGGGGACACACAAGACAAAGGATTGGAGACATTTTTGAGCTCCACCACATAATGAGACGGTGTGCACATTAGGTCAATTTTTACTTATTGACATGTTATAAATGTGCAATAAAGTTGCTATCAAATACAAAAAAACTGGTTGAAAATTGGACAATTCTGTGCAACATTATTACAAATTGAAGTGATAGACTGCAGGATGTGACAAAATGAGAAAGGCGCAAGTTTATTTTAGTAAAAGGTTGTCAGAATGAGTGCTTTGGTATTTTCAAAACACATTTAAAAGCAAAAGGAATAAAAAAAAATATGCCTTGATATTTAATTATAAGATAAATAAACAGATCTAGTTTAATAATCAATCAAAATCTCAAAATTGACAACTTGACCCCCAGCTGCCTTTTAAGTCTCCTAGCGCAAAATTGGGTAATGTGCTAAGCGACTCATTTCGTGGTGGAGCGCCACATTTTTAAACCCCTGAAATAGAACAGTTCCCACCAAAAAGTAAAAGCCAGCAACCAAACAGAGCATTTATAAAATGGATTAGTTTGTTTAAGCTTTCTTTTCTAAGGAGGATATTTGCCTCTTTACATCTGAAGAAAGTGGTACATAAAAGCTAGCCCAACAATGCATTGAGCTAAAAAAAAAAAGTGTTAGTCCCTGGTTGGCATCGTGTGCATACTTTTACTACAGTTTAAATTCAACTAGGGCAACTTACAGCATCCTGATTGGGATACTTTTTGCCCTCACATGTCTAAAAAAAGCAGGTTATTAATGGCTGAACTCTACCTTGATGATCAATAAAGCTTTTTTTCTCCTTTTATGTTTCACTTACTCATTCAGATATGTTCCTTGTTAAGCGAATTATGTATGCAAGCATATAATTCAAGCGGCGCGCACACACACACACACACACACACACACACACACACACACACACACACACACACACACAAACAAACAAACACACACACATAAACACAGGCACACATATTCATACACATATCTGCAGACAGACACACACACTGACACACAGACACACAGACACACAGACACAGACACAGACACACAGACACACACAGGGTCGTGTTCAACACCATGGAAGATGTGGGGTCGGTGGTACAGTTTTACCTTTGTAATGGAGTTTCAGATACTCTCCATTCTTTTTAAGGAGAATTCTCCATTCTTGGCTGGGTGTCCCTTGCACGTAGTATGTATTGTTCCTGTCGCAGGCACAGTGTTTGCTATAGATACGGGCAGGTGGACGACATCGTCCTCCCTTGTGGTAAAATCGACATATGGTTCTGGAAGATGTAGCATCATTGACGTGAATTTTGTCAAGAGTGACCATGTCTTTACCACAGACTGAGTTGAACTTGACCCTGAAGGTCACGCTTAGAGCAGAGTTGTTGTTTGTGCTGCTGTTCAGTACGTTGAGTCTCAGGCCTGAAACATACAGAGCATAAGTTATAGCTCAGTCACTGCCTCTTGCAACAAAGCTAGTTTCTTTCTTTTTAATTACAACAGTTAAGAACAATCGATTTTAAAGAAAACAATCAATGCCAAAATATACAAATACTGAGTGTTTTATTTATTTCTCATTGTGCACTATATATTCCATTGTAGTGTTCCTATGCTACTGTTCCAGCATCGCATGTTCATTACCAGCTCTACCCAAGCCATTCACATATTCTATTGGTCTTGTTGCATCTCCCAGTGTCAAGAGTTTACAGGAAACCTATCAATGTTGTGTTCTGACTTATGAAATGCTGGTGCAGCAAAAGGCTGGCACCTAAAATGAATAAATTTAACATCCTCATAGCTGGAATGCTTTTAGGGACAGGTTGTTCTCACATGGTAGTCTAGGATAAGTTGTTCTTGTGTGGTAGTCTAGGATAAGTTGGTCTTGTATGGTAGTCTAGGATAAGTTGTTCTTGTATTGAAGTCTAGGATAAGTTGTTCTTGTATGGTAGTCTAGGATAAGTTGGTCTTGATTTGAAGTCTAGGATAAGTTGGTCTTGATTTGAAGTCTAGGATAAGTTGGTCTTGATGGTAGTCTAGGATAAGTTGTTCTTGTATGGTAGTCTAGGATAAGTTGTTCTTGGATTGAAGTCTAGGATAAGTTGGTCTTGTTGGTAGTCTAGGATAAGTTGTTCTTGTATGGTAGTCTAGGATAAGTTGTTCTTGTATTGAAGTCTAGGATAAGTTGTTCTTGTATGGTAGTCTAGGATAAGTTGTTCTTGTATTGAAGTCTAGGATAAGTTGGTCTTGATGGTAGTCTAGGATAAGTTGTTCTTATATGGTAGTCTAGGATAAGTTGTTCTTGTATTGAAGTCTAGGATAAGTTGTTCTTGTATGGTAGTCTAGGATAAGTTGTTCTTGTATGATAGTCTAGGCGCTGAGTGCCTGCCAGCTCTTGTTATCCATAATATTTCTCGTTTCACCAAAGACCAATGGAAAACTTCAAAAGACAATACCAGCCAATTCTGACCACCCATTGGAAGCTGACATCAGCCTATTGGCCTTAAACTGTCCACCTTTATCACAAAATCTGCTGATTCATAGAGAAAAGGGGATTACAGATGAAGCAACAAAAATCCCAACAAGCCTTGAGATACTGATAGAAGGTCAGCTGTAGCAAAAGCTCCTGAAGTGTGAAGAACATCATTGCCTAAGTGGACAAGTTTACTCTAGCCCTGACTATCCTAGATCTCTAATTATGCCCCAAGGCCCACACAAAAGGATCCTGTTGTAGGTCTAGCTGAGGCAACGTAAGACAAAGGATGGCCTCCAGCTGTGGGGCTACAGGCCTAGTGCATGAGTTGTTTTGTCAAGTCCCTGGCCCCATACTCATGGAGACCTTTTGACACTAAAGTGAGAAAAAAAGAAGTTGCCAATACACACCACCAGTGGCTGCCTTAGAGTTAGCCTCAAATAGTTTTAAAATATTTCCAAGCCACATCCACTGGTACACAACATACAAGACCTTGTTTGTTTAATTTACACACTGTGACACAGGACCCAAATTGAACACATTCTTACTAGAAAGAAGGGGAGGGGGAAAAGCAGGGGGTTTGTAATTCAAGGGTTATAGTGCATTAAAGGCATACTATAATAATGTAAATCATGGGGGTGATGCTAATACATCTTTTTTATTCACATACATTATGGCCATTCAGTCAGTTCAGGGATTATCTTCTTTATTTGCATGGTGTGCTCATGCATTTAACAAAGTGATTGTACAATATGTTATGACCTACATTCTATTTTATATAAAATCAAAGCATAACATTTTCATCATTAATGTAAGGCGTCACATACACACCAAAATATTGACAGTTTTTGTTTTCCTCCCACAATGTATCAGTAGAGACATCACAGTGATAGCAAAAATGATATTGCCACTTACATAATGCATGCATACAGTTACAAAATTCATATGATATTTCATTACTTACATGGTGACTTTGCACATTCACCAAAGTGACAGACGATTATCAGCAATGAAGGCAGAATATAGGCAGCAGTGCGCATGTTCCAGCCTGTAGATCACTCCACAACAATGTAATGTGATGGTCTACTGCAGTATTGCTTCTGCTCCATCTGACTCAAGTATTTCCTGTGCTACAACACAAGGAAGGATTCGAGTAAATAGTAATGAGGATGTTAATTGAAACCATATTCTGCACAACACAGGGATACAACCAGATGATTGAAGGCATTGTTTTTGTTTGACGTCACCAAAGATGTTGTTACAGCTAAAACACCCTGTTCACTTGAACACGCATCCATAGCTTGTTTCACACAGGGAAATAAGTGAACAAGACCTCTGGGCTTGTTCACTTATTTCCCTGTGTGAAACAAACTATGGTGACAAAAGCACTTTGTTACAAGGTAAGATAATGGGGGTGTTTTAGCATGGTGATAAATCAGTTGTGGTCTGTCTGGCGTTTTAAAAGCAGCAACTGTGATCATTTTATAATACAAAAATTTAACATAACAAAAAGGAAGTGTTATTCCTTCGGCCCAGTTAATAGGTCATGTTAAAGTTTATACTGAACAGACTGAAGCCACAAGCAGAGAGCATCATTGTTGAGGAACAAGCAGGTTTCAGAGCAGGGCGTAGCCCAGTTGAACAGCTATTCAACCTCAGAATACTCTGTGAGCGGTACCTTCTACTCCAAAGAGATATCTACCATGTATTTATTGATTTTAAGAAAGCACTCAACAGGGTGTGGCATGCAGCTTGTGGGCAACCATGAATTTGTACAGGATCAATGCAAACCTGAATAGAGTCATTAAAGAGCTGATTTTGGTCACCACACTGAATCTCGGGCCCTTTCTTGACATTTCACAGTGCCCTGACGACCTTGATGGATTTTCTCCAGGCCTTCTGTTTGCATGGAGTATGGAAGAATCAGCCTGTCATCCTTCAGTAGAATGCTGTTCCAACTGCTCAGCTTTCCTCTGATTGCAGAATAATCTCTGGCAGAAAGAGAAGTGTCTTGCTTGCATAAGCTGCATGAGCATCCTCTGACATCGAACAGGAGTCTCTGACGAAACTGCTGTTGATCAGGGGCACCAATGCTTTGTGGTCAGTCTGAAGTGTGAAGCGTTCAAGTCCAACAAGGTAATGCTGGAATCATTCACAGGCCCCAACTCCGGCAAGGCACTTCCTTTTGATTTGAGCATAAAAATTATCGTTTCTCAGCAGCAGTAAGAGTGTGTGAACAGTATGCTACAGGTCTCCATATGCTGTTGCTTTCTTGGAGGAGGACTGCTCCCACTCCGTAGCAACTGGCATCTGAACTCACAGTGGTGGGCTTTTCAGGGTCATCTAAAGCCAAAGTTGGCATTGTTGTGATGACTTCCTTGATGTGAGCAAAAGTTTGGCTTGTGCTGGTCCCCATGTCCAGGCTTTGTCCTTTTCTAAGAGTTCAGTCATGGGACGAAGTACACTGGAGAAGTGTGAGATGTGTTTTCCCATGAAGTTTTATCATTCCTAGAATCCTGTGCAGCTCTGACATCTTGGCTGGTTCAGCCATCTTTACAACTGCTTCACCCTTGTCTGGATCAGGTCTGATGCCGTTTTTACTGATCCTGTAGTTCCATGAACTTGATTTCTTCCTTCTGCAGTTCATATTTTGATATATTTGATTTGATTCCTGCAAGGTTTGGCTTGGTCAAGGTTTCCTGCAAGTGTCACTCATTCTCCTCTTCACTGCTTCTGTGTATCAGTATGTCATCAAAATAGCATGAGACATTGCTCTGATCTTGCAGAATAGACACCCTCCTGCGCTGAAATATCTCTGCCGCTGAGGAAATTTCTAAGGTAGACGTTTGTAGTGGTACCTTCCAAAAGGTGTGATGAAAGTAGTTAATTTTGCCATTGTCTCATCCAATGGAATTTTCCCAAATCTGCTGGTTGTGTCAAGTTTGCTATACGCCTTTGATCCTTTCAGCTTGTGGAGAAGATCTTCTGGCGTAAGGAGCATGTATCTCTCTCTTTAGAGACTGGTTCAGGCTTTTTTAATAGTCAGTGCAAACCCTTACACCTCCTGACTTCCTCACCACAGGCACCATCCCTGCACTCCAGTCAGTTGGTTCTTTGATCTCTTGGATGTTGCCTGACTGTTCCATCCACTGCAACTCATCCTTCACTTGGGTCAGTGGTGAGATGGCCTCTCTTCTCAGTGTGTGGAGACTGAAAGGCTGACAGTTGTCCTTCAACACAATTTTCACCAATTCACAGCTGACAAGACGTCAGTATTGCTGAACACAGACTCTATGGCATTGATCAGCTGATCAGGGGACAGATACCCTAGTGGTCAGAACATTGCGCTGGCAATTTGACGACCCAGGTTCGAGTCCGGTCGAGGAAATTTTTCTCCTGGAGTTAACATCAGTGCTGACTCCACTCTCCCCAAAAGTCTTTTGGATGAGACTTTAAACCGAGGCCCCGTGTGCAAATGCACGCAGAACATCTTGCGCACACGTTAAATCCTGTTCCGCTTTTCGTAAGAGTAGGCCATCGTGTGCCGGTGGGAACAGATGACAATATTTACAAAACTGCATACACACGGGGACCGGATGAAAAAAAGCACATGATTGCTTATTCTGTTATCCTCGATACAAAAGAATAAATAAATAAATAAATAAATAAATCTGTTGGTCTAATCTTAGTCTTCTTAAAGCCACTCGACTTTTTGCTCATGGTGTTGTTTTATTGTCTGAAACTGCTGTGGGATTGCAAACACAGCTGAACAATTTGTATACTGCTGCTTAAGACCTTCAGTTGAAAATGAATATGAACAAAGGTAGCATCATGGTATTTGGAGGGAAAAAAACAGATTTTTGGCAGGTCACAAAACTTGGTACAATGGTGAAGCAAAGGTTTCTGTTGTATACTCACATGGATATCTTGCATTCTACTTGACAGCTATACTTCCCTTCAATTCTACCTGTCATGATTTAGCTTCAAGAGCTAAGAAAGCTGTTCTGGGTATTATGAGTATCTTATATAAGATTGAAAATATTTCTGTTAAAGTCTTCAGGAAACTCTTTGATACAAAAGTACAATCTATTATACAATACGGGGCTGAGAATTTGGGAATGGAAAATATTGTGCCAATAGAAAAGCAACATATATTTGCATTAGAGATATTTCTTGGTGTAAACTGACACACTCTAAATGATATGATCTAGAGAGAACTGAGAGGGTATCCATTGTTTATGATTCTAAGGTAAAATGCATAAATCATTGGATTAAGATAACTCATATGGAGGATAAGTGACTGCCACCCAAAACCTTTAAGATGCTACAAAACTTGACTGTAAAGGAAATTATAGTTGGGCATCTGAAATACGTACATGTTTTTGTCAGTATGGCTCTGGGTTGTCGGGGACAATCAAGGAGTGGAAAACACATTAAAAAATCCTTTAAGCAGAGACTTGTTGACTGCAGATGGCAGGAGTGGAACACCCATAATTATTCATAACAGTGATCAATGTTGTGTGTATGCATCATGATTATAAAAAAGATATTTTGCATTAAAGAGAACAAGCTGGTAGCAATGAACCATTACGTTAGGCAAGCATTATAAAATTTTTGTTGTTATGTACGAGTTATGGCTGTGTATTAAAAAAAAATATGCAAAAGACAGTTATACCTTGGTTTGCAATCTGTGTAAACTGACAACAAAATATAGAATTATTGCTGTTTTGAAATGTCCAAAGCTCCGAGATCTAAGAAAAGAAATAGTTCTGTCTATATACTGCAATTATACATCAACGATCAGCTAGCTCAGCTTCTGGCATCTATAAATGAGCAAACTGATTTAAAATGTTGCAGGTTTTGCTTATAAATCTTTGGAGAGAATAACAGATAGTAAGCCTATGGAAATGTTTGGCTAGTTTTTGTTTTTTTCATTGAAAAATTTACCTTTTCATATAAAAAAAACATTGAGTCAATGGCGCTATCCTGTCGTTTTTTGTGTTTTCCCCCTCCGCAATGGGCTGTGGCCTATCTGAAAAAGTCATACGAAGTCTGAAGTCTCTTTTCCTGCCTCTCTCTGTCTCTGACTGTTTGTCTTTCTGTCTGTCTATGTCTGTCTGTCTGTGTCTGTCTCTCTGTCTCTGTCTCTCTTTCTGTATCTGTCTGTCTGTCTGTCTGTCTGTCTGTCTGTCTGTCTGTCTGTCTGTCTGTCTGTCTGTCTGTCTGTCTGTCTGTCTGTCTCTCTCTCTCTCTCTCTCTCTCTCTCTCTCTCTCTCTCTCTCTCTCTCTCTCTCTCTCTCTCTCTCTCTCTCTCTTGATAAATCAACTATCTGTAACAGGAACTAGGGAAGAAAATAGAATACAGCGAAATATAGTAAACAGTATGAAACGCTTAAGTAAAAAAAAGAGCTTCCAACAACTTGTATATTCTAAGTTAAAGTTAAAGTCTGTCCCGAGCCTAAGGCTCATCAGGCCGGTGCTTATCCCGGTTTCTGTGGCGCTAAGCGACTGGTGCTTATCCCGGTTTCTGTGGCGCTAAGCGACTGAGAGTCATAGACTCCCCCCTGGATAGGACGCCAGTCTATCGCAGGGTTAACCCCCCAACACAAGGTTGGTACCCCTTTTACACCTGGGTGGGGTGAGAAAATAGCCGTAAAGTGCCTTTTCCAAGGGCACAACGCCATAGCCGAAAGCTGGGATCGAACCCGCAACCTTTAGATTACGAGTCCAACGCCCTAACCACTCGACTACCGCGGCGGCATTTGTATATTCTAAGTCATACAATAAATCTGTTTGGAAAGCAATAAACTATTTGGCAAATAAAAATGTAACATCTCAAAGTTCATCGCTCAAAGATATATCTGTTGACGATATCAATGCCCATTTCTGCAATATATTCTCTTTTAGAGTAAAAACATATAGATCACATCTTAACATAGACCTAAATGCTAGGAAAATGTTTGTTCAGTGCATATACTATATTTGATATAAGTTATGCTTCAATGATTTTTTTTTTGATTCGGCTAGCCCCCATGTTTTGAAGCCATTGTTCAGTGTGCATAGACGAGCTCTAAAACTTGTTCTTTTAAAATCTTCATCATTAACTATTTCTGACTATAAAGCACTTGATATTCTTCCATTAAGATCCAAGCTTAAGCATAATAAGGCAGTGTTTATGTATAAAATCATGTCCGGTTTAGCTCCCTCATTGCTTCAAAATAGATTCATAATCAATGTAAAGCGTCATGCCCATAAGATCATGGTGCCACTTCTGAGATTTGAATTACTTAAATCCACTCTCACATATTCTGGTGGTACACTGTAGAATGAAATATCAACCCTCAACCTTCACAAAGCTTGCAGTGTTTCTATTTTTTTTAAAACGCTTATCATGTATATCTGATGGACACTATGCCACTATCTTCATGGAATGAATTTCATTATGTAGCACCATTGATAATTAATGCACTGTAATTTCAATCTGTGTAAGTATTATGTCAACTCCGAACACACACACCCCTCCTCAGTTTATCCCTTCTTTATTCTTGCCTCCTTTGCTTTTTCTCTCCCCTTCTCCTCTCGACTCCCCTCTACTCCAGTTTTGTTTTTTGTCTCTATCTGTCTGCCTGTCTATCTCTGTCTGTTCGTCTGTCTCCCTATCTGTTCTGTCTTTCCCTCTATTGTCTGTCTGTCTCTGTCTATCTGTCCGTCTGTCCGTCTGCCTGCCTGTCTGTCTGTCTGTCTGTCTGTCTGTCTGTCTGTCTGTCTGTCTGTCTGTCTGTCTGTCTCTCTCTCTCTCTCTCTCTCTCTCTCTCTCTCTCTCTCTCTCTCTCTCTCTCTCTCTCTCTCTTTCTCTGTCTGTCTCTCTGTCTATCTATCTATCTATCTATCTACCTACCTATCTGTGAGGGCAATGGCTTGATAAAAAAATAAAGAAAAACGTATGTAAAGGCTTACTCTGTTATCCTTGAAAAAAATCGTTCATTCATTCATTCATTCATTCATTCATTCATTCATTCATTCATTCATTAACTCATTCTCTTTCTTTCCTTCCTTTTTTACTTTCTTTCTTTTCTTTCTTTCTTTTTCTTTCTTTCTTTCTTTCTTTCTTTCTTTCTTTCTTTCTTTCAGTTGGTTCTCTCTGTCTGTCTGTTTGTCTGTCTGTCTGTCTGTCTGTCTGTCTGTCTGTTCGTCTGTCTGTCTGTCTGTCTGTCTGTCTGTCTGTCTGTCTGTCTGTCTGTCTGTCTGTCTGTCTGTCTGTCTCTCTCTCTCTCTCTCTCTCTCTCTCTCTCTCTCTCTCTCTCTCTTCTCCTCTCTCTCTCTCTCTCTCTCTCTCTCTCTTGCCTCTGTCTGTCTACTTCTCTCTGTCTGTCTGTCTGTCTCTGTTTCTGTCTGTCTGTCTGTCTGTCTGTCTGTCTGTCTGTCTGTCTGTCTGTCTGTCGTCTCTGTCTCTCTCTCTCTCTCTCTCTCTCTCTCTCTCTCTCTCTCTCTCTCTCTCTCTCTCTCTCTCCTACCCCTCTCTCTCTCTCTTTCATGCTTGGTGTATATACAAAGGAGGAACCAGATAGACACAATACGTAAAGTACATAGGCGAATAAAGAAAAAACACTTCAGTGCAAGTAAACCTTTCTGACAGCAAACTAAAGCGGCCTTTGGATACAAACATTGCATGGACACCATGCAGAGTTCAGTTGTATCAATCCGACCAAAGAACAAAGCTAAAACATCAGGTAAGCAGCTCTGTAGTCAGCACACGACACTTATGGAAAAGAAGGCGGAATGGCAGATCTTGGGCAGCACTGATTACAGCAGCACTACACTTCCAAACAAAACAATTTTGTTGAATGGCGTTGGAATAAGTCATGTCTTAGACTACTCATTTCTAGCCTAAGTTTGCAAAGCATTATTTCCAATTTTCTGTTGGGTGCATGGTAGTATTTAGGCATATTCTCTATTCCATGTAGACGTTGTTTGAAAAGGCTGACTGATTTATATTGCTAGACTACTTCTAGCATACTATTCCAAAGACCCAGTGAAGATAGGAGAAATGACGACATGTACAATACCGTTCTGCTATCGTTGTGCCTGTCTTTCTAGTTAGTTTTGATGATGGAAGTGTCAATTGTAGCACTAGTGGGGCCGTGCCATTCACAAGGCTGTGATACAAAATGACGTATGATGGACATGTCTTTCATTCAAATTTGTAATTCCTGATTAGGTATATTTTCGCCATGAAAGGTTCCCCTGATTAATACCAAGATCAAAAGTTAATCTAAGGCCAGGGCTGTACTGATTTCACTGTGAATAGAATCTTTGCCTAAGTGTCTGAAAGGCTGTATTGTACCTAAGCTTAAGTGACGTGGATCCAGAAATATTCCCTTACGTCTGTTCATTTATAGGACTTTAAAAGGGCCTGCCGTGTTTCAAAAAGTGGCACTTCAGCGCGGAACACTTATGTGGCAAGACCTGATTTACAGGTAGGTGGCTACTTCCTTGTTACATGTATGTAAATATAGTTCCCCCGTGATTCACCGAGGAAAAGCAGTATCAATGCGATAGTATGATGTATTTTGGACAGTATAGAGAGGGCAATTGTATTTGTGTAGCTCAAAAAAGTTCTCTCTCTCTCTCTCTCTCTTCTCTTCTCTCTCTCTCTCTCTCTCTCTCTCTCTCTCTCTCTCTTGTTTGTAACCAGAGAACTGAATGAAGGGTGCTGGGTTTAAAAACTGAGAAAATCTCGTATGCTTAACTTGAATTCAAAGTGTTTGGTTTGTTATCACGCAATTGAGTTCTACCGTCAATTTATACCTCAGTGTATAATAACATTTTGGAAAACTTTTCATTCTGTAAAAAAAAAAAACACACACACACACATTATGTTGATGATGAATACCGTTTTGTGAAAATTTGTGTTAGATTTAAAAATATAGGAGTTGCATTTCGCAAGAATCTATAGAAGTGGTACTCAGAGGCACTGATTTTATCCACAGATATACTTTATCTAAATGATAATGTCCTTCATGCAATCAATAGGAGAAAGAAAGTAATTTGCTAGATATCTGTGATTCATTTCTTTTTGGAATATATTCACCTTTTTGTGAGTGTGTGTGTATAGTTGGATGTCATCTCCAGCCTTTTTCCGCTAGAGCCCAAAATTATGCAGTAGGGGTGTTAGGTACCGATTTGAAGATTTTGTATAAAACTGATAATTCAAACATTTCTGCACCAGAAACATCAATAAAATAATTATATTTAGTTTCCTTTCTTATCAAAATCGCATTTTAAAACACCTACCACTGTCAGTATGCTTTATCTCGACATCATCGAGTTAGTTAAATTGAACACAATTTCTTAGAGAGCAAAAGGTTCAGCCTTTTGACAACAAGTGCCATGCTAAAAATAGGCTGAAAAACAAAAACTTGTGTCAGATAGGCTAGGCCTATTGTGTATAGAAGAATGCACTAGGCTACAGATGAGAAATCATGTTTAAAAAGTGTGTGTGTGTGTGTGTGTGTGTGTGTGTGGTGTGTGTGTGTGTGTGTTGTGTGTGTGTGTAATTTCGTGTGTGTGTGTGTGTTGTGTTGTGTGTGGTGTGTGTGTGTGTGTGTGTGTGTGGTGTGTGTGTGCAATTTTGAGTTTCATGTATGTTGGGGGTAGTGTGTGTAATGTGTGTGTGTGTGCGTGGGTGTGGGTGGGTATGAAAAATTTCATGTGTTGAAACTATGTTGCTGTTTGATGATTTATTTTAATCTTAAGCAGAACTCTGGCTTCAGTTTTTCAATTTAAAAATTCTTGATTTTTAAAGATTTGATTCTGGAATAAAAATCGAAAAGATTGTGAGGAAGGGATCAGAGTCAAGAGTACACTATGCAGTGTATGTATACTTTGTGTGTGTGTGTGTGGTGTGTGTGTGTGTGTGTGTGTGTGTGTGTGTGTGTGTGTGTGTGTGTGTGGTGTGTTGTGTGTGTGTGTGAAGTAAAAAAACAACAACTATTCACTGCCAAAATATCAAATTGTATCATTCTTGTTCATCTCACTCTCACAAGAAAAAAAAAATTGTACACAAAACTGCTTCATAAAGTCTGACTATTATAAATCATTTCAAAATAAGACAATAAAATATGAAAACAAAAACTACAAGTGCATCAATTAACTGTGAGACCAGAAATATAGACAACTTACCTGGAAATAACAAAAAAAATCCAACGAAAATAAACTAAACATGAAATTAATGGAGAACATGTACATGGCATACACGTATACATGCTTACTCATGAAGGAAAGAGACACATGAATCACAGGTAGTGGATGAGAGATGATGAAAATATTTAGTAACATATGATATAACAACTGATAAATGTTAAATTCTAGAAGAATGAAAACTAGTTTACACTTGCTTCACTCTGTGTGTGTGTGTGTGTGTGTGTGTGTGTGTGTGTGTGTGTGTGTGTGTGTGTGTGTGTGTGTGTGTGTGTCGTGTGTGTGTGTGTGGTTTACTAGTATGTGCACATTATGGCTTTATAAGTTTTATGTGTAGGTAAGTGTTGTTCAAAGCTGTGGCTAAAGAAATTACAGGATAAGGATGATGAGTTTTCAGAGCCTTATTTTGGCTAGGGGATGGGACTGGGGTTTTGTGCATGTTCACATTATCATAAAACTTTGGATTAATTTTCAATGTCCAGAATATTACCTCATTTACTGTGCAATTTCTATATAGTAAGTATTCCCCTGAAACTTTGCATGTAGATGCAAAAATGACTTCTGAGATAAATGCTATTATTCAAAAAATTTTGGTCTATCAAAGTTTTAAAGCGTGGTTAAATTTGGTAATGAAATTTTGTTGATTTTAAGTAAAATCCAGATTGGTGTTGTCTACACCTAAGTGAATTTACATATCCTAATTTCTGTCCATGGTACCTTTCTATTCACATGTTTTGCCTTCGTAATGATTTTAGTTTCAACATTCCATACATTAGCTAATTGTCCATGAGGAGATTACCTGTTTTTCACAATATATATATATATATATATATATATATATATATATATATATATATATATATATATATATATTGTTTTTAAATCATAAAAAATATTTTACCATGATATTCACTGTTGAAACTTAATATTCTAGCTTTAAATAATGTTTTCTCTTTCTGTGTAAAATATTACTGCAAAATCTTTTGTAGAATCTGAGATACAATAATCAGCCAAATTGAGCGCTGAGGCCAGGGGTATGCATTTCTTTGTGTACTCAATCTGTATGTAGAGTTTCATAAAGATTAAACATTGATTGCTAAGGAAAATTTAACATTGAAATTGTGATTCAGTTTTTCTTCATTTTCTCAAAATGGCCGCTTTCAGGTAACCCCCTTCTAAACCCGCTATCTCAAAAACTAATCATCCAATTTTGATGAGGTTTTCACCGGTAGAAAGAGCATTCAAATTACATCTAGAATCATATAAAAATTAATATGCAAAAAGCCGGATATGAGATCAGACTCCCTTTGTACTGGAACGTCACATATAATATAATATAATATATATATAAATTTAAATTTATTTAATATAATTTACAACATAACATAACATAACATAACGTACCTGTACTGTACTGTAGTTTACTGTACTGTACTGTACTGTGATGTGATGTAACGTAATGTAATATAATGTTATGTAATGTAATGTAACGTAATGTATCACAACACAACACAACATAACATAACATAACATAACATAACATACATAAAATAACATAATATAGTAATCCCCGTAGTCAGAATGCGGCTACCTTTATGTTGGGCTAAAAAAACCCGTCTCATACCTAAAATATCACCATTTATGAACCTCAGAGCTCTGGTCAGGAACGAAAACAAAACAAAAAAACCTTGTCCGGCTTTTAACGGCAGTGCAACGCATTTTCGCTCACTTGGCAGACAATATAAGAGTTTCTGTCTAAACTTCCAAGAAGAATGGCTCCGTCTGATTCGACACTACCTACAAGAGTATTTATTTATTTATTTATTCTTTTGTATCGAGGATAATGAAATAAGCATTCATATGCTTTTTTTTACATCCAGTCCTCGAGTGTATGCAGTTTTATAAATATATCATTTGTTCCCACCGGCACACGATGGCCTACTCTTACGAAAAGCGGAACAGGATTTAACGTGTGCGCGAGATGTTCTGCGTGTGTAGCTCTACATTCCGTAGGATGAGTGCATTCATGAACGGTCGGACAAGCCGTTTATCAGAAAGACAGACAAGACAGATACACTCTAGAAGTAGAACCCTCCCCCCCAAAAAAAACCACACACACACACACACACACACACACACACACACACACACACACACACACACACACACACACACACAAAACCACAACCAAAACAACAACAACAAAACAACAAACAAATAAAAACAAAACAAAAAATTCCCTCCAAGCCTAATAAGAACACTCGCCAGCTCCACAGATGAGGAGATTGGTGCTGGAAGTGACGTCAGCTCGTCGACAAGTGTAAATGGCGACGGCTAGAGGTTCCACCATGGCGCCTTCATCCATACTCACCGTGCTAGGAAGCCTGAAACAGCAACGTCATCACTTTAGTTGACATCATTCAAGTTTGACGTCAATAAACACTTTTTTTTTTTTTTTTTTTTTTTTTTTTTTTTTGGGGGGGGGGGGTATAGGGGGGTTAGGATAAGTATTCATGCTTGGGGGACTAAGAGAAGGGAATGTGGTATTGTTCATTGAGACTGCTTTAAAGTTAATACACCATTGCAAACCCCCCCCCCCCCTCTCTCTCTCTCTCTCTCTCTCTCTCTCTCTCTCTCTCTCTCTCTCTCTCTCTCTCTCTCTCTCTCTCTCTCTCTCTCTCTCTCCATGGATCTATCTATGTCTATCTCATTCTCCCTCTCTGTCTGTCTGTCTGTCTTTCTCTCTCTCCGTGTTATGCGTGTTGGTGTATCTACAATTTGTGTAAGGTTGTATGTGTCTAATTTGTTTACCCATGAAGGTTGGGGTTTAAGTAAATCTATATTGAAATCACCAAACATTAGTGTTTCTGTGGTTTCAAGAAATCTGAGTCCATCATTGTGGAAAATCTGTCTGTCCAATCTATTCTTTCAGATGGATTTCTGTAAATAAATCCTACTCTGATAGGTTTATTTCGTTTTAGTTTGATTTCTATCCATATTGACTCAACCTGATGATTTTCTAGGTTTTGAATTTTTTATAGTTTATTGCTTCACTGATATATACAAGCATCCCAGTGGACTTGGGGGATACTGGATCTTTAGGTATAAGTTTGTACCCGGGAATTATAACATCTGTATCCGGTGCATTGTTTGAAAGTCTGGATTCAGTGAATCCAAATATATGAAATGGTTTATCAGAATTGTATAATAGAGTCTGTATATCAGATATTTTGTTTAGAATACTATTTACATTCAAGTGTCCAATAGGTAGTCCATCTTTTCTTGGCCAGTTATTGGATGAGATAACCATGCTGGTAAAGTTATGGATGTGA
The DNA here is from genome assembly GCA_030674155.1 of Stramonita haemastoma. Classification (NCBI taxonomy): domain Eukaryota; kingdom Metazoa; phylum Mollusca; class Gastropoda; order Neogastropoda; family Muricidae; genus Stramonita; species Stramonita haemastoma. Next base: position 1,389,708 of record CM060339.1, on the reverse strand, counting down.
TCTACAAAAAACTAAACAAAATAATAATATAACAACAATAAAACCCTCACAAATGCTAGTTTGAAGACAATGTCTTAGTTAAGCAAAATTACATAAACAGTTAACTACAGTTCAACACTTTGAGTAGTACAGAACAAAGAATTACAGAATACATGTGTAACTTAATACAAAGCAAATCAAACCACAATAAAAGGAAAAGAGAAAAGAAATTACAGTAGAGAATTACAGTATATACGTGTAACTTAATACAAAACAAATCAAACCACAAAGCAAATCAAACCACAATAAGAGGAAAATGGAGAAAGCAACAACCAAAACAAAATCAATAGAAAGGGGAGATTGTCTTTCAAAGGTTATTTATAACCACTAAGGATTAACTACTTTTTACTGTCTTTCAATGGTTACTTATATTCACTAAGCACTTTCATATTCACAAGGAATTTAAGTTCACAGTTCAGTGGTGTGTTGTCTTGTTGATGGTTAAAAACCAATTTCGCATAAATCCCGTCTTTTGTTTGTTTTGCAATGTCACAGCAACAGTCAACACTGGCCTACTTTGTTGTTGGCCTCTTAACCTTCGCCAGACACCGTGGGTGAAAAATTACCCAGACTCTCAGTTAAATGATCATAACTTTGTCAGTTTTAATTTCATCAAGCTCAAATTTTACTACTTCGTTTATTATAATTTGTGCATAATTCCACCGAATATGAAGATTTTATGTTTGTAAATAACGGAGTAATTAGACCATAAAAACGTTGTATAACCCTCGCCAGATACCGTGGGTGGCTGGTCACCCATACTTTTTATATAGACCACAGCTCTTTCCTACACACGCCAGGGCTCGTGGGTGGCTGGTCACCCATACCTTTTATAGACTGCAACCCTTTCCTACACACACCAGGGCTCGTGGGTGGCTGGTCACCCATACCTTTTATAGACTGCAACCCTTTCCTACACACGCTAGGGCTCGTGGGTGGCTGGTCACCCATACATTGTATTGTGCTTGAGGAAGCACTTTCCTTGGGTGGCCAGTAGACCTATCTCCTTGGGACCAAACAAACTTGAGTAGTCAACGCAGAGACATGTAGGCTTCTTGACCGTACCTACTTAGCTATCACGCTATGCAAATCAGGCTATGCAAATCTGCCCAGACTGCAGTCTGATGCTGGAGACAGGTTACTATCATCCAAGCACCTGGTGGTGAAGAACTGCCAAGAGCAACACCTCCCACTCCCAGCAATCATTGAGCCCAGGGGCAACAAATACAAGAACAAAATCAGTTTTAGCAGCTCCTGATTGATGCTGGTAAATGTTGGTCTCAGCTCTAAACTGGCACTGATGTCCTTCATAAGAATGAAAATATTTTCTACTGTTTTTGTTTGATTTTGTTTGTTTTTTTATTTGTTGTTATCTTATCCAAGACATTCAGTAATGAAATGTAGGATACTATCCGTACAGACAGTTCAGGTTTGAATTTCTTCTTAGTATTTTGCGCATTCTAACAGTTCAGAATCATATTTCTAGTATTTTGCAAGTGTGTATATCATATATTATGTGTGTGTGTGTGTGCGTGTGGACGCGTGCAGATGTGCACTGATTCGTATGGTTTGTTCTGTTCTTAAACGTACATGATTTCTTTCCTTACCTATGATTGATATCAGCAGGTACAATTGTTTTTTTTGCTTTTTGGCTTTTGCACATGTTGAACGTTTTTGGGGGCTTCTGTTATGAACACACCAGTTTGAGTCTGACTGAAAATTTCATGGAGAAATTGATAAAGATATTAAAGAATTTATGATCTTGATGATCTGTGTTTTAATTTTTTCCTCAGAAAGTTGCTATCTGATGCCAATTATCGCATATTTATGAAATAAATATTTTATTTTAGAATGCTAAAAACATACTGTGTTAATGCTAAAAACATATAGTGTATTTGTTATAGCTCTTGTGTGTGTGTGTGTGTGTGTGTGTGTGTGTGTGTGTGTGTGTGTGTGTGAGTGAGTTTCTTTGTCAGTCTATTTCAGTTTACATGGGTGCTAGTAAACCTTTCACTTTCAAATCTAATGAATGAGCTCTTATTTCCCACATCATAATCAATGCAACACACATTGATTCTAAGACATCACCTTTTCAGATTCAGCTTTATTGTCTCAAAAATTACATGATGCTTAGCTGTCTGATCTATTTGAAAACCATGGGTGACTGGTCACCCACGAAATCTGGCGAGGCATAGTAAGGGAAATGTCTATGTAAAAGCCATGGGTGATTGGTCACCCAGGAGCTCTTCCGTGTGAATTTAAAAACGAGGTCTGGCGAAGGTTAATCCAGCTAATTTTTAGAAAACAAGGGAGTGATACTTCAAATGAACACTGTCCAGTTTGTTTTACTTTTTTTTTTTTTTTTTTTTTAGAGATTTCAAGAAACTCAAGAGTTTGTTGTCTTTCTTCCTTTTTTTTCTTTTGTTTTTACAACAGTCTGTATAGACTTGGCTTTCTTCTTCTTTGTTTTTTCTTTGGTATCCAATTGGCCATGGCAACAATATTATATTCACATTGTCACATACACACATAAAACATAAAACTATCACATACACACACCTGCACATATTTTATACAGACACACTCACCCTGCCCACCTACCCATGTCAATATGGCAGGCTAAAATGTTTGGATGGGGGGTTTCATATAAGTGGGGTAGAAGGGAGGAGGCATGAAGAAAGGCCAGTTTGGAGGGGGAGGATAGAACATAGGGTAGGGAGGGAAGGAGGGTTTGTTACTCTGAGTTTGGTTCCCTCTGCTATCAGGGGGGTTCATGGGAGTGGTGGGGGTGGGACTGTATGGAGATCCACTCCTGTCCATTGGGATGGACCTAAAATATTCAGCTAAGAGCTGGTTATTCAGGTAAGGGTGGAATGGAAAGAAATCCTCTTTGCGGGAAGTGGGAAGGGAGGTAGGATAATGATCCTTTTGGGAAGGTGGGGATGAGGGAGAAGAGCCTGTAGGAGGAATTTTTTTTTGCCAGTTTGGGGTTTTTTGAAGCTGGAAGAGGAGGAAACTCTTCAGGATACTCCTTATCACTGGCTTGTGAGGGCTGGTGGGGGCAGTTAGTAGAGTTTTTGGGGGGAATGGGTTGAGGTTTGTGATTTGTAGGGAGTTTCTGTTTACTCCTAGACATGTCATTAGGAGGATTTTTTGGTAGGGAGGAGTGGGGATGGGGATGAGGGGTTTGGTATAGGGATGTACGATTTTGTGGTCGTACATCAGAGCTTTGGTTGTCTCTCACACTACTATTTCTACTTTGGGGTTGAGGAAACAAATTGAGGGCTAATCTAGCTGTGCCTTTCTTTGATGGATTGAAGGCATCTCTATACAGTGCTAACCGGGGTGCTCCATTTGTTGTCTGAAAACAGACCATTGTCAATGCACTCTACTTTGCTTTCTAGGGTTGCACACGTTGATTGCAAGTTCTTGTTGCTTGGACTTATGACAGCATTAAGGGCATGTCTGCCTTTAGCAGGTATTATGGTAGAGGCTCTGATAGTAGCCTCTGGGAACGTACGTGGCACTGACTGAGCAGTTTCTGCCATGTGTCAGTGCTGATGCCATCCTTTGCTGATGCAGAATGGTGTGAGCAGTCAGTCAATCCAACATGTACAGTAACTTGACTGCATTGTCGGGTTTGGCGTTTGCTAAACCAGCCAATCTGTCAGCTGGGTAATAGTCAACTCCTGTACACACACTTTTGGGGAAGACTATGAGGATGGCAAGTACGGAAAGGTTTACACCCTGAATAGCAGAGTCACCCAGCAAAATTGTTGTAGCTTTTCTATTTAGTGCTATATGTTTCAGAGGGTGAGCAGGTGGGAGCTGCACATGTTTTCTTTTTTTTCAGGGGTGGTGTAACCACTTTCCATTTGTCTGGCTGAGGGGGATTTGGATTGAACATGGGCAGTTTCTGGGATAGGGACATTTGTTGGGGGGAAGTAAAGTTCACTAGATGAGTGGATATGTTTTGAATCAGTCCTTTTTAATGTGATGTTTTTACCTGGGAGGGTTTAGGTATTGATTTTTTGGGCAGATCGTTGGAGATGATTTAGTTGAGTTTGAAAGAGTCTAATTCTATTTTCACACACTGTTTTGTTTGTTGTATAACAGCCCTCAAAGCAGTGATCTCAGCTTTAAGGGCTTGTGTGTCTTTTTCATATTTTTCCACAGACACACATTCAACATGACAAAAAACTAAATCATTGCTATTAGTCTGGCATGCAGTACTGGCTATGCTGTCTGGGGAAGAAGGGGAAAGATCAGTAGACTGTTCCTCTCTCCTCTCTGTCAACACACACACATTTTGTTTTTGTAGATTTGTTCTGTGGTGATGGGGTTTGAAGACACACACACACATTCTTTTTGTAGGTTTTGTTCTGTGGTGATGGGGTCTGAAGACACACACACTTTCTTTTTGTAGGTCTTGTTCCATGGCGGAAGGAAGAGAGGGGCAGATTGAAAGGTGGAGATCATCAGCTTCTTTCTCTGGGTCAGGTTGGCTTCTGCTAGCTAGCCTAATGTCACACACAGAGGGTGAAGGAATAGCCTAGGTTTGGGAGAGGCAGGTGGGAAGGAGAAGGGGGGGTAGAGGGGGGGCAGTTGATGATGTTGGCCTCACCCATTGCCTCATCACCACTTGGCCCACTTTCATTGAGGATAGGGTGTGGAGAGGGGGGAGGAAGAGGGAGGTTGGTTTCCTCAAGTAGGGAGAGTTGTGGTGGGTCTGGGTGGTGGGAAGGGGGTGGAGGAGGGGTGACAGTCTCTTTGTTACTTGGTGAAGATGATGGTAGGGGAAAGAGGGGTGGGTGAGGGTGGTGGACGTGGGGGTCTAGGTCAGTACACACCAAGTGGGAGTGTGAAGGGGCTGTTGTAAGGGGATGGGGACTGTACAGCTGTACACACTAACAGGTCTCCTGCTTGGGTTTTGGCTGTGGGTGTTGGGAGTGTGTCCTCACACAAAACCACTGCTCTGCTGTTTGTGTCGTCTTCGGCGTAGTTTTGGGCTGTGGTCATGATGCTGGCAGCTGTAGGGGCATCTGGCTGTTGGATGTCAGTGACTGACTGCTGAAAGCCACTGGCATTGCTACTTGCCAAAGTGTGGACTATGGCACGTAGTTTTGTCAGTTCTCTGTCCACCCATTTGTTACACCACTTTCCCTGAATGAGTATTTTAGATGTGGTATAATAAATATGTATCTTTAACTGTTTATTGGTTTTTATTTTGATCTCCAGGGTAGACTGGTAAAGGGTTGGTGGAATAGGGCTTGTGTAGTCTACCACACACAGTTCACTGAGACGCCTGTGTTGAAGGCCATAGTCTATCCATGTAGTGGTTAGGAACTTGGGAGCATATTGTCCTACATACCTGTTGAAAAGAGCATATCTCCAATGAGGCATATAATATGCCTCACAAACAAAGATCTTTTGGATAGGGTCCAATGTATGGTGTATTTCATCTACTTTGTCACTGGCTTGGAAATTAAAAATATGTTCCTGCGCCTTGGATCTTGTTGTAGGTCCCATTTTAATTCTATTATTAATTAGTTGCCGTTGGCCACCTGGGGATATTAAAATAAATGTAGTGATCCCATGACATTTATATTTGTCGGGATGGTGCAATTTACGCTCCTATCCTGCCTATCCTGCTTTCCGGGTGCTGTGGTAAGGCAACAGTGTCCTACAGTACACAGTAGGCTAGGCCTATAACATTCCCCGTACACACAGATCAGTAGGCTAGGCTAGGATGGCATGAAGAAGAAGACGCAGAGTAGGTCAGTAGGGCTGGCCCACGCCCACTTCACATGGCGAACACAAGCAGCTGACTGGACAGTGGTTGCAAAGTAGGTCCACCACTCCTCGCTTCACATGGCGGCATTCTTGGTCTTCTCACACACTCACACACACTTTTTTTTTTCACAGAGGGTCACTGCTGACCAACACCTTACAACTTTACATAGGATTCTTCCATTGGCCATATTACATCATTGGGAAGAAACACAGCTTTAAATTCATTATGGAAACAGCTGTAACTATAACAATTAGTAGAGCTCTTTCCACATACGTCTGTCCACGTTGAACATTGTTGAGAGAGAGAGAGAGAGAGAGAGAGAGAGGGGGGGGGGAGAATGACATAGACATAGATCCATGTTATGCATGTTTATACAACTCTGATAAACCATTTCATATATTTGGATTCACTGAATCCAGACTTTCAAACAATGTACCGGATGTACAAACTCATACGTAAAGATCCAGTATCCCCAAGTCCACTGGGATGCTTGTATATATCAGTGAAGCAATAAACTATAAAAGAATTCAAAACCTAGAAAATCATCAGGTTGAGTCAATGTGGATAGAAGTCAAACTAAAACGAAATAAACCTATCAGAGTGCTTATTCCATTATCCTCGATATAAAAGAATAAATCAAATCAAATCAAATCAAATCAAATCAAATCAAATCTCTCTCTCTCTCTCTCTCTCTCTCTCTCTCTCTCTCTCTCTCTCTCTCTCTCTCTCTCTCTCTTCTCTTCTCTCTCTCTCTCTCTCTCTCTCTCTCTCTCTCTCTCTCTCTCTGTCTCTCTCTCTGTTCTCTCTCTCTCTCTCTCTCTCTCCTCTCTCTCTCTCTCTCTCTCTCTCTCTCTCTCTCTCTCTCTTGTATACACACTCTCAAATGTACTTAGACACATTTTATATCTCACGTGTACATGTCTTTTTCATCATCTTCTTCTTCTTCGCGTTTTTCGCATTCTCGCATTCTTCTTCGCATTCTTCGCATTCTTCTTCTTCCTCTTCGCATTCTTCTTCTTCTCGCCCCCCCCCCCCCCCCCCTTCTTTCCTTCTTTTTATCATCCCCCCCCCCCAACACACACACACACACACACACACACACACACACACACACACACACACACACACACACACACGGGATAGCCTGTGATCAGAACATTGCGCTCGCAATTTGACAACCCGGGTTTGAGTCCGGTCGAGGGGTTTTTCCTCTGGAGTTAACATCAGTGCTGACTCCACTCTCCCCAAAAGTCCTTCAAATGAGACTGTAAACCAAAGCCCCGTGTGCGAAAGCACGCAAGCATCTTGCGCACACGTTAAATCCTGTTCCAATTTTCGCAAGAGTAGACAATCGTGTGCCGGTGGGAACAGATGACAAGATTAACAAAACTACATGCACACGGGGACTGGATGTAAAAAAGCACATGAATGCTTATTCCATTATCCTCGATATTAAAGAATAAATAAAAATAAAATACACACACACACAACAACAACAACAACAACAACAACAAACAAACAAAAATTTTCATCGGTATTTAAAAATACCTGTCGACTGAAATCTCATAAAGTAGTTCAAACACAGGGAGAACGGTAATGTTTCTCCTATGTTTCTTCTTCGTTTTCCTCTGTTTTTGTTTCAGTGTGTGTGTGTGTGTGTGTGTTGTTGTGTGTGTGTGTGTGTGTGTGCGCTGCGGCGTGGTGTGTATGTGTGTGTGTTGTGTGTATGTGTGCACGCGTGTGTGCGCACGTATGTGTGTGTATGTGTATGTGTGCGCGCGCGTGGTGTGTGTCGTGCGCGCGTGTGTGCGCACGTATGTGTGTGTTGCGTTTGTGCGTGTGTGTATGTGTGTGGTGCGTGTGTGTATGTATGTGTGTGTGCGTTGTGCGTGTGTGTAGTGTGTGTGTGTGTGTATGTAGTGTGTGTGGTGTGTGTGTGTGTGTGTGTGTGTGGTGTGTGTGGTGTGGTGTGTGTACGTCTGTACGACTGACGTATGTACGTGTGTGCGCGCGCGTGCATGTGTGTTTCTG
>CM060339.1:1376844-1379344 GCA_030674155.1 Stramonita haemastoma | reverse complement strand
TCACTGAAGGTGTAGATTTTGCGTACGTGACTGTTTTCTTTGCTCATCATTAAAGGTAAGCCGCTTTCCGACCTCGGGAGAATATGACATCATAGTATGTAAAAACAACAGGGTATTTGTAAAATACAGAACATATAAAAAACTTGGAGAGGATGTGTAACATTGAAGTGTATATGTAAGTGTTTATTTTATTTTGTTACTCATTTTATTCTTTTATTTCGAGGATAATGGAATAAACAGTCATGTGCTTTTCTTTTAACCATTCAATCCCGGTGTGAATGCAGTTTTGTCAATTTTGTCATCCGGTTCCCACCAGCACACAATGGCTTACTTACTCTTCGGAAAAGTGGGACGTTTTAACGTGTGCGCAAGATGTTCTGCGTGCGTTCGCACACGGGGCCTTGGGACCTAGAACCTCATCCAAAGTGTTGATGTTTGTGTATTGTACTCAGTGGAGACATACATCATGTTTTAAACGAAATCAAAGAAATGAAAGTAGCATGATAGGCGATAAATCGAAGGAACTGAATAAAGATTTATCTAAGACAAACGTTTTGTGTCTTTACATAAGTTAAGCAGTGTCCAGCGTGGTTGCCAATTGGATGGGGGACCGTTTGTGCGCCTTGGCTTCAGTACAGTTCACCCAGCTGTAAATGTATACCTGCCCTCTTTAGGGTCAGGGAAGGTAAAGCAGCGAGGGAGAGGAGATGGACGCCACACTCAATATGCTGGCCCCTAGAGAAGCTGAGGTCTCTGATGCCTCGCTCCCCAACGACCGCCAAGGTTATGGGACACTTTTACCTTTAATCAAGAATTAACATGTCTAATTTCCCTACTTTCTTCATTTGAAATCTGACGGACGCTATAATTCCACTCAATCCCCATGGGTCCTTGAAGTCGTGGGTTTGAATCTCAGCCACGTCTGGTGAATTAGGGGGTGGGGATTTTTACCATCTCCCTTGTCAACTTCAAGTGCAGACTTGCCAGTGCCTTAATTCGCTTCGTATAATTGTCATATACACCTACAGAAGATCAAATTATGCACGTTAAAGATACCGTTATTCATGTCAGCGTACGGTGGGTTACGAAAACACCAAAATACCCAGCATACATCCCCAAAGTCGAAATTCAACTACCTTCATGGTAGGCTTAAAACAAAACAAAAAATAGTGACATACGCAAAATCTCATCATTGGTGAACCTCGAAGCTCTAGCAGAAAAACAAAAAGAAAGAAAGAATGAATGAAAGAAGAAGAAGAAGGAGGAGGAGAGGAGGAGGAGGAGGAGGAGGAGGAAGAAGAAGAAGAAGAAGAAGAAGAAGAAGAAGAAGAAGAAGAAGAAGAATGCAAGGGAGAAGATGAAGAAGAAGAATGCAAAGATGAAGAAGAATGCAAAGAAGAATGTAAAGAAGAAGACGAATGCAAAGATGAAGATGAATTGCGAAGAAGAAGAAGAATTGCGAAGTAGAAGAAGAAGAATTGCGAAGAAGAAGAAGAATTGCGAAGAAGAAGAAGAAGAATGCAAATAATGCAAAGAAGAAGAATTGGGAAGAAGAAGAATTGCGAAGAAGAATTGCTAAGAAGAAGAAGAAGAAGAAGAAGAAGAAGAAGAAGAAGAAGAAGAAGAAGAAGAAGAAGAATTGCGAAGAAGAATTGCTAAGAAGAAAAAGAAGAAGATTTGAGTTCCTTGTCGCTGCTGTTATTTCTATAGTCGTTGAGTAGATATATCGATCTATGTAATATATTGGTGTATTTACGCACAGACCTCTAATGTTACACTAAACAGCCATTACTTTTTGTTGTTGTTTTTCGTTTCGGTCTGGTTTTTTTTTTGTTGCTGTCTATGGGTTGGGTTTTTTTCGAAATAAAAGAATAAATAAAAGAATTTAAAAGAAGAAAGAAACACAGACACAAACACACAGACACAGACATACAGAGACAGACAGACAAACAGACAGACAGACACACTCGCGCGCGCGCACACACACACACACACACGCACACACACACACACACACACACACACACACACACACACACACACACACACACACACACACACACAACTGTTGATAATCAAACATCAGCACTACTACCTAGTAGCTATGGGGTACCACAAGGCTCAGTATTGGGACCTCTCTTGTTTTCAATCTTTGTAAATGACTTACCCTGTTTTATTCAATGTAGCTGTGAAATGTTTGCTGATGATACCACTCTACTTTGTAGTGATTCAGACCCTTGTAGCTTATCTCGCAAACTTCAATTTAGCATTGACAAATTGATTACTTGGACTCAGTTAAACCATATGTCCTTAAATGCACAAAAAGCAAAGTGCATGTATGTATCAGCAAGACAGAAAAGACAAAAAATGAGAGATAAGTTCCTACCTCTGTTACTTGATAGCAGAATAATTGAAGAAGCTGACTCTCATAAACTCTTAGGTGTCACCATTGACAAAAATATGACTTGGACTGATCACATTATGTCACTAGGAAAGCGCA
>CM060339.1:1324344-1366844 GCA_030674155.1 Stramonita haemastoma | reverse complement strand
CACACACACACACACACACACACACACACACACACGCACACACACACCACAACACACCACACCACACCACACCAAATACAAACGCACGCACCATCACACACACCACCACGCACGCATGCACCACACACACACGCACATACACAAACACTTGCAGGCACATGCACACACAGGAACTACTTATAAACATTGGATATTTTAGAGGAAAAGAAGTGTTTAAATTTGGAAAAGAAAGAATGAATAGTTGCCTCATGCCTGATTTAGCATGGGAGAGAGATCCAACCAGAAGGGGCTTGAAAAGAGAAAGGTTGCTTACTGCTTATGGTTTTGTTCAAAGGTGGACAACATTCGGCAAAAACGAACATCAGCAAGGGGTGAAGATAACAGGATGAGCCACCAAGACAACCAAAGCCATAAAGAGGAGGTCACATCATGACTGGTGATTATTTTGTTTGTTATCTTATCGACAAGCTGTGGTAGATTTACTGCAAACCAATCCTTTTTCCCTGAATGTATGGTCTGTTAGCCAACTTCCATGTGTCAAACAATACACATTTTCACAAAACCAAATCCATAAACATCCAATAGTTAAATAAATCCAAGCTCTCACAATTAATTAGTAAAAGTCTTACAATTCTAACCAACTTTCATGTGTAAAACAAATACACTTTCACTGAACCAAATCAACCATTAAATTCAGTTAGTATAGGCAATAGAATTTGTTTGTCAATCAACTATCACCCAGATAAAACTAAACTGCAATAAAAGAAAATGCTTTACTTACAACTCAACCTGAAGAACAAAGCTGTTATTTTCTAAGTCAGTCACATCTTGTAGTTTCAACAGTCACAAAGTTGTCTTCAGCTGTCCTCTAAATGCTGTTGCAGGGAAAAGGCTGAGTGAGTGCCAGTTCCCCTTATTTATACCATTACCTATTCTTGCTGACTCAGGCCTAAACCAAAGAAATGATGAAACAACTAAAATAGAAATATCTAGAAGAAACCATTCATCAAACAACATACCTTACTACAAGTTTGGTTGAATAGACTAAACTGGGGCAAGCTCTCTCAGGTGTTAATCACATGACTGTCTCAAGTGGACAAGGCACACTTGTTAACCCTCCAGCTATCCTACTAGGTCTGCAAGGACCACACAAAAGATCCTTACTGCAGACCTGGTTGACAAAGGCAAGTCCAGCCACCAGCCCTGGGGCTAAAGTAGGTCAAAAGCCTACATGTCTCTGAGTTGGCTATTCAAGTGTGTCTGGTCCCAAGGATACACTGGCCACCAAGGAAAGTGCCTCCTCAAGCACATTAACAAAGAAAAGTACAGACAACAACTTCAGGTACACACAGACACCTTGTCCCAACAGCCTGTAACACACTTTGAAGAGAAGGAGAAGAGGAGAAGGGGGGGGGGGGGAGAAGAGGGTTGAAGTCCAAATGTTATAGTGTCTAGAGTGCACACTATAACATCATCATCATCATCATCATCATCATCATAATATTAATAATAATAATAATAATAATAATAATAATAATAATAATATAATAATAATCATAATCATAATCATAATCATAATAATAATTAATAATATAGTATAGAAGTAGTAGGCACCCATCAGTCTCGGAAGACTATGGAGTTGCGCTCTAAGACTATAGCGCAAAGCCTGGGCATGTATGCATGGAGGGCAAGCTGTTACCCATGTAGCAGACCCCCCTTCTCCATGCCACTGGAATGATCCATTGGAAAGGCAATGACCCATACGAATGGTTCCAGTACCATTGCAGGAGCCATCTGAACGTTGGGATATACCTACGGGCCCGAGCTACTCTGGGACTCCAACTCCCGATTTTTCGTCAGGGATGGTGTCTAAACACGATACCTGTGTGCATGCTGGTTTGTTATAATTTTGTCATCTGCTCCTACCGGCACACGATGGCCTGTTCTTCCAAACGGCGGAACAGGGTTTTAACGTGTGCACACGGGGCCTCGGTTTCTAGTCTCATCCGAATGACTTTGACATTCAGTTCGATTTTTTTGTCAAGCTGGGAAGAAAGGGCGAGGCTGGGTGCGAACCCAGAAACTAACGGTTTACTATTGGCAGGCGAACTGGCAGGCGAACGTCTTAACCATCCTGCCACTGTCCTAATAATAATGATACATGGAATTTATATAGCACTATATCTTGAAAAAACAAATCAAAGGGCTTGCATTTGACCTATACAACACACAAGCAATCAAAGACCATTAATAGTTTTATCAAATTTGAATGCACACACACACATGCACCCATGTGCAAGCTCAGGCGGTGCTGCACACACACACACACACACACACACACACACACACACACACACACACACACACACACACACACACTTCTGCTGGAGTCATGAACTGAACACCAGGGAAAGAAACTATAGCCTGCAACACATTACAAATGAATATTTTTACACAAGAACTGCCAACAGGCTGTACCCCAAAACACTGGCTGCCTTCAAGTCACTCATTCTGACGGGCTGTGTTCTTTCTGCATCAGCCTGCCCAGTCATAACAGCCACTGCCTCAGTGGTGATGCTACTTGATCTTGCCTTTCTGATGCATGTCCATAGCTGTACCTGACCAATGGACACCAGCAGATTCTTGTAAACAGCCCATAATTTGCCATTAACATCAAATCCCTGCAACGTTTGTCAGATTATTCTTAGTTCTTGGTGGACTTGTCATGTTGTAAAGATATATGCATAATTGATAGAAATGTCATGTAACAAATGTTAACTCATTTGTTTATGTCATTTGCTCAGGTGTCTTCTTGCTCCTGATTGGGCTGTCAATGATCTCCTATGTGGCATGTGACAGCGGGGGGATGACAGTCAAAGTTCGTAGTGGACAGGTAGTTTTGGACTGCCCCTTCATTGTTGATATCAAAGCAACAAATTACAGCTTTATCATAAAGTATTTTGACTCATACAACAGCGATAACAATAAAGGTAAGTGAAAATGTAAAAAGTAAGTTAAGTAAGTAAATGATAATGGTGAGATTATGATGTTGTGGGAGCTCAGCAATTAAATAAGCATTGAATAGTTCTTCTTCTTCTTCTTCTTATTGGTTTAATGTCCATTCACTACAAGGTGATTTAGACAATGGTACATTCACGTTAAGAATGCACTGAAAAGGGGGTGAGGGGAAAAAGTGAAAGGATAAAGAATATGTGATGCTCCACCACACAATGAGAGGCACTGCACCAGAGGTCAATTTTTAGTTATTCACATGTTATCAAACTGCAATAAAATGGCTATACAATTCAAAAAACAGATTGAATATGGACAATTCCAGGAAAAGTTATTGCAAGTTGAAATGCTATGCGAAATGAAAAATGCTAGACTGCGGAAATGACAAATGAGAATGACAAGTTTAGCATCCTAATAGGTGGTCAGAATGAGGGCTTGGATATTTTTAAAACACGTTTAAAGGAAAAATGAAACAAAATTATGATTTGATATTTCATTATAAGGTAGAATAATGGCTATACATTAATAATCAATCAAAATCTCAAAATTCTCAACTTGAACCAACCTGCCTTTAATGGCTCCTAGCGGAAAAGTGGGTTATGTGCTAAGCCACTCATTTCCTAGTGGAGCGCCACATATAATGAATGATGATAAGTTTATACAATTTCATTTATAGTAACTGACCTACTGGTGACTGGCAAATACTTTCTGCAACTGATACTAGGACATGCCACTCGGAATCATACGGAACACTTTGGATATTTCTGTATTTTTTCCTTAGATCTATCCCTTTGCTTTTATACGAGGTAATGAACACAGGGCAATCAAACAATATATGATAGACTGATATAATAGCAGAACAAGTGCAGAAAACATTTTTTGAATATTTAGTTTTCCAAGCATTTAGACGTAATTTATAAATTATAATTTCTATATTTCGTGGGCAACACCAACGATTTAAGTGAAATCTAAAAAAAACTTTGAATATACAGAGTTTGCAAGAATTGAAATAATTTCAAATGATGATAAACTAGACCTATACTATTAATCATTATGTCACTTGTACATTCTGAAGCACCGCCTTTTGCCAGAGAATCTGCCAATTTGTTCCAGTTAAGACTGCAATGTGATGGTACCCAGCAAAATTTTATCCCAATACCTTTAGAAACAAGAGAATGCACAAGGAACTTGGTTTCAAAAATAACATCATTAATGTGACGCTCCACCACATAATGAGACGGAATGCACATGAGGTCAATTTTTAGTTATTGACATGTTATTAATGTGCAATAAAATGGCTACCAAATACAAAAAACAGATTTAAAATCGGACAATTCTGTGCAACATTATTACAAATTAAAATGATAGACTTCACGATTTGACAAAATGAGAAACGGGCAAGTTCATTTTAGTAACAGGTTGTCAGAATGAGTGCTTTGGTATTTTCAAAACACATTTAAACGCAAAAGGAATAAAAATGATACGTTGATATTTCATTATAAGATAAATAAACAGATCTAGTTTAATAATCAATCAAAATCACAAAATTGACAACTTGACCCCACCTGCCTTTAAAGGCTTCTAGCGCAAAATTAGGTAATGTGCTAAGCGACTCATTTCGTGGTGGAGCGCCACATTTCTCAGTTTAGTGTCCCAATGTTTTAAAGCCAGTAAAACTGATTTTGAATCAACACAAAAAACAACATTGTAAATCGCAAGAGAAATATTTGAAAGATAATTCAGGGCCATAAAAATTGCGAACAATTCAAAAGTGAATATTGTAAAACCTTTTCCAATACAAAAAGATCTTTTTACTTTTAAGTTGGGTATAACAAATGCAGCCGCACATGCCCGATTCTAAGACAGATCCGTGGTGTATACTTTCAAGTGGTTTAAATACTGACAATTTATATGATTTTGAACCTCAGTTTTGAGTAGATTTTGATTAGTGTCCTTTTTTGTTTCTGAGTAGTCAATATCAAAATTTGCATATCTATGTTCCCATGGTGGAATCTGGGGAACAACTGGTAAAACTGGGACGTTTGATATATCAATATTATTTTCCTTCATAAGGTCTTCAGTATAATTTCTTATGGGCTGCAAAAAAGAGATAATTCTCTCCCACCTCAGTCAACCTCAAGTGCTGCATCATTTACAGGAGCTATTCTGCTGACAACCACTTTGGCTTTTGGAAGCTTGTTTTTAATAGATCTAACACAGCAACCATGTCTTTTGATGCAGTTTTCGGGTCTGTTCCTTTTAATAATAATAATAATAATAATAATAATAATAATAATATAATAATAATAATAATATTAATAATGATAATAATAATGATAATAATAATAATTAATAATACATGGAATTTGTATAGCGCTTTATCTTGTAAAAACAAATCAAAGGGCTTGCATTCGACCAACACAACACACAATCAACCACAATTTACAGTTTTAACAAATTCGAATGTACACACACAATACGCAAGCACGCATGCAGGCACATACACCTACAAACGTTATGCACTTTGGCAGGTGGATGTTGAAGGCAGGGACAGGTAAGAGATGGAAGCCAAAGGAGAAAACTTAGGTTTGGAATAAGTGTGTTTTGAGGTTGGATTTAAAAGTGTCATAAGTAGGCTTTTGCCGGAGGGAGAGAGGAAGGTCGTTCCAGATCGATGGACCAGAAACAGAGAAAGAGCGGCCAACGGTATATAGGTTGAATCTGGGTATTCTTAAGGACAAAGTATCTGCCCACGAGCGGAGGGAGCAAGAAGGTGTGTACAAGTGAAGACATTCACAGTGGTAGGAGGGTGCAGTATTGTGGAGACATTTGTAACAGAGGGTATTGATCTTGTAGTTTACTCTCTGTGGTACAGGCAGCCAATGGAGAGATTTCAAGAGAGGGGTAATGTGCTCAGATTTTTTCTTTCTGAGGACAAGACGAGCTGCAGGGTTTTGTATACGTTGAAGGGAGTGGATGGATGATGCTGGCAGACCAGCCAAAAGAGAATTACAATAGTCCAGACGTGAGAGAATGAGAGAAGTGATGAGTTTGGATATTGTATCAGTGGACAGGTACTTTCAAATTGCGCTAATACGCGGTAGTTGATAGTAGCATGACTGACAGGTTTGGGTAATGAATTTTTGCATGGAGAGAGTGTTGTCCACAACGACTCCTAGATACTTAACAGAAGTGGATAGCAGAACTGACGTATTGCCGAATTCTATTGAAGTTGTTGGAATGGAGGAGAGTTTGTGTTTGGTGCCTACAGGCATGGCTTCGGTTTTATCTGCATTTAGTTGTAATTTGTTTTGTATCATCCAGTGTTGGATGTCTTGAAGGCAGCTGGTCATATTTGTCAAGAGAGAAGGAAGAAGATTTTCAGGTGTGTCACTGCTTTGAATCTGCGAGTTGTCAGCATAAAAGTGATAATTGATATGATGACGGTCTATTATATGTGACAGTGGAGCAGTATAGAGGGTAAAGAGAAGAGGGCCCAGAACTGATCCCTGAGGGACACCACATTCCAGTTTGGCAGGTGCTGATTGAATTGTTTACTGCAACTGTGTGGACTCGGTCTTTAAGATATGAAGTGAATCAGGTGAGGGCTGTGCCTTTAATGCCAAACATGTTTTGGAGAGGGGAGAGAAGAATTGAATGGTCTATGGTGTCAAAGGTAGCAGATGTCGAGAAGAGTAAGAAGGGAGATTTTCCCAGAGTCAGAAGCATGGAGAAGCATGTTTAGAGTATGAACCAGGGTGGTTTCAGTGCTGTGGTTGACGCGATAGGCAGACTGAAAAGGGGGGAAGAGATTATTGGAAAGAAGATGGCTATTGAGTTGTTTCAGAACAACTTTTTCAAGGACTTTAGAAATAAAAGGCAGATTTGAGACAGGTCTGTAGTTCTTCAGGATATTAGGATCGAGGTCGTGCTTTTTGAGTAGAGGTGTGACTATCGCAGTTTTGATTGCTGATGGAAAATTTCCAGACAGAAGAGATGAGTTTACTATTTTTGTGATAGTAGGTATAAGCTGGGAATGCACTAATGAAAAGAGAAGCAGGTACAGGATCGAGATCGCATGATTTTATTGTCATTTCTTTCAGAATGTTCTTGATTTCTTTCTCGCTTGTTGGGTGAAAGAAAAGGAAAGGAGTGCCAGTGAATTGGGGATCAGGAGGCGCAGGTTGGAAAGAAGTCTGATCCAGTTTGGAGTGGATGTTGCGGACTTTGTCGGAGAAGAATGAGGAGAATATAGCAGGATGTTCAGAGTGGCTGTGGACAGTAGGCAGAGGGCTAGCCTTTGCAGATCTGAGAAGAGTTGAGGTGAGGGAAAAAAGAGATTTCATGGACGTTGCATCAAGAACTTGAGCAGAGTAATAGTTTGTCTTCGCTGAGTGGATTAAGGTTTTGACTTTGTTTATTTGTTTCTGGAAGAGCTGTTTGTTGATTTCTGTTTTTGGTTTTTGCCATTTTCACTCAAGTTGTCGGGCTTGCGCTTTGCAACCAGAATGTCATGGGTATACCATGGGGCACAGGGCCTATCAGGCAGAATAACATCAGTGGGAGGTGCGTGCTCATCGAGCAGTTGGCTTAAAACAGTATTGTAATGTTCAGAAGGGTCATTATGTTCAGGGGATTGTGTTAGGTGTTTCGCAGCTTGAGAAGAGAATGTTTGAATGTCAATTGTCTTGAGATTACGATGGGTGACGCGCTTTTTCTTTTTGATAGGCCTAGTGATGTTGAGAGAGAAGAGAATGGCAGAATGATCGGAAAGCAGTTCATTAGTGACGGACACAGATGTGACGAGATTAAGTGAAAGATCAGTAATGAGCCAGTCTAAGATATGACCTGACCTGTGTGTTGGCTCGTTGACCAGCTGGGAAAGACAGTGGTTACACAGAGAAAGAGAAAGACGCTTGACATCAGGACAGGACTGGTTGTCAAAGTGAAAGTTGAAGTCACCAAGAATGATAAGTTTCTTGGGAGAAAGGCTGTAATGATCCAGGAGTGACTGGAATCTTGATGAAAAAGGGAAGATGTCAAGTTGTTTTTACGGCTAGGAGGTGGACGGTACAGACAGCAGAAAGTGATAGAGTGGCCAGGTAAGCTGAGGTTGAGTTCGCAGACTTCAAAGGATGCAGGTGAGAAAGGGAGAGAGTGACAGAAAGAAAGAGCTGGGTGCAGTGTGTCTTTGTAGATGATGGCAATGCCACCTCCACGAGAGAGTCTAGGGAAAGAGCGAGTTTTATAGCCAGGTGGTGTCAGCTGTTTTATTTTTGGTTCGTTGCCTTGTGGTTTTAACCATGTTTCAGTGAGAAAAGCTAAATTATGTTTTCTTCAGAGATGATCGTTGATCCCTGTATGAATGACTACATAGTCAATGTCATCTTCTGAATCAATGTTGTCAACTTGCTGTTGGCTGTCTGCAATCGTGTGTGTGTGTGTGTGTGTGTGTGTGTGTGTGTGTGTGTGTGTGTGTGTGTGTGTGTGTGTGGTGTGCATTTTAACGTCTATCCACTTACAAGTGATTTTAGACTGGAGAAGGGAAGGAGGTGATAAAAGTGAAATATAAGTGTGTTTGTTGAGTTGAATAAATGATTTTAAAATAAATAAAAGAAATAAATAAAATATATAAAAAACCCACATCTGACCATCAGAAAATCATTGAACTGCACATACAAAATAGGACAAAGGAAAAAAGAACTTGGGTAAGTTTGCATGCATGTGTGTGTGTGTGTGTGTGTGTGTGTGTGTGTGTGTGTGTGTGTGTGTGTGTGTGTTTTGTCTGTCTGTCTGTCTGTCTGTCTGTCTGTCTGTCTGTCTGTCTGTCTGTCTGTCTGTCTGTTGGCTGTCTGTAATCGTAAAAGCATTTAGGTTTCTATTTTATCACATGATAATTTGAACGTTAGAAGCTGTAGGCTCATGAGAGATGCCATCCATCCTATAGACAGAGGTACCAGCATCCTTGCAGGAAACCTGGGAAGGCATGCTCACCACCTCTTCTGGGAGAGACCTCGAAGGAGACCTGGCAGGGAGTCTATTCACAGGAACGGAGGATCAGATAAGTGCTCAGAAAAAAAACAGTGGTATGGAGATCCAGCAGGTTGTTCCAGATCATACCAACCATGGCCACTCCATCAATATCCCTGGGACTCTTACTTCTACCCAAATAGTGTTTGGTGACTCTCTATATCTCCATCATCATAAATGTTATTGAAAAGTTTCCATGAATACCATCAAAGACAAAGTATTAATATTTCAATGGAATTGCAGATCTACTTTAAGTAATTTACTGCAGCTTCAAAATTACTTATACGAACATAATTATTCTATTCTGGCACTACAGTCTTTAAATGTTGTTGCAGATAACCTCTCTAAGCTAAAGAATTGTTACCATCCACCTTTATATTCTTGTTCAGATAGATCTAGAAAAGTTCAAACTGCGTATTATGTCTGAGCAGATCTAGATTACACACCTGTGACTTCATCTCTTATACCAGCTAATGCAGATGAAGTATTTGCAACAGCAGCAACTGTTAAAGTTAATAAAGATGCTTCTTTAAATATAGTGTCAGTGTACTATCCAAAGGACCCCAAAGCAGAAAACACTGACTGGATAAAACATATTGATTTGTCAACCAAAAAATGGGTAGTTTAAAGCGATTTCAATGCACATGCACAATTTTGGGAAACAGGTTGTTCCAGCTTATCTTGTAATAGGCTAGTGGAAAATATTGTAGACTCAAAGCTGATTCTACTGAATGATGGAAGTGTCACAAGATTACCTGATGTTGCCAATCATAAACCCACTTCTATTGATTTGTCCTTGGTCTCTCCGAGATAGGCATTAATGCAGTTTGGTTTACTGATGAAGACACACTAGGAAATGACCACATTCCAATTATCATTCAGTTAGATGAAGATGATTTTGATGAAGAAGAGAAGCTAGAAATAGCCCTCCAAAACTCTTGTATAAAATTTAATATACAAAATGGTATGTATATCAATCAATTTTGGAATATACGGATTATAGTGAGATAGGACATAAAGATATTGATATATTCTATGAAAAAAAATATGTAGTGCCATTATAATTGCAGCAGATAATTCAATTCCTAGATGTAGAATTACAAAATTAAAGAAAAATATTTGTAATCTGTGAATAAGGAGTGTCAGGAAGCAACAATACTCAAAAAAGCAGCTTTTAAAAAATGGCTGAAAGACAGATCTGAAACAAACTTTGCACATGTGAAACATGTCAAAAATCAGTGCAACAGAATCATAGCTCAAGCAAAAAACCGTTATTTTTCTCAGTTCTGTATATCTGAAATCTCAGACTCAAAAGATATTCATGAAGTATGGAAAAAGGTTAAAGAAATGAAAAATGGACATAGATTACCAACCTACCCCATAAACTGGCTAATAATCCTGTGCCTTCTTCACTAGCCTTCGCTAGACCCTGTGGGTGAAAAATTACCCAGACTTCATTTAAATTGTCATAACTTTGTCAGTTTTAATTCTATCAAATTGAAATTTTATGACTTTGTTTATTATATATTTGTGCGTAATTCACTGAATATGAAGATTTTATGTTTATAAATAAAGTAGTAATTAAACCATAAAAACGTATAACCCCCGCCAGATACCGTGGGTGGCTGGTCACCCATACTTTTTATATAGACCACAGCTCTTTCCTACATATGCTGGGGCTCGTAGGTGGCTGGTTACCCACATCTTTAACACAGACTGTAGCCTTTATTTCTACACACGCGCATGCCGGGGCTAGTGGGCGGCTGCTACGGGAAGTTCTGGCATCATTCTCGCATCAGAAGCCATTTTGGAGAACACGTGGAACCGTAATATCTGAAGGCAAGTAGGCCTACACTTTTTTCCTCCTATCTTTTTTTTTTTTTTTTTTGCTGCCTCGTCTTCTGTGATGCTCCCGTACTGCTGTTCCCACGCCGCTCATTTCAATCTCCCCGCCACAGCCATACCCAGATTCGTTGTGTCTCACCCCCGGGGTCGGGAGTCCACAGGGAGCTCATCAATATTAGGCCGCCGCGGGGCCACCAGCCAGAGGGGCCCTGCACTTCTGCTGGGTCACTTTGGTGGTGTTCAGTGGTGCCTGTTCTGAGCTAACATACGCAGGACACCACCTACTAAGCCCCCTACTAACGACAGTATTAGCTCAGTCGCGGAGCCAGACTGAGTGAGTCACCCACCCAAGGTGGCGACCACCACAACGTCCCTCCAACGACCGCCTCCCCACGAACCCCCAACCCCAAAGGCTTTGACACAAATTCACCACAGGCACAGAAGCGTATGGGGGAAACCGAATCTGAGGTCACCATGAGACCAGAGCAACGGAGGCCACTGAATCAAAGGCAATTTTTTTTTATTATTGCATGATGATCAATGATGATGAGGATGATGTAATGGTGCTGCTGTGGAGGTGCATCCACTTTGAGACTACTTGACAGGGTTGTTCTCTACGCTTACTGTCATAATATATCCCGGCGTCAACCAGGCCCGAGAGATACAGACACCTGCAGTGTTGGTCAGGTAATTTGAGCAACACTCTCAAATTTGCATCCGTAAAGTGGATGAAGCTCGACTGTGTGGTCCCAGTCTCCCCACTGAGCCCAAGCACACTCACTCTGGGTAGGAGCCGGCCGGAGCCCGAAAAAATCCCTATGACTTATGGGATTCGAACCCGCGACCTTCCAGTCCGGAATCCACGGCGCTAACCACTGCGCCATGGCGGCTGGTTTTTTCCTCCTATCTTAGTCGGCATCTTCTACAAGAAAGTCCACCACCAGCCAAATTCCAAAGAAACAAAAGAAGGCACAAGGCCGCTGTGGCTTCTGCCACTGGAAGGCTGATCACAAAACAACAGGTTCCTGCATTTCCAGCCAAAACTGGATATGTCGAATCACGCTATGCACATCTGCCCAGACTGCAGTCTGATGCTGCAGACAGAGGTTACTATCATCCAAGAACCTGATGATGATGAACTGCCAAGAGCAACACCTCCCACTCCCAAGCAATCGTTGAGACCAGGGGCAACAAATACAAGAACAAAATCAGTTTAACAGCTCCGTATTGATGCTAGTAAATGTTTGTCTCAGCTCTAAACCGGTACTGATGTCCTTCATAAGAATGAACATATTTTCTACTGTTTTTGTTTGATTTTGTTGGTTTGTTCGATTTGTTGTTATCTTATCCAAGACCTTCAGTAATGAAATGTGGGATACTATCCGTGCAGAAAGTTTAGGTTTGAACTTCTTCTTAGTATTGTGTGCATTCAAACAATTTAGAATCATATTTCTTGTATTTTGCAAGTGTGTGTGTGTGCGTGTGTACGCGTGCAAATGTGCACTTATTCATATGGTTATTCTGTTCTTAAATGTACATGCTTTCTTTCCTTACTCATGATTTATATCAGCAGGTACAATTGTTATTTGCTTTTTAGCTTTTGCACATGTTGAACATTTTGGAGGGTATGGCATGATGGCCTCTGGCAAGTACTCAGACTCTTCAACATTGACAACTGCCTCATTGAAGTCATCAAGGCACTGTACGAGAACACAAGTAGTGCAGTTTTCATGAACAATCACGTGGGCGAGTTCTTCAAGACCACGGTTGGGGTCCGCCAGGACTGCCTTCTCTCACCTGTACTTTTCAACCTCTTCCTCAAAAACATCATGACAGATACACTGCAAAACCACCACACTTCCATCTCCATTGGTGGAAGACCCCTTTGCAACCTCAGATTTGCAGATGACATTGACCTCATGGGCAGCAGCAAACAAGAACTGCAAATCCTCACAGACAGTTTATCAGATTGAGTGAGCGCATACCGCATGGAGGTCAGTACAGAGAAATCAAAGATCATGGTCAACAGCGCAAGTAATGACAGCACGAAATAAAGATGAATAGAGAAATACTGGAAGAGGTGAGCCAATTCAAATATTAGGCTCCATCCTAACAAAAGATGGCACATCAAACAATGAAGTGAAAGCTCGCATTGCAACAGCAATATCTGCTTTAGCCAGACTCGAGAGGATCATCAGAAGCAACAGCATCAGCTTCTGCACCAAATAATACCTCTACAAATCCCTCGTAATATCTATCCTCCTATATGGCTGAGAATCATGGACTCTGACAGTAGAGTTAGAGAGGAGAATCAAGCATTTGAGAACAAGTGCCACAGAAGACTCCTCAAAATATCATACAAAGAACACAAGACCAATAACTATGTGAAAGAAGAAATCAAAAAGCGTGTGGGCACCCAAAGCCTTTGCTCTCCACCATAAAGAGAAGAAAGCTGATGTGGTTTGGACACGTCACAAGACACAAGACCTTAGCAAAAACTATCTTGCAAGGAACAGTCGAAGGCAAGAGAAGAAGAGGCCGCCAAAGAAATCATGGGTTGACAACATCAAAGACTGGACTGCCCAACCCCTGCAACATCTCCTACTAACCACACAGGATGTGAAGCATGGGAAAAGATTTCTGTTGCCTCTTCTCTCATATCCCCCCTATGTCCTTTGGGATATGGGACTGAGTGAGAGTGAGTGAACGTTTAGGGGGGCTTTTGTTATGAATAGACCAGTTTGAGTCTGACTGAGTCTGAAAAGTTCAGGGAGAAATTGATAAAGATATTAAAGAATTTATGATCTTGCTGATCTGTGTTTTGATTTTTTCTCTCACAAAGCTGCTGCTTTGCAATATTAAAAACTGATGCCATTTTTCGCATATTTATGAAATATATATTTTGTTGAGAATGCTACAAACATACTGTATTAATGCTAAAAACATATAGGGTATTAGTTATAGCTCGCTCTCTCTCTTCTCTCTCTCTCTCTCTCTCTCTCTCTCTCTCTCTCTCTCTCTCTCTCTCTCTCTCTCTCTCTCTCTCCCCTTTCCCCTCTATCTGTGTGTGTGTGTGTGTGTGTGTGTGTGTGTTGTGTGTGTGTGTGTGTGTGTGTGTGTGTGTGTGTGTGTGTGTGTTTCTTTGTCAGTCTCTCTATTTCAGTTTACGTGGGTGCTAGTAAACCTTCACTTTCAAATCAAATGAATGAGCTCTTATTTCCCACATCATGATCAAGCCACACACCTGGTATCTAAGACATCACCTTTTCAGATTCAGATTGAGCCTTTTTCTTTCAAAAATTATGTGATACATTTTGTAACGGGTCCTACACGGGAATTATCTAAGTCGCCACTCTAATTCCCGTTTCGGTACCAGAAATTTAGAGTCCTAGACTAATTCCTAGTTTCTTTAGTAACCCTAAAGAAGAGTAGGGCTCAGCTACTTATGGGCTGGGGAGTGATAAAGGGGAGATAGAAAGAGATAGTAGGAAAATAGGGAAAAAGAAATAAAGAGAGGAGGAAGGTAGATGAGTGAAATTATTTTACTACCTCAACTCACTCAGCAGTCACACTGAATACACTGTGAACGTGAGGAATGACACCATTCATTCAATGCGACTCTCCAGACCGAGCAAATTGGGTTTACACTTATATTTCCCAACACAACCTACAACACTACAACATAAACATTACAAATCACTAATTGTACTGCAAGTACAATTAAGAAAAAACAAAAGATAATCTGTCCAGTCCTCAATAAAAATTCGACCTAGAATCATCTCAGATCAGAAACACTAATAAGACGACAATGGTAGCAGTGGAGATTAAATGATGGGGCAAAGCACGATGTGACATGAAGGCATGGGAAGACATGCCACGATGTTCCTGTAATAAAAGTAACACACAATATAAAATAGTTTAAACAATCTTACCACATATTTCAAATACTCACACATCAACCATCAATCACTCAGCTAATTTACAACAATAAGCTCAATTACCAAAATGCACTCTCACCCTATTCAGTTTGCAATTCTCATGAGAATAAAACATTCTCAAAACCTTCTAACATAACCTCTAAAATTATTACAAAATTTTAGTAGTAGTCTCACACGTTTCATTTACTTTAGAACAGATGGTGGTCCATCCTATGAAACTGTGCCAACATTGATAAAAAAAGGACTCTATCTATTTAAGACCAATGTCCCCAATGACATTCCAATGCCATTACACCTGTTTTAGAATTGCTAAATGATCTATCACATATAAATCACAGTTCTTAATGATAAAATCATTACGACATGACTTAAATAACATGTCTCACAACATGTCTATTTACTTTATGACAGATGATGGTCCATCCTATGAAACTATGCAAGCATTAATAGAAGGGACTAATGTATTTAAAATAAATATCCCCAATGACATTTCAATGTCATTGCACCTGTTAAGAATTACTAAATGATCTATCACAAACTGGTCACAATTCTTAGTGATAAGAATCATTTCAAAAATCAAGTAGGCCTTCACACCCATATATTTGTAGTGTAAAGCCACACTAGAATATTTCCAGCATTTTAATAGCTGAACAATATTCTACCAAAGTTAAAATTACAACAAAGATCATGACTGTGTTAAAATTTACTGCATGCTTTCTTTGTTCATAAGAACCACTTAGGTCTCACTGTTAGTTCACAGGCTAAAACCTCTCAAATTAAATTAATGCCCCCACTGACATTTCAACTGTTTAGATTTTCTAAATGATATATCACAATAAGTCAGAATTCTTAGTGATGAAATCATTACACAAATTAAGTAGTCCTTCACACCCATATATTTGTAGTGTAAAGTCACACTAGAATATTTCCAGCATTTTAATAGCTGAACAATATCCTACCAAAAGTTAAACTTACAACAAAGACTATAATGGTATTAAAATTTACCCCACGCTTTCTTTGTTCAAAGCAATCACTTAGGGTTCACTGTTAATTCACAGGTTGAAAGCCTGTGAAATTAAGTCAAACATATAGATTTCCTGAACATTCCAAAACTAATCTGAATTAAGCTAAAATTGGCTTAGACAGATAGTATGACCAAAAACAAAGTTAACAAAATGAAACCAAACCTTAATGGGGAACATCCAGACTCAGCAAGTCCAAGTCACACTCCCTTCCCTCACTGGCCCCAGGCAGAAAGTGAGATTTAAACAGGAATATCCCAATAGGCATGTATTTAAGGGGAGATCACTTACAAAAACAAGAGACTCTACAAGGGAGTTACTGAACTTATGCTTAGTAACACCAAACACAAAAATACGTTTTTTGTGAGGGGGGCTACACTTTGCTGTCTGATCCATTTGAAAACCATGGGTGACTGGTCACCCACGAACTCTGGCGAGGCGTAGTAAGGGAAATGTCTATGTAAAAACCATGGGTGACTGGTCACCCACAATATCTGGCGAGTGCACCAAGGCAAATGCCTATGTAAAAACCATGGGTGACTAGTCACCCAGGAGCTCTTCCATGTGAGTTTTAAAACGAGGTCTGGCGAAGGCTAGATAAAGCTGAAGCATTTCTGGAGGTGTTTTCTGAGAATAATATGTCAAGTGTCAATTACTCAGTTCAGATTTTCAAAGACACACAAAAAAGTAAAGACATATAGAAAGACCCAGTCCCAAACCAGAAACATTATCTCAATTCTCCCATTGGATTTAATGATTTTCATGAGGCTTTAAAATGCTTCTCTACTAATTACAGTACAGTTGGCATTGATGGCACTTCCTGTCAGTTACTACTTCATTTACCTTTGAGTTGGAAGGAATTACTTCATTCGTTTTACCAAAAATGTTGGTTAAATGGAACTCTATTATCTGGAAGAGGTCAGTCATAACACCAGTTCCAAAACAGGGTAAGCCAAGATCTTCAATTAGTAGTTATAGGCCAATATCATTAACCTCACAAGTTGGAAAAGTTCTGGAAAAAAATTGTCCAACATCGCTTACTGCACCATTGTAAAAAACAAAATATTATTCCAGTAAACCAAGCAGGGTTTAGAAAAGGGAGATGCACTTCAGATCACCTTGTAAAGATGATAAGCCATGACAAAAAACAATTTGCACACAGGAAGAGCACACTTGCCACTTTTTTCGATATCAAAAAAGCATGTGACAGTGTTTGGCCTGAGAGAATGCTGTATAAATTGAAACTGATAGGTATAACTTGGGAAATGTTTCAATATTTCACATGTTTCTTGTATGATAGATATATTGCACAAGAGTAAATATGTTTTATTCGTCATTTAAACAGATAGATATTGGTATTCCACAGGGATCAATAACAGCTCCAATTTTGTTTACTATTCTAATCCATTATCTCCCTGGAGTATTGTCTAGCAATGTTCACTTAGTTTAATATGGGGACGACATTGCTGTATGGATGTATACAAATCTTTGGAAATGGACATCCAAAAGAGTTATAAACCATGTGCAAAAAATCTTTCGAACAGAACTAGATAAATTAAATGAGTACATGAAAGACAATGGCCTTGTTTTCTCAGTAGAGAAAACAAAACTAATGATTTTTAATAATGGAGAAAATCCCAAGTGTTTACCAAATCTGACACTGGATAGAGAAAACTTACAATATTTGCAAGACATTTTCTTAGGCGTTAATTTAAATCCCAAATTGAATTGGAGGTTTTATGCAGAAAATCTTATAAATAAAGCAAGGAAAAAATCAAGTTTACTTAAAATGATAAACGCCCAGCCTTGGGGTCAAGAGACAAAACCGTTACTGCATTTAGCTACTGCTCTACTTCAATCAAATCTAACTTATGGACAAGAAGTTTATTTTACAACACCTTTGTACATACTGAAAAAAATTGAAAGAATAGATAGTAAAGCCATAAAAATAGCATTGGGAGTACCAATACACACAAATACAAGGAGAGTTTATCAAGAGGCAAACTTGTTATCTCTTTCAGATCAGCGTAAGTCTATCTGTGCAAATCATGAGAGAGAAATATTTTTAGATTCAAGTAAAGACTATCCTAAAAGGGCTCAAAACATATGTTCACTTCAGTCAGTTTGTAACTATACAAGTGACTTATTTTTTAAATGTGAAGTTGATATGTCAGACATTGTTGTTATGCCAACAGTACCTAGGATACCTCAATGGGAACACAAAACTGCTACATTTGATGTGACTATACCATGTCCAAAAAAGCTGACAATATCAATATTCTAACTTGCAACGTTAGAGAAAATCTTGAAACTAATTATTCAAATCATTTAAAAGTCTTCACTGATGGTTCAGTGTATGAAACAAGTGCAGGATCAGGTTTTTTTATCACTGCTTTCAAAATTAAAAATCCTGTTGCCTTGGAAAAGGGTTCTCTATTTTTACAGCAGAATTATATGCAATTTTTATGGTTCTAGTATTTTTATGTGACTGGCATCAGGCAAACGTTGTTTTTGTTTTCTGTGTTGACTCCAATCTGTTTTGTATAGTTTACAGGACTGGAATTCAAAGATCAGGAAAGATCTATTGTTTGATATAAAATACTTGATACATATCATTATGTCTAGAGGTATTGAAATAGTATTTTGCTGGATTCCCTAACATTGTGGTATATTTTGGAGTGAAACAGCAGATAAATTGGCTAAACAGGGTGCAAAGAGAAATACGACAGAAAGTACATTAACACTTGATTTTCATTAAATTATTTCATTATTAGTTAATTATATGTATAAACATTATCCACGAGAAAATTCAGATTTGGGGTCTTGCCCAAGACACATTTTAAAGTTAATATTTAAGCTGCGTTTAAACTCCTGGAAAATCAAGTATTCCCAAAATGTGGTATGTGCTTGTTCTCACCCTTTATCTTGTGAACACATTCTTTCCAATTGCCCTATCTTGACATCATTATACAAAAAGTCTGGTATCATAGATCTGAAAAGGGAATCTGTGGGTTTACTCACTCATAGACCAGAAATTGTTGATATTGCTAAAGTTATTTCTCGGTCTGCTATTAACGTTCTGTTATAGGTTTTCTTTTGAATTTATTCATTTTATTTGTTGGGTTTGTTTTAGCTATTTTTAATGCTTGTTTAAGTCTAATATCACCTAGAGTGAACAGACTTTAAATGAAAAACAAACAAACAAATGATTATGATGGTAATGGTGATGATGATGATGATGATGATGATGATGATGATGATGATAATGATGATGATGATGATGATGATGATGATGATGATGATGATGATGATGATTTATTTACTAAGTTTCTGAATAGAAATTATTACTTCTGTAATTGGTACCATTCTTTGTATACATGTGGGTTAATAGGTATAAAATGGATGAAGAAAATGATGAAAAATGCATTATGTCACTTTTGTCACTGTAACTGTTGATGGGTTTTTTTTTCTTCTTCTTCTTCTTCTTCTTCTTCTTCTTCTTCTTCTTCTTCTTCTTCTTCTCTGCATTATGTGCATGCGTTGCATTCTTCTTCTTTGCATTCTTCTTCTTTGCATTCTTTATATTCTTCTTTGCATTATGTGTATGTATATATGTGCAATGATATAGGATTCTTACTATGCATTCAATAAAATTGATGGTTTGTGCTAGTAGCCATCCTAATTCTAAATTCACATAAAAACTGACTACCCAGTTTTTACACTTTTCTGAATTACTTTCCTTATTGCCACTGTTGAGTGTATGTATATTCTTCTTTACTTTATTGATTTTTAAAAATTGTTTGTGTTATATATGATAAGTATGTATGTTTTTTTCATCCAATGGTCTTATAAAATTGCATTCATTGGTTGTGTGTGTGTGTGTGTGTGTGTGTGTGTGTGTGTGTGTGTGTGTGTGTGTGTGTGTGTGTGTGCACACGTGCTTGCGTGCGTGCGTGTGTGCGTGCATGCGTGTGTATCGTGAGTGTCGTGCGTGCATTGTGCAAGTGTGTTTGTAATATTTTTTTATGATTTTATCATAAAATGTTTCAATCAATATGAAATGAATCTATCCTGAGTATTTTAGAACTGCAATTCACATCAAAATGCCTGTCAGTATTCTAGTTGCCATTCAGGAATAATTAAAGTGCTTTTGACTTGACTTGACTCCGACTTGTACAATGCTTTTGCAAAATAACAAACTTTACATGTGATAATACAAATGCCCCAAAACGCTAAGAGTCTTCAGTTCTTGCAGGAATGTAGCATATGAAAAATAATCGTAGGCTTTTCTTGAAAAAAATACTATTGCAAGGGAATCATTGCTCTTGTAAACTGCTGTTTTACTTGTGGTCAAATAAAAAACACTTTTCCTTTCATATATATATATATATATATATATATATATATATATATATATATATATATATATATATATATATATATATATATATATACATATATACATACATACATGAATATGTATATAGATACACACAAACACACACACACACACACACACACACATCTATATATATATATATATATATATATATATATATATATATATATATATATATATATATATATATATATATATATATATATATATTCTGCAACTGTTGCTTGAAACTGATATGTTTTTGTTTGTTTATATAGAGGAGGTTCTAGGTTGTGACTGGCGTGGACAGCATTGGAACTGTTCAACAGTCGAGTCGGGAGCTATGCTGATCAAGATCCAGACTCACCATGTCCTGGCCACACTGCCTGAAGAGAAAGTGCAGCACAATGGAAGCTATCGCTGTCAGCTGGTACACCCTGCTGATGATCTATCTTTCACTGACTGCAATCTTTACCTTGCAGGTAACGTCAAACTCTCCCCTATAGGGATGGTATGGGCCTATAAGTATAGATAACACCCCTACCATCTGAAAATGCTGTGCCATGAATTCCCTCTTGTTATCCTTATCTATTGGGATGGTATGGGCCTATCAGTATAGAGCTGCCAGTTACATGTCTGACAGACATTCCAAGCAAAACATGTTTAGGCATTTTCCACTTCCTTCCTGTCACAGATTAGCATATGTCCTGGGCAATTAAGGATGCCAATCTGGTGGTTTTGGGTTGCTCCATAGAACTACTCTTTCCAGATAGCAGTGTTTTTAGAAAGTCTGTGAAAATATCTGGAGGTTTAACAGCATCAGACTGAAGAAATTCTGCAGAAGGAGGCCATGGCATATCAGGTGTTGCCCTGAAAACATCCATAATGTATCGGCGAAGAACATATGCAGATTCCTCAAGACGTCTTTCTTCTGAAGCTGCTGATACAAATGCTGTCTCAACTGCCTGACCCTAGGCAAGTTCATCACAATAAACAAGATCACTGCGGTGGTTCGGAGCCCAGAATTGAATTCTGAAGCCAAAATGTTTCATTATTTTTTTCTTTCAGTTTGTAAGTCTTGTATCTTGGGTTGTAGAAGTCAGGAGAATGTTGTTGCATGTATTCACAGTACTTCTCACCTAGCATGGTCATTCTCTCCACCTGTGAACCTCTGATTATTGCATTTTCATTATACTCGCATATGTACTCCCGTGTGCCTGTAGCCGCTCAGTAGTTTTCTGGTCTGTTGATGTTTCAGCATGCCTGTCTTCACATCTCAGATAGTCTTTTCTACAACCTTCGTGATAGTGAGCTTCACGTACTACAAGATCTGTATCTTGATAATGAGTGAAAATGTCATCTTGTTTAGTTTTGGCTGCATCCTGTATAGACTGTTCTGCTGTCTTGGTGATACATTTTACAAGTTTTCCAAAACATGAGACCCCTTTTGAAACTTTCATTTTAAATTTCTTCTTGCAAAAATTGCAACTGTCTTTTGGAAGCAATGGGCCTGAAGTAGCGACAGTCCTTTAGGTTTTGATGGTCGATGCAACCTCTTCACTACCTGTCTCACGCTTTCTTTTCCTGGCAAATTTCACACTTGTAAACTGTGCATAACAGCTTCTGTGATAACCATGGCGTGTAAAGTCAAGGTCTCCTGGAATACAATTACAAATCTCATCTACTCTATGACATGCCACATCTGAAGAACGTCTCAAGTGAAGAGACTTTTAAATAGTTTTTTTTGTGCTTTCTTCAGTTAGTGGAGTTACAGTCTTTTCTGTTATTTTGGAAATGAATTATACAAGTTCTCCCACCCCTGGAAGTTTTTCTTTTGCACTTAAATGTACTTTTGAAGGTCACTGGATGTTCATCTGCCATGTTGAAATGTTCATTTTATACAGGAAACGTCACATGGGGAAGATGAAATACACTTTCAGTGAGAGACTGCAACTTGCCAGTGACTCCACTCTCCTCAAAAGTATTTCGGATGAGACAATAAACCGAGGCCCCGTGTGCGAACGTACCCAGAACGTCTTACGCATACGTTAAATCATGTTCCGCTTTTCGTAAGAGTAGGCCATTGTGTGCGGGTGGGAACAGATGAAAATATTTACACAACTGCATACACAGGGGGACTGGATGAAAAAAGTACATGAGTGCTTATTCCATTATCCTCGATATAAAAGAATTTTAAAAAAAATAATAATAATAAAATAACCTGAAACATTATGGTTAAAATGGATACTAATAGTACTACTCAACAGTTTGCCTTATCCCCAACGTTTGTGGTGGAGGACGCGGAACTGAAAAGAACAACGAATTATGACCACGCCTTGTTCTATTTTTAGATGTATGTTATCTGTGTCACTTGCATGTGCTGTGGTGTGTGTGTGTGTGTGTGTGTGTGTGTGTGTGTGTGTGTGTGTGTGTGTGTGTGTGTGTGTGTTACACGCGTGCACACGCGCGCGACTGATCTGCATATTATGTGTAATTTCTTGAGGAAAAAAAAAGAAACTCAAAAAAACCATAGACTCAAAGCGCTGTGGTTAACACATCCTCTTCGTTAATTATACATATGGCTGTTGCAGTACTTACTGTGTGTTGCAGACATTCTCTGATCAATAATAACATCTTGATCTAGACTTATTTGTTCATATTTTGTGGAACATACTGATAGTTGGGAACATTTCTGGCACCGGACACACAAGGCGTGAGATGAGAAAGTGCCGCTCAACTGATGGTGAGAGAACGGAACAGCGCTGGGCTGTGGTTGAGTGGTAAGACAGATTTCAGCTGCGTGCAGTTCGGACGGCCGCGCATTTAAGTCATCACTGTAGTTTTGTTTTAAATATGTCAGCAAAAAAATGTGCCTATATAATCGGGAAAATTATACTAGATGCTATTCACAATAAAATTATGAGAAGTTAAGCCAGATTTTGTGCAAAAATCACAGCGTGAACATCCCTACCCCAAAAACCTAAATATAGGGCGCAAAGAGGGGAAAATGCACTGTTAATACACCTCTCACTCCTGAAATAACCTGTATCCCAAAGGGTAACATGTCAAATGTTTCTACCAACATCATAAGCTTTCAGAAAAACAAAGTCAAAAATCCCCCCCAGGGGGGGGGGGGGGGAGGTTTCCCTCTCCTAGATCATGGTCTATACCCTTATTTGGTTGATAACAGCTCCGGTCAAGCGGCCACATGAAGGAAAATTACCTTCTGGTCATAGCCGGCAATTGCAACATTCCCTACCTGCTGTATAAGCCCCGGTAGGGTCATCAAGTCAGCAGCAACATCTACATCATGGACAACCAGAAGCAGGACTTTCCGGATGACTTTGAATCCCACCCCATCTACTACGAACGCATGGAAGATGACATCATCAGATGGACAAGAAGGGGGACATGAGGGTGCTCAAGTGCTGGGTGTACTTCATGAAGAACTACAAACCCCAGATGGCGGAGCTGACACGCTGGCCCAGCTACGACAATTTGAGACCCCACAACCTGTCCTACGTGGAAAGTGAAGAAACAGAAGACCATTTGGACATATGATTCCTGCCTTGTATCTGCTTCAAACATAGAGCTTCTGGATTCATCTATCTGGATTCATCCACCTGGAGTCATCTATCTGGATTCATCTGTCACCACTCCACATCTTTGCAAGCAGCAACAAAAGAAGCAGTAGAAAAAGCAAGACGCCTCATCAAGCTACTTAAACATCATGTCATGAATCACGAATTGTGTACTATCAGGAATTTTGTGCTAGGATGTAATGTTGTGATTTGTATGCTTTGATGTCAGGGATTGTTGTAGGCCGATGAACAGAAGAACAGACAGTAACCTTGATTATTGTATCATGCAGTAACAACTGTTGAATGAAATCTTGTGGCATAAACTAGGCAACAGTGTCAACTTACGTGAAAAATAAGAGATGTTAGCTATGGTATTTGGTCTTGCCAGGTTTGAGAGATATGTGTTTGGACATAAAATAACAGTAGAGTCTGATCACAAACCCTTAGAGGTGATACACAAGAAAAGTTTAATGTCAGCTCCAAAGAGAATTCAAAGAATGCTGTTACACACACAGAAGTATGACTATCAAGTGGTGTACAAAAAAGGAACTGAGATGTACTTGGCAGACACTCTGAGCTGAGCTGTCAGTGGGAAACCTGAACAACAAATGAACCACAAAGAACTGATTTTCTACACTGAACTTGAAGACACTAATGGTACTCAGGAATTAGCTGTCAGTGAAATGACACTTTCCAACCTGCAAAAAGCAACGGAGGAAGATGAAGATTTGAGTCAGCCATGACACTTCAGGTTCACCAACAGGAAGTAGCACATGGACATGAAGGAGAGAGGGAGAAGAGAATGGGGGTCTAGGTCAAGAGCAATGCCACTGCATCAGACTGAATAATCAATGATCTCACATGATCTCAGCAAGTATAATTCCAGTGAAAACAGGGAGAGGGTGCAGCACAAACAATCAGAGGGGAAGGCAGAGTTGGGTGGGGCATCTGGAAACAAAATAAAAAGTATCATTGTTAAACAGTGGAGTATGTCTCGAGATGTCCATTCAGTAATGTAATCACAGAATGATCAGGCAAGATGTAGATTCAGCTGTAAATATGCAAAGGGACATTGGGACAGGGCAAATGTTGGTCAAATAATTATTGATGTAGAATATGTGACAAAGCAGACACTGAAATGTTACTGAGCTTTAAAATTTCATGTTGTCTTTAGATTACTTGATTGATTGATTGGTTTTTATTTATTTTATTATTTATTCATTCATTTATTTATTTATTTATTTATTTATTTATTTATTTATTATTTATTTATCTATTTATTTATTAGCTTATTCTTATATGTTGAGGATAGTAGAATAAGCACTCCTGTGATGTTTTATATTTAGTACCTTTGCATATGTAGTTTTGTAAAGCTAGTTATCTGTTCCTACTTGCACACAATCTCCTACACTTAGGAAAAGCAGAACAGGCGTTAATGTGTGCACAAGATGTTCTGCGTGCATTTGCACACAGGGCCTCAGTTTATAGTATCATCTGAAGAATTTGTGGGGAGAACGAAGTCAGCACTCATGCTTATTCCAGGGGGAAAATCCCTCAGTCGGATTCAAACTGGGATAGTCAGATTGCAAGCGCAATGTTCTGACCACTGCGCTATCCCGTCCCCAGCTGAGTTGCCCTCTGTAAATGATTCTGCTTATGCTTGTTATGCCATATTCTATGCGTGCTATATAATTAGCATACTTAAGGTTCCTGATGTTTCTGTTGTCCTATACGACTGCCCATGACATCTATGTAACCCTTGCTCATGATCATTTCTGTTAAGATGCTAAAAAGATCCAGGGATAATACGCAGCCTTAACAGGCTTCCTCTCTTTATACCAAGGAACTCACGGTGCTTGCCATTAAAATCACAGGATAGCTGCTTTCTGATCTGAATAGAAATATGTTATGATCGAGACAATATGCTTTGGAAATCCTGTTTATAACATTGTGACAAACAGATGGTGATGTTGGACACTGTCAAAAGCCTTACTGTAGTCAATAAATGTTATGAATGCCTCATCTTCAGTGTTTCTTATTTTCTTTAACAAATCGTGAAGTACAAAAAACCATGTCTATTCTTTCTTTTCCGCGTCTCTATTCTGGATGACAATCAAATATCAGTGTTTCTTTCTTTGTTTCTTATTCTGTTCAGGCAAATAATGAGAAACATATTTGCTTTTCTGGCCCATCAAGGTGATTCCTTTGTAACTGGCATGTCCCTACTTTTGAAGAGCTTGACAAGTTCTTGATGCTTGCACTTCGGGGCCTTTACCAGAATGTAAGGGAGTCATTCTTTAAGATGCTATATTTACATTGTCTTCAAATTCAAATTCCAAATACTTAAAAAATGTGTCTGTGTGTTTATTTATTAAAATTGTATTTATTTAATTTTATTCTTTGATATCGAGGATAATCAAATAAGCACTTGTGCGATTTTTTTACATCCAGTCCTCATGCGTATGCAGTTTTGTAAATCTTGTCATCTGTTCCCACCGGCACACAATGGCCTACTCTCACAAAAAGCGGAACAGGATTTAATGTGTGCGCAAGATGTTCTGCATGCTTTCGCACACGTGGCTTTGGTTTTAAGTTTCATCCAAATGACTATTTGGGGAGAGTGGAGTCAGCACTGATTTCAACTCCAGGGGGAAAAACCCCTCGACTGGGAATCGAACCCAGGTCGTCACAATGTGAGCTCAATCTTCTGACCACTAGGCAATCCCGTGCCGAGTGTGTGTGTGTGTGTGTGTGTGTGTGTGTGTGTGTGTGTGTGTGTGTGTGTGTGTGTGTGTGTGTGTGTGTGTCTGTGTCTGTGTCTGTGTGTGTGTGTGTCTTTGTGTGTGTGTGTGTGATCAAAGTTGAGGGTAATATGACAGTTCCCAGCATAATTTTTTTTGCAGACATTCCAAAAGACATCCATACAGCGGGCGGTCCTTCCACTGATGTTAATCGGGAATCTCAATCACCAGAGGACACTGGTAATTTCATAGTCTTAAAAGTTGTATTTTGAGAATATGATAATGGCAAGTTAAGTATGTATTGTTCTGTTGTTGATGCAGGAATGGAAAAGAAAATGAATTTCTAAATAGCATTTTGAAAAAAATAGGAGATAGTAAAAAGTATTTCTCATTGTAATCTTCACATTTGAACAGGGAAACTATCCTTCATGATGATATATGTTGGTGTCCCAGAACCTAGGCAGTCGTAGGGGAGCAAGGTGTCAGAGACATCAACTTCTCTAGCTAGGTCCAGCATGCAATCTCAACTGGTTGATGGCAACACGGAAACAGTATAATTATCTCCATTTGAAGGTAACAATAAAGGTGTCCCATAACCTAGGTGGTCGTAGGGGAGCAAGGCATATGAAACTTCAGCTTCTCTACCTTGGGCCAGCATATTGAGGGCGGTGCCCATCTCCTCTCTCCCTCGCTGCCTTACCTTCCTTGACCCTCAAGAGGGCAGGTACCCACTGACAGCTGGGTGAACTGGGGGACTGTACTGAAGCCAAGGCACGCAAACGGTCACCCATCCAACTGGTAACCACGCTCAATGCTGCTTAACTTGACTGGAGGAGTGCGAGCGCTCTGACCACGGAGCTATCCTGTCCCCTACTACTAGCCTACCTAGCTACCAGCACTGACTAAAAGAGTAGTGCTTTCACTTCTTGACAAATTGCTGGGTCACTACATCAGTCAAATTGAAACAGGCAGCGAGCTGTATGCTATGTATGTTTGTGCCATCCATACCCGGCCTGAACTGATTTTCCCCTTTCTCAAAGGGGATGGAATTTCATTCAGTGTGTGTACAAAGTGTTCTGAACATCAGCCTGCAGTCTGGTCTTAGTGGGTTTCAGGGGCATGATCTCAAGGCCAATACTAACCCAGGAAAAATCTGTTGTCATCAGAAAGAAA
This sequence comes from Stramonita haemastoma, assembly GCA_030674155.1. Lineage (NCBI taxonomy): Eukaryota > Metazoa > Mollusca > Gastropoda > Neogastropoda > Muricidae > Stramonita > Stramonita haemastoma. Next base: position 1,339,124 of record CM060339.1, on the reverse strand, counting down.
AAGTCAGTAAAAGGTTTGCGTAGACAAACAAAGAACACAAAGTATATAAGACACACAAAGGGTTAGGGTTAGGGTTAGGGTTGTTGTAATAGATGCAGAACTTTCAAAATAAATCTATTAAAAAAACAACAACCGAAAACTGTATTTTTTAGTTTGATGCATACAGCTTTAGAGTTGCCATTCACAAATAAGATTTAGTGTTGTACCACTAAATAACAACACATATTGCACAGGGAACAGAGTGAATATAAATGTTTGCTTTCCCTAAACAAAAGATTGAAGATTAATAAAATTGTCTGTTTAAGTGTTTCATATTCAATAATTTCAGGATCAATTTTCTAAGTGTTTGCATGGTTAGATTTTTGTAGGAGAATCTAAAGCAGATAACTGTAAGAGTACTCATCAGCTGTCTTGGTTTGTGTTTCATGACATCAGGGACGAAAAGAAAATGTTATATTACTTGTTTTTGTACAGGTGGAGATCCAGTATCGTACGATCCTCTTGCCTTGTTTAGTACCGTGCTCCTGCTTATGGGGGGGTGTTTCGGGGTGGCTCTCTACATACGGCGAAAAAGGAGACGGTGAGATACTACAGCGTATGGCACTGTTTATTTGTTTGCACTGCCTCTTTCACGTAGAACAGATAATTATTGCCAGATCACTGCTGTGTTGAGTGAAGGTTGTGTGACATGTTGAAAGAGCACTGATCTGGTGCAGTTTGTTGTGGTAACTATAATATAGACAATAACGTGCGTGTGAAAGGGCGAGTAATGTAAACTGCAAATCATCATGTGAATCCGTTTACTTGTACTGATTTTCTCATAATGGACTAGCCTGCATGTATCAGGGTGGATATGTCAGAAAGATATTAACAGTCTGAAGAATTGTATACAGGGTTTGAGCAGCAGCATGGAGAGAAACAAAATAATCATAATATCAACATGACAAAAAAGCAACAAAGCCACAAACACTTGACCAGACAGATGCAATAGAAATTCATATCATCAAAGAAACAGATGACAACTTTTTCATACAAAAATGTATATACTATAAAACAAAATGTGCATAGAGCATTGAAATGAAACTCTACAACAACGGTAGTGAATGAGACCATCAAATAAAGAACATTTTAGTACATTGCAATAGGTGTTCAGAATGGGTATGGGTGTTTTTGAACACGTTTTAAAGCACAAAGTTGGACCACCCCCTTCCTGAAACGGCTGGTAACTGAAAAGTGGACAGGTGCAAAACGTCTAGTTTCCTGGTGGAGCGTCACACTTACAGACTATTTTTTAGCGTAGTTAATTAATAGAAATATCAATATGATATGATATGATATGATATAATCGCTGAATATAGTCTGGTTACGAACACATTGCTATTTCAGAGAAACTGCATGCGTGTATGTGTGTGTGTGTGTGTGTGTGTGTGTGTGTGTGTGTGTGTGTGTGTGTGTGTGTGTGTGTGTGTGTGTGGTGTGTGTGTGTGTGTGAGTGTGTGCTTGCGTGTGCTTGCGAGTGCTTGCGTGCGTGTGTGTGTGTGTGTGTGTGTGTGTGTGTGTGTGTGTGTGTGTGTGTGTGTGTGTGTGTGTGTGTGTGTGTGCGTGTGTGTGTGTGTGTGTGTGTGTGTGTGTGTGTGTTTCTGCATGTGTGTGTGTGTGTGTTTCTGCATGTGTGTATGTGTGTAAGCCCATGTGCTGAGATTGAGTGATTTTCCTCTAATAATTTTTTTCAGCGTATTCTATTTTTTTCTGTAATGGCAGGGAAAGTGAAAAATCAGGTGGTGATAGGGATCATACAAGGTAAGTTTTATTATTTCGTTTGCTATGTAATTATGTTCTACTTAGTGAATACTGCTTATTTGGTTTTTCTTGGTATTTAGCATGCGAACTACAGCAGATTCGATTGATCAAAACGTTTATAACTCGAGAATAGAACAAAATCTGCCTTTTTGTAAAATCATTTGAGTGCCAAGAATTCGGGCTTAAATCATTGAAGGCAAAAATTAAGAAATAAAGAGTACTCGAGCAATGGGGCCATGTTTTTATGCATTCACATGACAGTAGCATTTTGTCAATGTGTTAAATTAATATTACCCGTGCTTCAGTCCTTTACATGGGCATTGTAAAAGGTCTAGGTAAAAGACTTGCACAGAAAAATACGTTTTTGTGTAGTATTTTCAAAGTTCCTAGCTACAGCAATATCTCTCTCAGAGGCTATGTACACAGCATGTTGATTTTTTTCTAGGTAAAACAGACACTAAAATCATGGCACAACTGCTTAGCACAGGCATACAACAGTGATACTGCTGAATCCTGGTGGGATCAGTTCAGGGTTTTTTTTAACCTCATTACAAAAAAGGCGGGAAAGAAGGTAAATCTGGACTGTTCTGTTATCTGGCTCTAGTCTTTAGAGCGCAAAGCCTGGGTAATTAAGTATGGAGGGCAAATTGTTACCCATGCAACAGGCCTCCCCTCTCCATACCACTGGAATGGTCCATTGGAAAGGCAATCACCTATAGAAATAATCCCAGTACCTTTTCAGGAGCCGGCAAAACATTGCCATATACAGCCATGTCCAGCAGATCTACTTTGAAAACTGGAAATGAGACTATGAACCTGTTCCGCCTATGGCTGGTCCTACCTGTCTATAGCTGATTTCCAGCTGTTATCTCTTTTCTATGTCTGGCAGGCAGTGACCGCCTGGTGTTTTGGTGTTGGCCAAATACAATAATAATTAGTTTTTTTGTCTTGTTCTTTTCTTCTGAGAATGATGAGCCAGTTCTTTGTTCACGTCAGTGTTGGTGTTTAGTGTGTGTGTGTGTGTGTGTGTGTGTGTGTGTGTGTGTGTGTGTGTGTCTGTGTCTGTGTCTGTGTCTGTGATAGCCACGTTTAAAACATACAATAGTATATGGACACACACACACACACACACACACACACACACACACACACACACACACACACACACACACACACACATATTTACTGTACTTTGCACAATAGAGGATATAACTAGCTTTTCATAGTCTAGACCCTTCCTAATATATATGGGAGTCATGCGAGTCCCGAGTCATGTGTCATTCGGATGAGACTCGAAACCGAGGCCCCGTGTGCGAATGCACGCAGAACATCTTGCGCACACGTTAAAACCCCGTTCCACCTTTCGGAAGAGTAGGCCATCGTGTGCCGGTAGGAGCGGATGACAAAATTATAACAAACCAGCATGCACACAGGTGTCGTGTTTAGACACCATCCCTGAAGAAAAAATCGGGGAGTTGGAGTTGGGGATCTTTGCGCCTGGTGGCAGCATGATCTGTGGCTCTGTAGGTCAAATGCAAGCGCTTTGATTTGTCTTTACAAGAGATAGCGCTATACAAATTCCATGTATTAATTATTTTTCTTTTAGCAAACCAAAAGTAATTTGAAGGGTTGTAAGAATCATTTGCCCAGGTGAACTGAAAAACCATATCTTCACTTTCACATAAGATAGTGTCAGGGATGTCCTCAGAGGTATACACATGGACAAATTCGTTGTTTCTAGAAACGTCCCGTAGATTTCTCTGCAGGGATCTGTTTCTCAGCTCACCCACATAGTCCTTTATATAGTGTCCCCATTGTAGCCTGCATCCCGAAGCTGATCCAAGAAAATGTCACAGTCGTTCTCCTCCGTCGTCGTCACGTCAGGTACAGGCACGTCAACCAGGTCAATTCTACCTTGTTGTTGTCCATCCTCTGTGTCAGCTGCCAACACCGTGACAGCACGTGACGCTCGGCGATAATCCCGTGCCGGAAGCAAGGGTTGCGGAGGCCTGTGGTTTGGAGAGAAGGAGGTGTCCGTGTGTGAGACAGACTGGGTGATGGGGGGTGTTGACACAAACAAACTTGGAAGTTTCAGTTTCGTAATGAAACATTTCACTTGCCTTGTTCTCTTGCCTCTCCTCTGTCTGTCTCCTCTCCTCTGTCTGTCTCCTCTCCTCCACCTGTTTCCTCTCCTCTGTCTGTCTCCTCTCCTCATTTCGTCTTCAGTCCCTGTTGGTCTGACTGGGCGGCTTTTTACGGAAGAAAACAGGTCTTTGTTGACCCGCCATGTTCCCTTCCCCTGAGCCAGCTCTCAGTCGCAAAACGACGGTTGTTTGGTCGCCTTCCCCGCAGACCTTCCATGAGGTGATGCTGTGTTCTTGCAGCAGGGCACCTAGTGTCAATTCCAGCGTTGTTGGCAAACCGACAACTGGCATGGTGCTGGTTAATATGGTTAATTAAACACAAAATCCAAACAGCAAAATATCGAGAGAGAGAGAGAGAGAGAGAGAGAGAGAGAGAGAGAGAGAGAGAGATTAAAAATGGGAAATTGTGAATGTGTGTGTGTGTTATTTACTTATTCTTTTATAATCGAAGACAATGGAAACAGCACTTCTGCAATTTTTTTTTTTGCATTAAGTCTCTGTGTGTATGCAGTTTTGTAAATGTTGTCATCTGTTCCTACCGCAACACTATGGCCTACTTTTCTGGAAAAAAACAGAACAAGATTAAACGTTAGCACGGAACCTCAGTTTATAATCTCATCACAAGGTCTTTTTGAGGTAGGCCTAGTGTGGAGTTTGCACTTATGGCAACTCCAGGGGAAAAATCCCCTCGAACCGGATTCAAACTTGGGTCATCAGATTGCCAGCGCAATGTTCTACCCACTTGTCTATCCCGTAGTCGTACCATCCCTCCAATGTATGTGTGTGTGTGTGTGTGTGTGTGTGTGTGTGTGTGTGTGTGTGTGTGTGTGTGTGTGTGTGCGTGTGTGTGCGTGTGCGTGTGCGGGTGTGGGTGTGGGTCAATCAATCAATCAATCAAATTTTTATTTCCAGATGGTACATTGAGTAAGCAGCGATCTGCTTTTTTCCATCAAGCCATGGGTGTGGTGTGTGTAGGCTTATGTGTGTAGATTAAAGTGTAGATGTAGTGTGCTTGCATATGTGTGTGTGTGTGCATGTGTGTGTGTGTGTGCGTGTGTGTGTGTGTGTGTGTGTGTGTGTGTCAGGGGGTGGGAGGGGCAGTTGTAGGCCTAAACATGCATATGCCTTGATGCTAGTGTGTGTGTATGTGTGTGTGTATGTGTGTGTGTGTGTGTGTGTGTGTGTGTGTGTGTGTGTGTGTGTGTGTGCGCTGGTGTTTGTCTTCTTTGGTATTAGTCTTGTATCCTCATTCACAGCTTTGATGTATTCCTTTCTGTTTTACAGAGGAACCGATCAACCTTTTTTATCGTAAACAGGAGGCTGTCACTATGAGGCAGGCTGTATTCTTCAACCTCAAACCCTGACAGAAGGAGGCGGTGATTGTACAGACTCCGCTGCCCCATGGATGTATCCGTCACAACAACACTACACCAAAGAACTGCCTTGCTTGCCTTAATCCATGTCTTGGAAGAACACACACACACACACACACACACACACACACACACACACACACACACACACACACACACACACACACACACACACGCATGCACACGTGCACGTTCACATGCAGAATGCGCACACACTCTTTTCCAGTCACTGGTTAGGATGTGTGTGTGTTAGAAAGGTGCATCTTTCGGCTGAATCCCTCCAGGAAACTGTAACTGCACTGTATCCGATTGCTTCTTGTCAGCAATGGCAAAACAGTCGTGGCAATTGTGACGCTCCACCACATAATGAGTCACTTTGAAGAAGAAGTCCATTTTTAGTTATTCACATGTTATTAATCTGCAATAAAAAGGTTATACAAAAGAAAAAAAACAGATTGAAAATCGAACAATTCTATTAAAAGTTAGCACAAATTGAAATGTTAGACTGCAGGAAATGACAGAATGGGAAATTGACAAGTTTAGCATCCTAACGGGTGGTCAGAATAAGGGTTTGGCCATTTTCAAAACATGATTAAAGACAAAGGCTAAACAAAATTGTGCCTTGATATTTCACTACAAGGTAGAATAAGTGCTATAGTTTTATAATCAATCAATAAGCCTTTAATGGCACCTACTGGAAAAGTGGGTGAGGTGCTAAGGGACTGAGACATCATTTCCTAGTGGAGCGTCACAATTGGTTACAGTGTATGTATGTGCTTTCATTGTTTTTTTGCCATTTAATTTTTTCCCTTTTAATTTCGTTTTTTTTTATTGCTGTTTTGGCTTTTATTGGTTTTAATTTTGTTCCATTTTCCTTTTTTTGGTTTTCATTTCCTGTATTTATCCCTTATGACGGTGTGGACTAGATGAATACTTGTTAATCATCCATGAAATAAAAACATCTAGAAGCAAGGCAGGTCGTGATCAATGCTCACACTTATTCCAATATAGTAAATGCAAATATCAACAACATTTCCCACCTGGCATATGAGAATATTCATTATCCAAACATCTTCAAGATTAAATTCACTTGAACAACTACGGTGCTGGCAACGTTGCAAGAGCCTTGGGCCGCCACCTATGTCAGCTGTTCTGGGAACAGCCACGAAGATGACAGAGACGCCGGGGCTTCGGCGCCAGCAACACAGGACGTTTTTTCTGTGGTAATCCATGGATTGACAGAACTGGTCACCCTGCCACTGCACTGTGCCCACTACCTCCCCCATGGGCGTTTTGTCATTAAGATCCTTAGTTCCCTCATGGCAGTACTTAATTATCATTTCAGAGCAAGATCTTCCCAAACATCACCATCTTCCACCATGGACTTTTCATTGTTATTTACACTCTTCCTCACTGGTCTGTGTTGTAACTTCCCCCTTCCTCCCACCCCCCACCCCCCCCCCCCACTCCACTTTTTCCTGTTACTAACTTGGAATGTATGTGTGTATGTGAGGTGGGTCACTATTATTATTATCATTATTATTATTATTATTATTATTATTATTATTATTATTATTATTATTATTATTATTATTATTATTATTATTATTATTATTATTTTCAATTGGGATGGATATTGTTGTTGACTACAATCATTAGAACACAAAATCATATAACAAACAAATTTATGACATGAAGACAAGCTTGGACATGACATTACATCTCTCTAGAGGAGTTAAAATTTTGCAGTGGAATATTTGGAGCATAGCTGCCAGTCCGTTGGATTTGACACAATTTTTTTAACAACTAATAACTACGCTATATTAGAACTCCAGTCTTTGAATGTGGACAAAATGAAAATGCCTACAATGACAAATTATTATTACCCACCATTATGCGATTGTGATATTAACTCTAGAGTAAAATCTGCCATATATGTTAGGCAGGGTCTAGACTATGAAAAGCTAGTTATATCCTCTATTGTGCAAAGTACAGTAGATATGTATCACACTGGGGTGATAGTCAAACTTAACAAGGATGAAATACTAAATGTAGTGTCTGTTTATTTATCCCAAGGTCCGAAAAATGACAATACAGACTGGTTAATTAACACAGACTTCACTAAACTTAAATGCAGTATTCTTGGAGATTTCAGTGCTCATGCTCCTTTTTGGGATTTTGTGTGTTTTACCATCACTTGCAATCGTTTAATAAGATATATAGTAGATTCAAAGCTGTACTTATCAAATGAAGGTAGAGTAACCAAAATCCCTGATGTTTCTACCCATAAAGAAAGTGGCATTGACTTGGCCTTAGTATCTCAAGGATTAACTATCAACTGCACCTGGAATGTTGAAGAAGATTGCCTTGGAAGTGATCATTTTCCAATCACATTGTCATTTGAGGACCTTTCAGCCCCCCCCCCCCACCCCTAACCCCACACACACACGAACACACACATACACACATACACACACGCACACACGCTCACAAACACATACACACACATACACACACACGCACACACAACACACACACACACACACACACACACACACACACACACACACACACACACACACACAACACACACACACACACACACACACACACACACACACACACACACACACACACACACACACACACACACACACACACACACACATGCACACGCTTGCACACGTGCACGTTCACATGCAGAATGCGCACACACTCTTTTCCAGTCACTGGTTAGGATGTGTGTGTGTTAGAAAGGTGCATCTTTCGGCTGAATCCCTCCAGGAAACTGTAACTGCACTGTATCCAATTGCTTCTTGTCAGCAATGGCAAAACAGTCGTGGCAATTGTGACGCTCCACCACATAATGAGTCACTTTGAAGAAGAAGTCCATTTTTAGTTATTCACATGTTATTAATCTGCAATAAAAAGGTTATAAAAAAGAAAAAAACAGATTGAAAATCGAACAATTCTATTAAAAGTTAGCACAAATTGAAATGTTAGACTGCAGGAAATGACAGAATGGGAAATTGACAAGTTTAGCATCCTAATAGGTGGTCAGAATAAGGGTTTGGCTATTTTCAAAACATGATTAAAGACAAAGGCTAAAACAAAATTATGCCTTGATATTTCACTACAAGAGAGAATAAGTGCTATAGTTTTATAATCCATCAATAAGCCTTTAATGGCTCCTATTGGAAAAGTGGGTGAGGTGCTAAGGGACTGAGACTCATTTCCTAGTGGAGCGTCACAATTGGTTACAGTGTATGTATGTGCTTTCATTGTTTTTTGCCATTTAATTTTTTCCCTTTTAATTTCGTTTTTTTTATTGCTGTTTTGGCTTTTATTGGTTTTAATTTTGTTCCATTTTCAGTTTTTTTGGTTTTCATTTCCTGTATTTATCCCTTATAACGGTGTGGACTAGATGAATACTTATTAATCATCCATGAAATAACAACATCTAGAAGCAAGGCAGGTCGTGTTCAATGCTCACACTTATTCCAATATCACTCACTCACTGTCCCATGTCCCAAAGGACGTAGGGGGACATGAGAGAAGACGCAACAGAGATCTTTTTCCATGCTTCACGATCCTGTGTGGCTAGTAGGAGGTGTTGTAGGGGTTGGGCGGTCCAGTCTTTGATGTTGTCAACCCATGATTTCTTTTGGCGGCTTCTTCTTCTCTTGCCCTCGACTGTTCCTTGCAGGATGGTTTTTGCTAGGGTGTTGTGTCTTGTGGTGTGACCAAACCACATCAGCTTTCTCCTCTTTATGGTGGAGAGCAAAGGCTCTTGGGTGCCCACACGCTTTGTGATTTCTTCTTTCACATAGTTATTGGTCTTGTGTTCTTTGTATGATATTTTGAGGAGTCTTCTGTGGCACTTGTTCTCGAATGCTTGGATTCTCCTCTCTAACTCTGCTGTCAGAGTCCATGATTCACAGCCATATAGGAGGATAGATATCACGAGGGATTTGTAAAGGTGGTATTTGGTGCCGAAGCTGATGTTGTTGCTTCTGATGATCTTCTCGAGTCTGACTAGAGCAGATGTTGCTGTTGCAATGCGAGCTTTCACTTCATTGTTTGATGTGCCATCTTTTGTTAGGATGGAGCCTAAGTATTTGAATTGGCTCACCTCTTCTAGTGTTTCTCCATTCATCTTTATTTCCATGATGTCATTACTCGCGCTGTTGACCATGATCTTTGATTTCTCTGTACTGACCTCCATGCCGTATGCGCTCGCTCGATCTGTTAAATTGTCTGTGAGGATTTGCAGTTCTTGTTTGCTGCTGCCCATGAGGTCAATGTCATCTGCAAATCTGAGGTTGCAAAGGGGTCTTCCACCAATGGAGATGGAAGTGTGGTGGTTTTGCAGTGTCTCTGTCATGATGTTTTCGAGGAAGAGGTTAAAGAGTACAGGTGAGAGAAGGCAGCCCTGGCAAACCCCAACCGTGGTCTTGAAGAACTCGCCCACGTGGTTGTTCATGAAAACTGCACTTTTTGCGTTCTCGTACAGAGCCTTGATGACTTCAATTAGGCAGCTGTCAATGTTGAAGTGCCTGAGTACTTGCCAGAGGCCGTCATGCCATACCCTGTCAAAGGCCTTTTTGAAGTCTATGAAATTGTGGTACAAGTCTTTTTGGTGTTGGAGATGCTTCTCTATCAGAATTCTCAGATTGAAAATTTGTTCCATTGTGCTGCGTTTTGGTCTAAAGCCAGCTTGTTCTTCTGCCAGGAGTTTTTCTGCTTGGTTTTTCAGTCTGTTGAGGACTACCTGCAGCATGATCTTGCTAGGATGACTTATGAGACTGATGGTTCTGTAGTTCTGACATTTCTTGAGGTTTCCTTTCTTTGGCAGGGGTATTACAAGAGACTGTGTCCATTCTTTTGGCCATTCTTTGGTATCGTGGATCTTCTGACAAAGCTCTGTGAATTGCCTTGCTGTTTCATTCCCTCCATTTTTTATGAGTTCAGCTGGGATGTTATCAATTCCAGGGGACTTCCCCTTCTTCAATTGTTTAATAGCTGCATCTACTTCACGCCTTAGTATTGGTGGGTCTTTATCTTGGTGTTCAGGGGGTTTGTCAGAAACTATGTTGGTATCTGGGCGTAGTGGGTAGTTGTACAATCCCTCACAGTATTCTGTCCAGCGTTGGAGGATGGCATTGTTTTCCGTTAAAAGATTTCCTTCTTTGTCTTCAATAACAGAGGTTTTAGGCTGTGTGGTTTTTGTTAGTGCTTTCAAAGTGTCGTAAGCTGTTTTGCTGTTTCCCTTGGTCATTCCAGCTTCGATGCTAAGCTTATCTATTATCCTCGAATAAAAGCATTTTGCCTTGCCTTGCCTTGCCTTGCCTTGCCTTGCCTTGCCTTGCCTTGCCTCTCTCTCTCTCTCTCTCTCTCTCTCTCTCTCTCTCTCTCTCTCTCTCTCTCTCTCTCCTCCTCTCTCTCTCTCTCTCTCTCTCTCTCTCTCTCTCTCTCTCTCTCTCTCTCTCTCTCTCACACACACACACACATACACACACACACATGCACATACACACACACGCACACACAGACGGGGACGGGATAGCCGGGTAGACCCGGATGTAAAAAAGCACACACACACACACACGTTAAAAGAACTTGAACACACGCCAACACACACACGCAGACACACTAAACTTTATGTTGCCTTTGTAGATTTTAGAAAGGCGTTCGACTCGGTCAATAGAAACAATTTGTGGGAAGTATTGAGGAAATGTGGTGTATGTGGAAAAATGTATAAGGCGGTACGAAGTGTTTATAACTCTGTTTTGGCATGTGTGCGTGATAAGAGTTATTATTCAGATTATTTTGCTTGTCCAAAAGGAGTAAAACAAGGTTGTTTACTCAGTCCCCTATTGTTTTCTCTATTTATAAATGAATTGGCTCTTGAAGTATCCAGAGCAGGAAAGCATGGCATTCAACTGACTGATACTGTTGAAATATTTCTATTATTGTTTGCTGATGATGTTATCTTATTATCTGAATCTGCTATTGGTCTCCAAAATCAGTTGAACAGACTTAAGAGAGAAGCAGATAGATTATGCTTGGTTGTCAATCTTGAAAAGACTAATGTAATGGTGTTTAGAAAGGGAGGGTACTTAGGTTCTAGGGAAAAGTGGATGTATGGGAATGAAGAAATTAAGGTTACCAATTCATATAAATATTTGGGGATGGGTTTCACAACAAAGCTGAGCATTAATAGTGCCTTGGTAGATGTTTGTAACAGAGGAAAAAGAGGAGTTATGGAAATACAGAAATCTATGAAAAAACTGAATACCACAGATCTAAAACTGTTTTGGAAGATGTTTGATACTCAGATAGAACCAATATTAACGTATGCATCTGAGGTTTGGGGATTGTATGAAGAAGGCAAGTGAATTGAAAAAGTTCACACACATTTGCTATAAAGAGATTTCTATCTGTTCCTTTACATGCATCAAACCATCTAGTTTATGGGAAAGTGGTAGATATCCGTTATACATAAGGGCATATATAAAAAGCATTAAATACTGGTTAAAACTTCTTAAACAACCAGCTTCTAGAATATGTAGACAGGCTTATGAAATGCTAATCTTACAACATGAATCTGGTTGACTCAATTGGGTGTCAAATGTACAGAAAACTTTATGTGTGAATGGATTTGGTATTGTGTGGCTGAGTAGAGACGTAGGATGTGAATATAGTTTCATTAATGAATTTAAAGATAGACTTATTTCATGCTACAAACAGAACTGGCATTCGGATTTAGAAAATAATGTCAAATATATGTGGTATAGTTCCTTCAAAAGTGTCTTTCAAACAGAAAGATATCTGTCTTTTATAACCAACAAATGGTACAAGATCAGTCTCAGTAGATTTCGGCTAAGAGTCAGTGGCCTTAAAAATTGTAAGTATTGGTTTTTAAGTGAAGATAACTCTAACGATAATATATGCCCTTCATGCCGAAATGCCACAGAAGACGAATTTCACTTTCTTTTCGATTGTATGGCCTATTCTGATAAACGCAGAAACTGTGAGGCGCTAAGTGTGATTAAAGGCATTGCTGATATGAATTCTGTTGCAAATATTCTATCTGTCAGCAGTGAAGAGAAAATAGAAAGTCTAGCTAAATTCATTGGAGAAGCAATGAATATCAGGAAAAAGATAAGGAACAGAGTAACTAGTCCTTAGATGGTCCTTTATTGATTCTGTTAGTGTGTAGGGGGGGGGGGGGAGGGAGAGAGAGAGAGAGAGAGAGAGAGAGAGAGAGAGAGAGAGAGAGAGAGAGTGTGTGTGTGTGTGTGTGTGTGTGTGTGTGTGTGTGTGTGTGTGTGTGTGTGTGTGACCTGCGTGGCAATTAGAATGTGCAGTAGTATATGTAAGTGCGAAGTGAGAGGAAAATTTGAAAAATGTTATTATGTTACACGAATTCATCTGAACTTTGTTATTCCCCCTTGTCTACAGGGCTGTAATGCTGTATGGACAATAAAACTGTCAGTGTCAGTGTCAGTGTCAGTGTCAGTGTCCCCTCTCTCTCTCCTCTCTCTCTTCTCATCTCTCTCATCTCTCCTCTCCTCTCTCTCTCTCCATCCTCCTCTTCCTCTCTCCTCATCTCTCATCCATCTCTCTCGTCTCCTCTCTCTCATCTCTCTCTATCTCATCTATGCAAATATTTGTCCCAAAGAGTATACCAGTTGACTAAAATTAAACATTTCCTTGACCACAATTCAAGGAAATTATTCTTCCAAGCTTACATACAATCCTCAATAGACTATGCCTCAACCCTATGGGATTCTGCCAGTGCAAACACTATGAAACCGTTACTAAGTCTGTATAAACGTGCTCTCAAACTTATCCTCCTGAAGAAAACAACTTTACTTGAAGTGGATTATACCCAGTTAAATATTCTCCCCCTACAACAAAGACTAAAATATAACAAAGACATTTTTATGTTTAAGATAATGGCAGGAGCTGTCCCCACATCCTTAAGAGATAAGTTCGCAATGAATCATTTCAGAAATATTGAAAAGCCAAGTGTCCCAATCCCAAGAATAGACTTGTTTAAATCTAGTTTACTATACTCAGGCCCTGTGCTGTGGAACTCCCTTCCCGATTCAATTAAAGAGCATCAATCATTGACAACCTTCAAAATTCACCTTCTAATCCACTTGATGCACCAAAAATAATAAACCAATTATATCCCCTTCTCCTTCTCCCCCTTCTCCTCCTCCCTCCCTCTGTGCGTGTGTGTGTGTGTGTGTGTGTGTGTGTGTGTTGTGTGTGTGTGTGTGTGTGTGTGTGTGTGTGTGTGTGTGTGTGTGTGTGGTGTGTGTGTGGTGAGAGAGAGAGAGAGAGGAGAGAGAGAGAGAGAGAGAGGAGAGAGAGAGAGAGAGAGAGAGAGAGAGAGAGAGAGTGGGGAGTGTGAGAGGTGTGTGTGTGAGTGTGTGTGTGTGTGTGTGTGTGTGTGTGTGTGTGTGTGTGTGTGTGTGTGTGTGTGTGTGTGTGTTGTGTGTTTGTTGTTGTTGTTTTTGTTGTTGTTGCTTCTCCCCTTAATCAAAACTTATGTTTTATGAGACTATTTTGATGCTAGATGGTGGTGGATTGATGTTTTCAGTCATTAGCCTCATCATATTCTCTGTTTGCTCTTTAATTATTGCGCCCTTTTGTGTGTGTGTGTGTGTGTGTGTGTGTGTGTGTGTGTGTGTGTGTGTGTGTTGTGTGTGTGTGTGTGTGTGTGTGTTATGTGTGTGTGAGTGTGTGTGTGTGAGTTGGGTTTGTTGTTGTTGTTCTTTCCCCCCTTTTATCAAACTTATGCTGTATGGGACTATTTTGATGACAGATGGTGGTGGATTGATGTTTTCAGTCATTCAACCTCATCATGTTCTCATGTTTGCTCTTTAATCATTGCGCCTTTTGTGTGTGTGTGTGTGTGTGTGTGTGTGTGTGTGTGTGTGTGTATGTGTGTGTGTGTGTGTGTGTGTGTGTGTGTGTTTTGTTTTTGTGTGTTTATTTGTTTTTTACATTTGTTTTGTTTTTGTTTTATCATCCAAATCAAAATAATCATTGATTCTTACTCCATATTTTGCTTCTGAATGAGTGCCTTTTTATAACATTACCTTAATATTGTATCTCTGTCGTATTCCTTACCTGTTGTTGTTGTTCTTTCTCCCCTTTATCAAAATCTTGTTTTATGGGACTTATTTGATGTTAGATGGTGGTAGATTGATGCTTTCAGTCATTTAACCTCATCATATTTTCATGTTTACTCTTAATTATTGCGCCTTTTCTTTGTTTTGTTTTGTTTTTGTTTTTTTCTTTGTTTTTCTTGCTTTCTTTATTCAACTCAAAATCATCATTGATTCTTACTTCTCATTTTCGTTTCTGAATCAGTGACTTTATAACATTACCTTAATATTGTATCTCTGTGTTAATTCTTGCCTGTTGTTTGATACTTGGTATGGTT
>CM060339.1:1279344-1316844 GCA_030674155.1 Stramonita haemastoma | reverse complement strand
TTTTCGTAAGAGTAGGCCATCGTGTGCCGGTGGGAACAGATGACATTTACAAAACTGTATACACACGGGGACTGGATGAAAAAAAGCACAAGAGTGCTTTTTCCATTATCCTCGATATAAAAGAATAAATAATAAAATAATAATAATAATAATAATAATAATAATAATAATAATAATAATAATAATAATAATAATAACAATAATAATAACGCAAAAACACACATACACGTATGATTGTTCATTCAATTATAACGGAAATAAAAGCATGAATGAATAAACACATATACACAGGCACACACGCACTCTGCCCCTCCCCCCCCCCCCACTCACACACATACACCACACACACACACACACACACACACACCACACCACACACACACACACACACACACACACACACACACACACACACACACACACACACACACCACATACATACACACACACACACAAACACACACACACACACACACACACACACACACACAACACACACACCACACACACACACACACACACACACACCACACACACACACACACACACCACACACACACACATGTTTTTTAATGGGTCAGTGCCTTTTATTGCTTACAAAAGGGAGACTGTTCATCTATATTTCTAATTTCTTTATCAAGGGGGGAATTATTTCCCCTTTTGGTTTCAGGAGCAGAAACAAATCAACAGAATGTGTATCTCTGTTTTATCAGCGACAGTACACACTGAGAAAAGTTGTTTTTCATCATACTACTTTGTCCTTGGCAGATATGCCCAGATAAAATTACACACTGTAAGTATCAGAGAGAGAGAGAGAGGAGAGAGAGAGAGAGAGAGGAGAGAGAGAGAGAGAGGAGAGAGAGAGAGAGAGAGAGGAGAGAGAGAGAGAGAGAGAAGAAGTTATTATTATTATTATTATTATTATTATTATTATTATTATTATTATTATTATTATTATTATTATTATTATTATTATCTTTTATATCGAGGATAACAGAATAAGCAATCATGTGCTTTTTTTCATCCGGTCCCGTGTGTATGCAGTTTTGTAAATATTGTCATCTGTTCCCACCGGCACAAGGTGGCCTACTCTTACGAAGAGCGGAACAGGATTTGACGTGTGGGCAAGATGTTTTGCCTGCGTTCGCACACGGGGCCTCGGTTTAAAGTCTCATCCAAAAGACTTTGGGGAGAGTGGAGTCAGCACTGATGTTAACTCAAGGAGAAAAATCTCCTCGACGGACTCGAACCGGGGGTCGTCAAATTGCCAGCGCAATGTTCTGACCACTAGGCTATCCGAGAGAGAGAGAGAGAGAGAGAGGAGAGAGAGAGAGAGAGAGAGAGAGAGAGAGAGAGAGAGAGAGAGAGAGAGAGAGAGAGAGAGAGTGTGTGTGTGTGTGTGTGTGTGTGAGAAGAGAGAGAGAGAGAGAGAGAGAGAGAGAGAGAGAGAGAGAGAGAGAGAGAGAGAGAGGAGAGAGAGAGAGAGAGAGAGAGAGAGAGAGAGAATTTGATTTGATTTGATTTGATTTGATTGATTTATTCTGTGATTTATTCTTTTATATCGAGGATAATGGAATAAGCACTCTTGTACTTTTTTACGTCCAGTCCCCGTGTGTATGCAGTTTTGTAAAATCATATGTTCCCACCGGCACACAATGGCCTACTCTTACGAAGAGCGGAACAGCATTTAACGTGTGCGCAAGGTGTTCTGCGTGCGTTCGCACACGGTGCCTTGGCTTAAAGTCTCATTCGAAGGACTTGAGTGGAGAGTGGAGTCAGCACTGATGCTAACTCCAGGAGAAACATCCCCTCGAACGGGAATCGAACTCAAGTCGTCAAATTGTCAGGGCAATGTTCTGATCAATAGGCTATCCCGTCCCCCTCTCAAAATTCAGTCAATAGAATAGACAAGTGGCGGAGACTACGTGATATAGACAGATTATAATACTTGTGCAGAAACCCAGACCTAAATGAAGGCTAACATATAATTATGATAAGACAGGCTAAGGGAGATAACCGGCTGGTAGACACATAACAAAGCACTTTATCTTCCATTTCATAATGGTTTTTAATTGAATTTTAGAGCTTTTGTGTAACTTGTTCCTGTCAATTTTTGGAAACGCTTTGGGTTAAAAAACTGTTTTAAAATCGTTACCTTTGTAACTTAAAAAAACAAATTCTTTTATATCAAGGATAACAGAATAAGCAATCATGTGCTTTTTTCCATCCAGTCCCCGTGTGTATGCAGCTTTGTAAATGTTACAAACAGATTCAAGGCTCCTAATTAAGCATGTTTTTAGGATTGCAATGAATGACATTCTTTGATTAGGACGCATGGAATATTAGTTATTGATAAATGTTAATGCCTGTCGATTGCATATATATGTTTGTCTGCTCATGGAGTTTCGGAAGTATTTTATAATATTTTAAGAGGTTTTAGAAGTACCGGGAATCGTTCATAGTATTCTATGACATTCTGGAATCTGTCAAGACGCGTTGTTGTAATCTAAGATGTTTGCGTGAAGTTCCCCAAGCTGCCGGGATGGTCTGGCAGCGATGGTCTGGCAGCGGGCAGTAGAAGGGGCCTGGACTGTATAAATACAAGGGGCTGTTATCGCCTCGAGGAGGGAGGAGAGTCGAGGAGGAAAGATGATACTGAGAAGAGGAGAGGAGGGGGATTCCCACGGCGCTGGAATGTTTAGCGGGCAGTAGAAGGGGCCTGGACTGTATATATACAAGGGGCTACCTTCGCAGTGGGAGAGGAGGGGAGTCCCACGGCCGAACGCCCTAGTGATCGAGCAGGGGAGGCAATGCGGACTGTAGGTTTAGGGATTTTCTTTTTTTTTCTAGAAGAAGGGGAGAAAAGTTGAAGGAATAGAAGAAAAGTTATGAGAACTGCGAAAGTGACTAGCGATTGAAATTTGTGTTTAGTGAGCGTAGTAACAGAGTCTTGGTTAAATCCGTGGTGATGTTAGAAAGGAGTTTTCTTGTTTGTTTTTATTGGAATTTTGGTACTGGAAACAATATTGTTTTGAAGTAGATTAGTTGAATAAAAGAAATATAACCTGATCTCAGTCGTGTGTGCTCTGTTAGATGTGATTCCCGAGAGGTAGGGGAGCAACTCTTGGCACTTCAGTCAGCGTTATACGTCCACTGGAGTGTCTTCAAAACAAAGTTTGTTCCTCAGAACCAATAACGTAACATATGGGGGCCAAGCCGGGATACCTCTCAACTTGAACCATCAACACAGTAGCTTCCGACTTTAGATTTCAAGGATGTAGTATTGTATTCACTGCTGCGGTTGTGTTTACAACATAGCTATCGAATTTTAGTGTGAAATTTGTTGTTTTGATTCAGGGGGTGTACGTCGGAAAGCGTTGGATGTTTCGGAGTAACCTGGAGCTGAATCTGTGAGGAGACTGCGTAGTCACAACGGGTGTGTCTACGACAGATCTCGGAATTTCAGTGTGTGGATTCGTTTGTCTGCATATTCACAATGGGTGTGTTTACGACTGGCCTACGGAACTTATGGGTGAAATCCAGTGTGTGGATTCGGTTGTCTGTTTTGCCGTGTAATTCAGACTGTGTTCCAGTAAAGGTGTGAGGCTCAGTGAGCATTGTGTAACTAAAGGGACTGTCAGGGGCCGCGGTCTTGCTTTAGCCTCCTGCTGAGTGAGATCTGGCGTCTGATTTAGTCTGTGGGGCTCACGTGAGTATAACTGGTTTAAGCTTTGTGTGTGGCGTCATCACCGTGTAAACAAGGGATTGGAGTGAGACATTACGTCATAACTTTGTAGTTCTAACTTTTGAAAAAATCAGTTATGGCAGATAGCAGGGAAGAGCTAGAAAGCCTAGCAGGACAATATGAAACATTTAAAGAGAGAGACCAGAAAGACAGAGAAGAAAAAGCAAGAGACAGGCAAGAAAGGTTGGAAAAGGAAGAAAGAGAAAGAAAAGAAAGACTTGACAGGGAAGAGAGAAGAGAAGCCCTTGAAAGAGAAGAAAAAGAGAAAGAAAGAAAAGAGAGAATTGAAAGGGAAGAGAGAAGAGAAGCCCTTGAAAGAGAAGAAAGAGATAGAGAAAGAAAAGAGAGAATTGAAAGGGAAGAGAGAAAGGAAAAGCTCGAAAGAGAAGAAAGAGAGAGGGAGAGGCCTCATGAATTGGAGATGAGAAGACTTGAATTGGAGCATGGCAGCTCTGTTCAAAGATTGAGTGATAATGGTGATCTAGCTAAAGATACGAAGTCGCCAGTGTTGGATGATAAACCAGAGGACCTGAACAGCTTCCTCCTGAGGTTTCGACGTTTTGTTGAAGAAATTCTGGAAATGGGTAAGATGGCATCAAGCAATGATAATGAGAAAATGCTGGAATCTGGAACCAGAAATAGTTCACAAATAGGAAAACATCCAGAGATAAACGCCATTGATGACAAGTTCAAGGATGAGGAATGTGCCGTGACCACAAGGGCGCAATCAAAGAAGGAGGGGGAGAGCATTCCCCTGAAAGTCACTGATAGTTCCAAGGCAACTATTGTGGACAAAGGAAAATTGATGGAGCTTCAGAGGGCTGACCCATCGCTTGATAAACATCGTAAACATGAGGAGGCTGTCGTGACAGGAAGTGGGGAGGTTCACTTTGAAGAAAAGGAGGGTGTCCTCTTCAGGGTCCTCAAGAACCATGGAGGAGTGGTACGCCAGGTGTTGGTGCCACCTCAACTACGTAACTCTACAGTGGAGCTGGCACATGACTCTATCACAGGGGGTCATATGGGCATGGAATGGGAATCCCCAGGATCTCAGTGTGCTACTCTGGTGATTTTCATCCAAGAGAAAGATGAGGTAGGCGGCATGTGTGTGGACAATAGAATCGACAGGATTACAGTGTTTGATCCAGGAGGAGGTGTACCAGAGACTTCATCAAGGATTTCCACATCGGGAGTGATGGACAGGTGCCAAACCCAAAGGACATTTGTGGGGAAATTTATGTGGCCAGGGATTCTGTGAACACTGACTTTTGGCGCCCAAGGGAAGGACGGTGCAGACAGCATGTACGTGGACTACAAGAGGGTTGACAGGATTAGGCTATTTGATCCTGGAGGAGGTGTCCCAAAGACGGTAACACATCTGCTCAGAAGTGACATTTTAGTAAATTCATTGTTTTGTCTTGAAGAATCATAATCTAAAAGATTGTGAAGTTCATATTTTTGGTCATTTGGTCTGTTGATGGTTTCCTAGCTGCTGAGTTTGACATGTTTGGTCATACAACATCATGAACATGGTTATTATGTTGAAATTGTTGGGTATTATTGATTTGGTTGGCCTAGGCCAAGGGTTGTGTCAGTTGTTGATGTCAGCTCATTGCCAAGGCCTACACTAGAATGTTGTAACGTTGTAAAATGTTGTGTTGAGATTGCCTTCGGCCTTGACAAGCTCTTAACAGAACAACCTGCACTCTCCTTCCAATGAGTATAAATCCTCTGAAGTCGGAGTATGGCTGCCTATATGGCGAGGTACTTGAAGGTAGTCATACACGCAAGCTTCTCGTTCGGTGTGCAGTTTCGGTCTCACAGTGATTCCCAGGTGGGATGAGTGAGTCAGAGGGCACATTCTGGGTGACCCCCCCTAGAGTGTTAAGCTGGGGAACAACAACAACAACAACAACATTGATTCGGTTTTGGTACAGTTTTGATTGTGTGGATATTTTGGGTATGGGCAAGTGCTGATCCCAGAAGACATTGTGGGGCAATATGTGTGTCTCCTGATAGAACTTAAAACAGCTTGAATTTTGAGAAGTGACAATATTGGAACTAATTGCATTCTCATGATCATTTTTTGGATTGAAATGATTTGATCTGATTTTATTTGATTTTTTTTTTTGTACCGAGGGTAATGGGATGGGCATTTTTGTGCTTTTTTACATCCAGTCCCCGTGTGTGTGCGGTTTCGTGGATGTCGTCTGTTCCCGCCAGCGCACGATGGCCTGCTCTTGCGAGGGGCGGAACAGGATTTGACGTGTGCGCATGGTGTTGTGCGTGCGTTCGCACACGGGGCCTCGGTTTGAAGTCTCTTCCGAGGGATTTTTGGGGAGAGTGGAGTCTGCACTGATGTAAACTCCAGGAGAAAAATTTCCCCGACCGGAATCGAACCTAGGTCGTCAAATTGCTAGCGCAATGTTCTGGCCATTATGCTATCGGTCCCCTGAAATGTGCTAATGCTGTATGTTGAACTTGAGTGAGCTATTATGAACCTTGAGTTTCAAAGTTGAATCTGTTTGTTGTTTTGGAAACAAATGTTGGGAAATTTGTTCTAAGTGGGGGGTAATGTTACAAACAGATTCAGGGCTCCTAATTAAGCATGTTTTTAGGATTGCAATGAATGACATTCTTTGATTATGATGCATGGAATATTAGTTATTGATAAATGTTAATGCCTGTCGATTGCATATATATGTTTGTCTGCTCATGGAGTTTCGGAAGTATTTTATAATATTTTAAGAGGTTTTAGAAGTACCGGGAATCGTTCATAGTATTCTATGACATTCTGGAATCTGTCAAGACCCGTTGTTGTAATCTAAGATGTTTGCGTGAAGTTCCCCAAGCTGCCGGGATGGTCTGGCAGCGATGGTCTGGCAGCGGGCAGTAGAAGGGGCCTGGACTGTATAAATACAAGGGGCTGTTATCGCCTCGAGGAGGGAGGAGAGTCGAGGAGGAAAGATGATACTGAGAAGAGGAGAGGAGGGGGATTCCCACGGCGCTGGAATGTTTAGCGGGCAGTAGAAGGGGCCTGGACTGTATATATACAAGGGGCTGCCTTCGCAGTGGCAGAGGAGGGGAGTCCCACGGCCGAACGCCCTAGTGATCGAGCAGGGGAGGCAATGCGGACTGTAGGTTTAGGGATTTTCTTTTTTTTTCTAGAGGAAGGGGAGAAAAGTTGAAGGAATAGAAGAAAAGTTATGAGAACTGCGAAAGTGACTAGCGATTTAAATTTGTGTTTAGTGAGCGTAGTAACAGAGTCTTGGTTAAATCCGTGGTGATGTTAGAAAGGAGTTTTCTTGTTTGTTTTTATTGGAATTTTGGTACTGGAAACAATATTGTTTTGAAGTAGATTAGTTGAATAAAAGAAATATAACCTGATCTCTGAGTCTGTGTGTGCTCTGTTAGATGTGATTCCCGAGAGGTAGGGGAGCAACTCTTGGCACTTCAGTCAGCGGTATACGTCCACTGGAGTGTCTTCAAAACAAAGAGTTTGTTCCTCAGAACCAATAACGTAACAGTAAATATTGTCATCTGTTCCCACCGGCACACGATGGCCTACTCTTACGAAAAGCGGAACAGGATTTAACGTGTGCGCAAGATGTTCTGCGTGCGTTCGCACATGGGGCCTCGGTTTAAAGTCTCATCCGAAGGACTTTTGGGAGAGTAGAGTCAGCACTGATGTTAACTCCAGGAGAAAAATCTCGACTGGACTCGAACCCCATTGGTCAAATTGCCAGCGCAATGTTCTGACCACTAGGCTATCGGTCCCTCCCAAACTTCAAATAACCACAATATTATCAAAACCCATTGACACTGTGCGACAATTCAGCTACAACAAATACTTTAGGCATCAAAAGTAATTATGCTTGTCCACTATTATCTAAACATTGTGTATGGCAACGTTCTGCTGGCTTCTGGGACAGTACTGCAACCATTCACATTGGTCATTGCCTTTTACTGGATCATTCCAGTGGCGTGGAGAGAGGTGTGTGTGTGTGTGGGGGGGGGGGGGGGGGTCTGCTGCATGGGTAACAGTTTGCCCTCCATACTGACTTACCCAGGCTTTGCCCTCTAAAGACTAGAGGGCAACTTCATAGTCTTCCGAGACTACTATTATGAAAACCCATTGACACTGTGACAGCTCAAGCTACAATTACTTCACACATCAAAACCGCTCTGTACTAGCTAGTCACAAAGCAGGATTTTTTTTCAATATTAAATCAGGTTCAGTCAAAGGGGGAAAACTACAGTACCAAATCAGTCTCCTTTTACATGAGTTTCCTCCCTTTAACGGTCAATTGCTTTGTGCATGTCTGGGTTTGTGTTTTTCTTGATATCACCATGTGTCCATGTTTTTTTTCCTGATGAAAATGGCGACAAAAAAGAGGCAATATCGATACATTTTAGTTCAAAGGGGTTCCTGAACCTGAGGAAATATCACTGTGTGTGAGATGAATGTGATTTTTTTCTTGTTAATTAGCAGGTGGATACTGACACTGTAGGGAAATTTATTCTATTGTATTTGATTTAATGCAGCTGGCTCCTACCCAGAATGAGATTGCTATGGGCTCAAAGGGAAGACTGGGACCACACAATCAAGCTTCGTCCACTTCACGGATGTCATGTTTAAGAGTGTTGCTTGAACTACTTAACCAATACTACAGGCTCTTTTTCTCTTTTTTTTTTTTTTTTGGGGGGGGGGGGGGGGTGGGAGAGGGGGGCAAGCCAGGACAAGCTGGAAGGTAGGGGAGGTTCATCTCAGCTAGAGCTCCAGATTCACTGATGGTGAGATTTGTTTTTATAAATTATGTGACTGTTTTTGCTCACCATGAAGGTAGCTGTATTCCGACTTCGGGTGTATGCTGGCTATGTTCGTGTTTCCGTAACCCACCAAGTGCTGACATGAAAGATGGGATCTTTAACATGCATAATATATTTGATCGTCTACATCTGTAGTATATTCAAGAAAGAAATCAAGGCACTGGCAGGTCTGGACTTGAAGCTGACCTGGTAGATTGTAAAATATCCCCGCTTTTAATTACCGAGAGGCTGCCAAGATTCGAACCCGCAAATTCATGGACACAAGTCAACTTTTAACCTCGCGGTGTTCAATCCAGAGGAAACCACTGGGAAAGCTAGATGTAATATTCCTGTAAATGGTGCTTCCTCCTTTTAATTGAGTCACCTCTGTTGGTATTTTCGGTGTGTGTGTGTGTGTGTGTGTGTGTGTGTGTGTGTGTGTGTGTGTTGTGTGTTGTGACCTATCCTATTGGATAGTGCATGCTGGTTTTTGTTTTTTTAATTTTATCACCCGCTCCTACCGTCACACGATGACCTGCTCTTCCGAAAGGTAGAACGGGGTTTTAACGTGTGCGAAAGATGTTCTGCGTGCGTTCGCACACGGGGCCTCGGTTTATAGTCTCATCCGAATGACTATGGTGAAGCGACCCGTGTTCTGTGACATGTTCTGTTCGTTTCTTTACATTGTGTGTAGACAAACATTAATCTGGTTTCAAAGTGCTTCTGTGGATCAGTGGTCCCGAGGTAACAGATCAGCCTAGAAAGCAAAAAGTCCAGGTTTTAAGTGTGCAGTGCTTCAATCCCCGTTTGGTCCCGAAACTTTCCCCCCATCCACTAGGCGTGAGTGGTGGTCTGGATGCTAGTCTTTCGGATGAGACATCGACAATAAACCGAGGTCCCGAATGCTATACATATTTAGTGCACGTAAAAAACCCATGGCAGAGGGGAGTTGCTCCTGTCAAAATTCTGTATATATAAAGGAAAACAGGGAAACATGTGCAGACAGGAAAAGAAAAAAAAAGTGGCGTTGCTCTTGTGGCGATGGGCTCTCCCTACCCTACAGAGAGCAGCCTGGATTCAGCAGAGAACTCTGACGTGACTTAAAAGCGTGCATAAAAATATTAAGATAAAACTGACACAGTAAAGTTTTCAATCACATCTAATTTGCATGCTTTTATCATTGTGTGTAGGTGACACATCTTTTTTTATATTAAAGGCAAAAATAGTCTATTACAGCAGAATTTGTTGGCCAATTTCACAGCCACTCCAATAAGTTCTAAATAAACATTTTTCTCCTGTGGGAATACTGAAGATGGGGGACCTTATCGGTATAGATAGCATCCCCATTTTCTGAAAATTCTGTTCTAGAAATTTCTCCTTTTCTATCCCTCCCTTTCTTTCTGTCTTTCTCCTCACCTCTCTCTCCTCTTCCTTTCATGCCTACTTTCTGCCTACCCAGCCCATTCTCCTGCCTTTCCTCCTGCAAACAGAGGGTTTTCCTGGTTCATAGGAAAGTGAGATTTGTTGTGCTAAGAGCTTGTCATGGCTGAAGACAATCTGAACTTAATATTTTACAACAGAACAACATTTTAATGTAAGCCTCCACACTTTGCTGACATCAATAACTGACAACACTTTAGGCCTGGGCCAAGTAGAATTTAGAGAAGGGCATTGGTATTTATGTACCCCACAGTGAGACTGAGGGATTGATTGATTGATTGATTGATTGATTGATTGATTGGTTGATTGATTGATTGATTGGTTGGTTGGTTGATTGATTGATTGATTGATTGATTGATTGATTGATTGATTGATTGATTGATTTGCTGATCAACTAATTGGTTGATTCGTTAATCGATTGGTTGATATTTTTTTCAAGGCTGAAAAATAAGTATTTACATTTCTTTTTTCTTCCAGCCTTTACAAAGAAGAGAGAGATTTAGATTTATTCTTTTATTCTTTTATATCGAGGATAACAGAATAAGCAATCATGTGCTTTTTTTCATCTGGTTCCCATGTGTATGCAGTTTTGTAAATATTGTCATCTGTTCCCACCGGCACACGATGGCCTACTCTTACGAAAAGCGGAACAGGATTTAACGTGTGCGCAAGATGTTCTGCGTGCGTTCACACACGGGACCTCGGTTTAAAGTCTCATCCGAAGGACTTTTGGGGAGAGTGGAGTCAGCACTGATGTTAACTCCAGGAGAAAAATTTCCTCGACCGGACTCGAACCGGGTCTTCAAATTGCGAGCCCAATGTTCTGACCACTAGGCTATCCGCCCCCCCCTATTTAGAGAGAGAGAGAGAGAGAGAGAGAGAGAGAGAGAGAGAGAGAGAGAGAGAGAGAGAGAGAGAGAGAGAGAAGAGAGAGAGAGAGAGAGAACTTGAACTCTCGTATGGTAACATTTTCTTGCTGTCAATGCTGTAGCTGATTCGTGAAGCACGCGCGAAATGACCGTGTTCACCCCTAGAGGGGGGGGGGGGGGGGGTGATTAAGAGTTGTTCTGTAGCCTAAGCCCTCTCACTTTCTTCAACATTCATTCCGCAAACTGAGGGCCACCACTGCACAAGAATCTGTGTGTGCATTGTCGCTGCTCTGACAATTTGACCTGAGCCTACTGGTGAGTTTTCTTAGTGTTGATGGTACTGGCTTTAGTTTTCGGGTTTTTAGTTCAAGTGTGAGACAGTATTAAAACACAGGACAGGCAGATTAGCAGAATTGTGTATTGTGAGTACCAGCTACAAAGTGGCACACGGAATGGTCATGGTGTGGCAGTGTTCTCCTCTCTTCATCACTCAGACAGCAACTATTGTTGTTTGTCATATGAGCGAACATGTATTGCGCTGCCATTAAGCACCTGACAAGTCAGGCCCAGCACACCCAGCTTTGGTGTGAGAAAGAGTTGTTATATTTTAAGTATTTTGGGGTAAAAAAAATGTTATAAGAATGGACCACAACAGCACAATGCAAACAAAGAGGTGACAGGAAAAAAAAGAATACAGCAGAAACATAGAGACAGCTAGAAAGGAATTCTTAGCAGAGCGTTTTCAGAAGGTGGGGATGCTGTTTATATTGACAGCCCCCCCTCCTCCCATCTCCCCACAGAGGAGTGTTTCCTTTGTTCCCCTACAGTACTTATTTGTTTAATGTTAACTCCAGAGGAAAAACTCTCCTTGAACGGGATTCGAACCGGGGTTTTCGGCTTAGATAATTATTAATTGTGGGGGGGGGGGGGGGGGGGGGGGGTGGGGGGGGGGCAAGACTTTTCCTGCACTCCCACTCATGTGAATTGAATTTTACTTTGGAAACACTTTTTAGAATGAAGGAATAAGCGTGTGTGCTTTTTTTTACATTCCTGTTCCCGTGTGCATGCACTTTGTCAATTTTGTCAAGCATGTGTATAGACTTCCATTCAAAGACAGCTGTGTGCTAAAAACAGATCAGTGTCTCCAGCATTATTCATGGTGTGAAGCAAACTTGGTAGTTCGTAGCCTATTCACAATTTGGGTTATTTCACTATTTTGCTGCCTAACTATCTAACAAAACTGATCCGGCAAATTGTTTGAAAAACGTAGAGGTTTTGCAATGAAGCCAGTTTTCTTGTACATGAATAGGGTGAGGTGCACAGGAGAAAATCTTGTACATTAACTTTTTTAATTATATTCATTGGTGTATTATTCGTATCCATATTATTTGGCAGTCATTATTGTATTCATAACAGTATTCAAATACTTTTCTAACGGTTTTAGCTGTTTCATAATTTTTATCATATTTTTATTATGTTGGCGTTATACTTTTTTCGTTCCTTACTAAGCTTCGATCTTCTCCAATAGTGAAGTTTCTGCGTATGCGACAGTCCCCCCCCCCCCACTCCCCCCCCTCTTGAGGTAGACGCATTTTAGCTTGGGAATGATTCTAAACATGACGCTAGTGGTACACTCACGCACTGTGTGCAGCATGTGCGTGCATACTCGCACACACACGTATGACACACGCGTACACACTCGCTCATACACGCACACACGCACACACGCGCACGCACACACACACATACACACACATCTCTGTCTGTCTCTCTCTGTGTCTCTCTGTCTGTCTATCTCTGTTTCTGTCTGTTTCTGGCTGTCGGGCTGTCTGTCTGCTGGCTGCTGTCTGTCTGTTGTTTTGTCCTGTCTGTCTGTCTTCTCTGTCTGTCTTCTGTCTGTCTTCTCTCTCTCTCTCTCTCTCTCTCTCTCTCTCTCTCTCTCTCTCTCTCTCTCTCTCTCTCTCTCTCTCTCTCTCTCTCTCTCTCTCTCTCTCTCTCTCCTCTCTCTCTCTCTCTCTCTCTCTCTCTCTCTCTCTCTCTCTTCTGTGTCCCCCCTTGCCTCTCCTTCAATAAGCGCTGTAATATATCTATCACACACAATGTTTGGTCTGGTGTTTTTTTTTTCAGAAACATTGCAGCAAATTTCGACCTACAAACATCTGGATACAAGACTGATTCACAATGACTTTGCCTTGTTAGACCCGTGTTTATAGTACATGGTAGGGAATGGATAACGAGAAGAAAAATGTTCCCAAAACTTGTCAATGTTTTGCATTTTAAGGGGGTCAATCCCTCACCATCAGAGCAAATTTATCGGGCGTTATCCACAGCCGGTTTAAAAATGTTTTATAGATTATTTCTTACTCACGGCAGTTTAAGCTCGAGTTCAATATTGAAGTTTTTCATGAATGCAAAGCTTGCCAGTTGTCAGGCAGTTAGCTGCTTCCTTGCTCAGCTGATTTGTACATTTTTCGGTATGTTATTACTTTTCCTTTTGCTTAGGATTTTGTCTTTAAAGTTTTGTGTCCTGGCTTTGAGTTTCGGTCCTTTTGTGTCCGACTTAGGTGTCATTTCTTTGTGTGTCCAGCTTCCAGTCTTTGTGTGTCCAGCTTCCAGTCTTTGTGTGTCCAGCTTCCAGTCTGTGTTTTTGTTCTTCATTCCTTTGTGTCTTGCTGTGGTTTGTCTATGTGCCTGTTTGTCATGTGTGTGTCCAGATTTCAGTCTTTCTCTCCAGGTGTAGTTTGTCTTTGTGTCCAGCTACTGTATTTGTGTCCAGTTTCAGTCTTTGTGTCCACGTTTTGTCTTTGTGTCAACGTTTCAGTCTTTGTGTCCATGTTTGTCTTTGTGTCCACGTTTGTCTGTGTCCATGTTTCAGTCTTTGTGTCCCGGTTTCAATGTGTGTTAGAGCTTCCCTGTCAGCTGTCTTCAATTGATCACTATGCACCTGATTGCAATCAGTATTCCTTGCTCAAATAAAATTGGAATCAACTAAAATTAGTTTCAATAAAATGAAATGATATAAAATAAAACCATAAACCTAAAATAAAATCAAACCAAAATTAAAGATGAAAATGTAGACATACAAGAATGTAGTCTAAACTAGAAATGAAATGAAATAAAACAAAATAAAATGAATCAAATGTAAGGCATAGTCGAGACTAAAATAAATTAAAACAAAATAAACTCGAACCAATTCAGAACAATAAACTAAAACAAAATAAAGATAAATTAAAATAAAACTAAACCTAAATTAGAATAACATAGACAAAAAACGATAGAGCAAGGGATCAGAGAGCAATCAGGGTGACAGTGATCTATTCTTTCTTCCCAAAACACCACCCCCTCCTACAATGGCTTGGAGACTAGGATCATGTGTATTGTGACTTGGTCTTTTTTATTTATTTATTTTTTTTTACTTTTCTTATAGGTTTCCTTACGTCTGAAAATGTCCCAGCCTATAAGGCTTTAACACGCTTTTCATAAGGTTTTGTAACTGAAGTCATCCTCTTCCATATTTGATAGATTTTTCATTTAAATTATCTGAAAATACCAGCGACTGTGAGACGGTTGTCATGAGGTACTGTAACTTGGTTATCCCCCTTCCGTTTCTGATAGGTTTCCTTGATAATGTCCCCATTACAACGGCTATGAAATGGTTTTCATGAGGTATTGTGAACAGATCATTCCTTCCATTCGTAAGGCGTTTCATTGTCCTTCCCCTCCTTTACTAATTAAACATGGTCCTAACCTGGTGGTGAGTCATTATGTAGATCATCCTGAAGACTCTTCAACAGTGGGGCCAGGTTCTCCTGATCATTACCTTGGATTCATCTGCTGCATGAGATCCTGGCATCTGTAAGTACTGTGCAGCTGCAGATGAGACTTTAGTGATGCTATACAGGATTCAGGAGGTTTTTTTTTTTAACTTCTGTTTAAATTTGAAAAATGTATATAATTTATTGTACTTATTTTCTATATTTTTTTTAAAAAGTATCAATGTTTTCTTATATGTTTTGTGTTTAGAAGCATTACGTTTACTTTTTTTTTAAAGCGAGTCAATAATTTCAGGATAAGGATCTTGCAGGGTTTGGGTTGCTGCAGACATGGCAGCTTCTGAATCTGGAAGGGAGAGTATCCAGATTGTGTGTAAGAAAAGCCTTGTTTGGAAATTTTGAAAAAAAATGATATATAGTATTTGATTCGAATAACTTGTAATGGTGGAATATTTTTAGCTCACAAAAATTTAATTAGATGGACTCCATTTTGACTGCATGGGTGAAGAAGCATGATGAAATCTGTAAGATGAGATCAAATACTTATAATACCTGAGCCTGTAAAACTAGGGTTTTCAGTGTAAGATGAGATCAGATAGTTATAATACCTGAGCCTGTAAAACTAGGGTTTTCAGTGTAAGATGAGATCAAATAGTTATAATACCCGAGCCTGTAAAACTAGGGTTTTCAGTGTAAGATGAGATCAGATAGTTATAATACCTGAGCCTGTAAAACTAGGGTTTTCAGTGTAAGATGAGATCAGATAGTTATAATACCTGAGCCTGTAAAACTAGCGTTTTCAGTGTAAGATGAGATCAGATAGTTATAATACCTGAGCCTGTAAAACTAGGGTTTTCAGTGTAAGATGAGATCAGATAGTTATAATACATGAGCCTATAAAACTAAGGTTTTCAGTGTAAGATGAGATCAGATAGTTATAATACCTGAGCCTGTAAAACTAGGGTTTTCAGTCTACTGATGACTTACTGCTTTCAGGGGCTCTGGGTCTGGAATCAACTGCCAGTGATCTGACATGTGTGAGGGCAGCCATCCTGACCTGCGTTTCCTGAAAGCAAGATAAGGTATTTATATTTGCTTTTATTTTTTTCTGACTTTTCTGATATGATCTTTTTGTCTGTCAATTTTGTTGCAGCTATTTCTGCTGTTTCTGCCTGTTTTTTCTCACCAGCTAGAGCTCTGAGGTTACCAATGGCGACATGTATGTGTGTGTGCGGCCCATTTGTGGTCACGTTTAGGTGTTGGTCCGGTGTTGTAGTATAAACAATTCTGTGTTGCCTCTGTAAAGTGGTTCATGCTCTAGTTTGTGGTCTGTCTTCCCATTTAGCCTGTAGGTTTTTTCTGAGGTAGGTGCAGACTGGATTAAAAAAATAAAGCATGCTGCTTGAAATTTTAATGCATAAACCATGAACTAGGAATTCAATGTCAGCTACTTCACTATAGCAGAAGGTCCATTTTTATTTCATCTTTAAATGTAAACAAATAAAAAACTGCTAATTCTTTTCTCTTACTTCAAAAAGTGTGATATTTTGTGTATTCAACCAGGTACCACATGAGCCGAACAGTTCCACTGAAATCCAAAATCCAAGGGGACTGCTAAACCAGGCCATCAACTCGCCATCCAATGCTGTCTGCTACAACTGCACCAGAGGCTGCCATGCACGGGTTGGACTTGTGAGCAGCTCCAGACATAGCCCCCAGCACGACTGAAGCAGAGAGAAGACACAGCCATTGTCCTCCGAGACAGGAGGAGCCTGACTGAATGGGGACAAGCATCACTACTGCTGTACTGCAAACATCCGTGTATGTATCTGTGTCAAATGGAGTCAAGATGCCTGAATTTGGGCAAAATCCAGGTAAGGAAATGACCAATATCATTTTTTTTGTGTAACCAAAGCGTTTTTTTTCTGTAGATAGTGTATATATTTGCTAACGGAAATTATGTAAAACATTTTGGTTAGAAAACGTATTTTTTGTGTTTTGTATAGTCTTAGTGTGCATTAACTTTTGCAGACTGTCACCAGTAAAATCAACTGTCCAAATAAGGGTTGAGCTTTAACAAATGTATTGTTATAAATTCAATCTCATAAAGTAAGAAAATCAGTTCATTGAGATCTGACAGCTGCTAAAATAAGTTGAACTGTGGTATAACGTGTGTAAATAGTAATTCTAAATGTTCTTTGAAAGTAACATGATCAGGTAAATTTAATATATAGCCAAAAAAATCCTCTGAACCATTTTTAAATACAATATGCTATGATCGAATTATCTTGACATTGAGATAATAGGCACAATGTGTGATGGTTTTTTTTTTTCAAAAATAGTGTTTATGGATTTAGAATGTAACTAAAATTGAAAAGTAAATGAATTATTTTAGGTAGTCAAGCAAAGGATTAAATGTAGATAGTGTCTTTACAAAATGATGGTATCTTCTTGGTACATGGCATCAAATCATTTCGATAAATAGTTTGGCTTGTCAGAGCATAAGATGCAATGCGATAAAATCTTCAAACATGTCAAACATTTACTACAAAAAGGGATCCATTCATTTCAATAGTTTAGCTTATAAAGCAAACGGTGAAATGTGATGCCTTTAAAAGAATGTTAACTATTTTGCATTCTTATAGAATTAAATCGTTTAATTTTTTTTTTAATGTGGTGTCGGTTAAGAATAATCATGAATTCATTATGTAATAAAGTCATATAATGAAAGCATTTTTTTTCATATTTGAGAACACAGAAATGTTTAAAATGAGTCAATTCTTGTAAAGAGCAATTGTGAATTTATTCTGTTAAGTGGTAAGATGAAATCACCATAGCTTATTAGTTGACATTCAGCATTTTCCCTGTCACTGACTTTGTTTTTCTTTTCTCGTTTTTTTCTTTTTGTTTTATTTCAACCATAATGGAATAAGCACTCAGATGATTTTTATATCCAGTCCCCGTGTGTGTGCAGTTTTGTAAATTATGTCATCCGTTCCCACGACACACAATGGCCTACTCTTTCGAAAAACAAAACGGGTTTTAACATGTGTAAAATGTGTTCGTACATGTGACCTCAGTGTATAGTCTCATCCGAAAGACTTCCGAGGGGATGGGTAGGCACTGATGTTAACTCCAGAGGAAAAATCCTCTCTAACGTCTTGACTGCTTACAGGAATAACTGAATGGAACCAAGTGCTGATGAACAGACACGCCATCCAGCGCCTCTTGTTGGTTACCAGCACATGACCAGGTAACAGGTTTGTGTCCAAAACTTCCCCATATCCCCCAACCACCAGACCGTGAGTGGTAATATGGGTGCTAGCATTTCGGAAGAGGCGATAGGCTAAACAGAGGTCATGTGCGCAGCACGCATTTAGCGCACATAAACGAACCCACGGCAACAAGAGAGCCGTCTCTGGCAAAATCCTGTAGAAAAAAAGCAATTCTGATAAGGAAACAAATACACATGCAGACAGGAGAAAAATGGGTGGCGCTGCTCTTGTGGTGACGCACTGTCCCCAGAGAGAGCAGCCCGAATTTCACGCAGAGAAATCATCCATGACTTAAAAGTGGTATAGAAATAGAAACACAACCCATTTATGTTTATTTCCACTACAGTAGTATTTGTTTGTGTGTCTTGTAGTTGTGTTTGTATTGTGCTTGCCCGATAGAAGATTCCAGCTGCACCCAACACTATTTTCAAAGATAGTGTTTATACATTTTTCTAGTATTTAAAAAACATCAATCCGTCAGACCACAGATATTAAATCAATTAATGAGTTCTTAAATATTGCTAAAGAAAGCGCATATTTGGGAGTATATAGGTCAATTTTAAATTCAGTCATTATTATGCAAAGCAGCAGCTTTACTTATTATATATTCAAAACAAAAATTGCGGTTTATATCCCCATTCTTAACTAAAACATGACACTGCATCTGTGGCAAAATGAAACAATTAATAGCCTAACAATTTCCCACATTCCTCCCTAGGAATGTAAATCACCTGAATTTGATATTGACTATTCACCTTCATCTACCTCATAGTCTGGTTGACAATTAGGGCACCACTGAAGATATCGCAACCAGCTTCCTCCATTCCTTGTGGTTCTTGGCTTTCATCAGTATGTCATTCACTCAAGGCCATTCCACTCTCTGATGGTGTCTTCCTATTGTTTTCTCTGCCCCGGATTTAACTTCCATGTCAAAAATATTTTAATCATCCCTTGTAGGACAATTATAACCCTGACAAGCGGATACCTGATAGGAGTTATAATCTGAAAAAGAAAATTATGTTCGATCTAAGATAACTTCTTTTTGAAATTCCCGCGCTACCTGATGTAGATGCACAGAGTAGTAAGGACTGGAAAACACAACACACACACACACACACACACACACACACACACACACACACACACACACACACACCACACACACACACCACACACCAACACCACAACACACACACACACACAACACACACACCACACACACACACACACATCAAACACACATACACCAACACCAACACACACACACACACACACACACACACACACACACACACACCACACACCAACACACACACACACACACACACACACACACACACATGAATGCTTATTCCATTATCCTCGATATAAAAGAATTAAAGAAAGAAAGAAAACACACACACGCACACAAAACCACACATACACACACACATACATACACACACATACACAGACAGACACAGACAGACACAGACACACACACACGCACGCACGCACGCACACACACACACACAACCTAAAATCTCCAATGCCTTACCAGAATGATAAAATTTTCTTATTTCTATCACTCCTTTAAAAAAAAAGTTGAAATATTCCATCCTCCCTATTCTTTCCTCTGGTTTTTCCCTATGTAAGTCTGATTTGTTTTTGTTTTTCAGACGCTGACATTTTGAGGACATCTCCATCAAGGGCAGCACTACACTCAAGGAAAAGAACTTTGCAGTAGCCAAAAATAGGACACCAAGTCGGCAACACCAAGCACCTCTCCAAGGAAAACCATGACTGTCCTGGGTTCACCCTTATGGTTGACCCTTATGGTTGACCCTTATGGTTGACCCTTATGGTTGACCCTTATGGTTGACCCTTATGGTTGACCCTTATCGTTGACCGTTAACCTTCTAGTTGATACAAGGAGTCTCAGTAGAGCAAGTTTTCATCTGTACTGAGTTGTGCAGCTTTAATCTGAGATCTTAATGTGGGACATGGGGGTCGAAACTGATGAAATTTTGTTTACAAGCCCATGTTAAAAGTTATGCCGAATATTGAAAGGGCATCTCTTGTAAAGCACAAAAATCAAAGAATTACTTAGTTTTCTGCACTATTGCCGTGGAAACAACCCAATATGGCCGCCAAAACTGTTTCAAACTCCTAAACCTTTTTCTCATAAGTTGAAGTAACCTGTTTTTACAGACATTTTTTACAACCTGAACTGTTTAAATTCACACAGGGAGACCTTTATAAAATGTATCCAGCAATTTTTCATTCTAAAAAAAAGCATGATTTGGGGCACTTTTGGACCCTTGTCTACCCTTCAAGTTAGGGTTGACAAAGTGACAGCTTCGCGATATGGTTTCCGTGGTCAGCAGGGCTGGAAAAGACTGCATAGGATTTTTGTGATTATCTGCTTTTTTTGCCTTTTTTAAAATCATTTTAAAGACCTCCCCCCCCCCCCCCCCCAATCTCAGTTCCTCAGCTAGAGCCCCCAGGCTCACTGTTAGATTTCTGAATGTGTGACAGTCTTTGCCCTCCATTAAGGTAACGGCAATCCGACTTCAGGGATGAGGTTTAGATTGTCAATCTGAGTTTATTTCACAATACATTAGTGTTATTGGATTTTAGAGAATGTGGGATATGGTGTGTTGTGATGTGGTGTGGGTTGGGGTGGGGTGTGGTGTGGTGTGTGTGGTGTGTGGTGTGGTGTGGTGTGGTGTGGTGTGGTGTGGTGTGGTGTGGTGTGGTGTGTCTGTTGTGTGTCTGTTGTGTTCTCGATGTGTGTGTGTGTGTGATTGTGTCTGTGTATGTCTGTGTCTGTGTGTCTGAATGACTGTGTGTCTGTGTGTGTTTCTGTGTCTGTGTTTGTGTGTGTGCGCGCCCGTGTGTGTGTGTGTGTGTGTGTGTGTGTGTGTGTGTGTGTGTGTGTGTGTGTGTGTGTGTGTGTGTGTGTGTGTGTGTGTGTGTGTGTGTGTGTGTCTGTCTGTCTGTCTGTCTGTCTGTCTGTCTGTCTGTCTGTCTCTGTGTGTGTCTGTCTGTGTCTGTGGTGTGTGTGTGTGTGTGTGTGTGTGTGTGTGTGTGTGTGTGTGGCTGTGTGTGTGTGTGTGTGTGTGTGTGTGTGTGTGTGTGTGTGTGTGTGTGTGTGTGTGTGTGTGTGTGTGTGTGTGTCTGTGTTTCTGTGTGTGTGCCTGTGTAGAGGGGATAGTTGTGGGGAGGAGACATCAGGTTGGAAGGAGAGGGGAGGGAGGGAAAGGGGGGTTAACAGGGGTGTGGATGCCTATTCAGAGCAGTGGGGACAGAGGCTAGCTGATAGAATGTTAACTATTTTTTATTCCCAGGCTAGAGCTCCGAGGCCTGCCATTAAGGTAGCTGCATTCCGACTTCAAGAATCTACATGGCTTAATTTAGGAATTGTTTTTAATCGGTGCAACTTGTTCAAAATTTGTTCAGGCCTGGACTTTTCTTTAATGATCAATCAACTGGAATTTTCGTGGATGAGGTGTAATGCATAAATAGCCTCAGGTTTTGATAGAGCTGGGGATTTTGAATGAAGGCTCCATGCTATTTCGAGAGACAAATAACGGGTGTAAAAAACGAAGAAGAAATGCCATTGTGTCTACAGCTACTGCTATTAAATTTTGTCTACGTGCTATTGTGTCTACATACGTGCTAACATTCAGACCGACCAGCTGACAGACAACTTTTACCCGCTACTAACTCTTAACTCTAACCCTAACACTAACCTCAACTCTAACTCTGGCCCCACATGTGGACACAAAAGACAGGTGAATGGTAAAGGCTGACACAATGGCTAAATATTTTCTTTTTGTTTTGGGTTGAAAAGAATTGAATTAACAAGATGGAGAACTGCTTTAATAAGCCATGCTTTCACAAAAAGAAACAAAAAAGAAAATTTACGCAAATAGTAAATATCAACTTGTAAAGGTTCCAACTAAATTTTAAATGATTACTACAACCAAATACCAGTACTTATTTTTTTAATCCTGGGATATAGCTCAAAGGCCTGTTGGTCAGTTTTTTGCATAATATGCCCCATTTTTGCCCTCCATTAAGGTAGCTCTATCCCAATTTTCGGGATATTATATCAGAATAAAATTTTACTAATAGGATCAGAATGGGGAGGGGTACTAGATTTTTAGGTAAAAGAGCTAGGTAGAGGGATGAAGGGGGTGGGTGAAGAATGTAGGATGGGGAAAGAGGTGCATTGACTGGGGATAGAATTGGATTTTTTTGTTTTGAGATATTCTTATATTTAGATCAGATATTCCAATTTCATTTTTCCTTTTAAAGAGTTAGTGTTCAGTTGTTTGGGGCTTTTATTATTTCTGTCTTTTTTTTCTTTTTTTTTTTCGATAATAATGTATTCAGATTCACACTTTATTGCATGGGAATAGGGGCAGGTAGTGGGTTCAGCGGAGTGTGGGGTGGGGGTGGGGGATTTTAGAAAGAAAAGTGGAGACAGAAGTAGAGGTAGCAGATTTTAGAAAGTAGGATGAAATAAATACAAGGGGAGAGCATTTTAGAAAAAAAAATCCAAATAAGTGTTGGGGTGCTGGTAATAGAATGAAGTGTGTGTGTGTGTGTGTGTGTGTGTGTGTGTGTGTGTGTGTGTGTGTGTGTGTGTGTGTGTGTGTGTTGTGTGTGTGTGTGTGTGTGTGTGTGTTATAAGTAGTTGAATATGATTTTGTTATTTTATTATTACTATTATTGTTGTTAAAAAGCAGGGGTACAATGTCAAGAGAGAGAGAGAGAGAGAAGAGAGAGAGAGAGAGAGAGAGAGAGAGAGAGAGAGAGAGAGAGAGAGAGAGAGAGAGAGAGAGAGAGAGAGAGAGAGAGAGAGTTTGGGAAGTATTTGCTGTAAGCAAAGGGCTATGGAATACTTTGCCAGATGCATTTTGTCAACCTGTGTGTTGGGTTGTTTGTCCTTTTTGTGAGAGCGATAGATAATTGATAAAGGCACTGATGAATGTCAGCCTCCTGTGTGTAGTGTTTAAAGACGGTTCTTAAATAGATGGCTTTGCAAGGTAACTAGCATTGACTTTTAAAAATGTCATAATTTCAGAAATGATGGAAGTGAAGGAGGCATTGAAGTGTCAAAAACAAAACAAAAATGCCGCATTTTAGTGAAAAATTGTTTTGGTGTTTTTGGTGTTTTTTTGTTTTGGGGGTTGTTTTTTTATTTAACAATCTTGCAATAATTACATTTTTTCCCTTCGTTTTTTTTGCTAAAAATATTGTAGGAGAAAACCATGTTGTCTCATTTATTTTATTTATTTTTTTATATCGGGGATAATGGAATAAGCACTCGTGTGCATTTTTACATCCAGTCCCCTGTGTAAGCAGTTTTGTAAGTCTTGTCATCTGTTCCAACCGGCACACGATGGCCTACTCTTAGAACAATGGAACAGGATGTAAGGTGTGGGCAAGATGTTCTGCATGCGTTGGTACAGGGGCCTGGTTTATTGTCTCATCTGAAAGACTTAAGGGGAGAGTGGAGTCAGCACTGATGTTAACTCCGGGGGAAAAATCCCCTCGACAATAGAATGGAACCCGGGTTGTCAAATTGTCTTTATTCTGTACGCACAAGATTGCAGGCATCTTGAATTGGTGTATTCTGTTAACTTATTTCCTTCTTGCCTTGGGCTTTGCTGTAGGTCAGAGAACTGCCCATTACCCAGGTCATAACACTCCGGCCCATTGATTAATAGACTGCTCTACTGCCACTTTCCTAAGTCTTTTTTCAGTGTCAGCACAAGTGTACTCTAAGATAAACTTTTGGGGTTTTCTCTTCAAACTCGAAAGACAAAGGTAGGGGAAAAGAGAGACTGAACGCCCCCTTATAACTTTGAAGAAAACAAATTTTAAAAATCGAAACAATAGCTGAAGCGTACAGGGAAAAAGGAAGGAAGGAAGAAATCAGAGGAAAAACAGGTTGTAGGCCCCACAGAAAACCTGGTTGTGAAGCAAGTCTAAAGTGACAAATTTCACATCAAGCTGTATAATTTTTGTTTTGCTATCTTTTATGTCTGTTTACAGTAATATCTTGCAAAATTTTGACTTTATTTCAAATGTGTGTAGTACAAAATTACAGTGTGGCAAATACTGTAAAATAATGTATTCTAGCAGATCACTGCAATAGTACAGTGTTGTATAGATGTTTGCTTTTGTTTAGCCTTATATCTTACTTTTATTGAGTACTTTCATGAACCATGGCTCTAGAAAATGGTTTATGGTGTGTGTGTGTGTGTGTGTGTGTGTGTGTGTGTGTGTGTGTGTGTGTGTGTGTGTGTGTGTGTGTGTGTGTGTGTGTGTGTGTGTGATTTTTTAAAAAGTGATTGTAAACTTTTTAGAAGCATTCCTACAAAGCATTTGGCTGTATTGTTAGGAGTATTCTTGCTTTTGTTTTTTGCTTTAATTAGTTTGTTCAAGTTGAAGAAAAACATGCACTGCAGCAAGGAATGCTGGTGGACAGCTGGTCTTGTATTGATCGCATTTGCTTTTCTACTTTTCTCTTGTCCATCACATCTTTGACACTTTTTAATGAAGCATGTACTATGCATTTATCTTTTTTAGATGACCAAAAGGCTATGTTCCTATATTTTTGCTTTTGATGTTTCTCATTAGGAGTACTAAACGCAGAGTTAAGAAGTTTACTAGTGACCTTTTTCTTTTAATATATTTTCAACCCTTTTATCGCCCTTGAATGAATTACATTATGCTTTTAAATTACATGTTCATAATTTTTGTTGTTGGAATTTGAGGGTTCAGCCTTCCCTCTAAAGGCTTGACATCATTCCTCTTTATCTGGGCAGTCTTGTAACTGGTTTGCTTGAATGTTACCATTCCAAACAATGCCTGCATTTTTTTCCCTTGCAAAAAAGCTTATTTTATGTGTGTAGCTTGTTGCCTGTATCATTTTTTTTTACCCTAAAGGACATGGCTTAAACCTAACCTATTTATGTAACAATCATTTTACAATGGTTTTGCTGGATCTGGTAGACTTGAGCTACGCAGTTAATGCCCTTCACTTTGTGTACTGCCCCTTACCCCCTATTTCCTATCATTCCAGAGTCAAAATTGTGTGTGTGTTGTGAAATATAAAGCCCTGAAGGCTGCTTTCCAATTTTCATTTCCATGAAAAGATTAAGTAGAACCCCCTTTGCTAGTAGCATGGTAAATTGTTTGCTTTTTGTTGAAATACCTTTTGTTCCGAATCTTGTTAAGCTTGATCTTGAATCCCAACAAGAAATAGCGTGGATAAACTTGCACAGCCCAATTCCATCGCCTGTATAATTAACTGTTTACAGCCCAATTCCATCAACCGTATAAATGTGATAAATTCCAAGTTTGTCCATCAGAATGAGGGAGAAAAATGTTGCCTGTTCTTTTTAGAGGACCAAGAAAAGATGTTTCCTATAACAAGTAATACTCAGATTTTTCCAGTTTTTTATGAGTTATTGCTTTTGTTTTTCTTGTATTTTATAATGTATTTGTAATAATAATTACAACATTCATAATTTGACACATTTAAACAAGTGGTTTCCTGTAACCAGTAATGCTTAGATTTTTCCTGTTTTTCATGAGTTATTGCTTTTGTTTTTTCTTGTATTTTATAATGTACTTGTAATATTACAACATTCATAATTTTTTTTTTATTTCATCTAGTGGTGAGCACACACCAATGGCATATGACTACCTATTTGACTTTTTCCTGACCAACAGTAGAATTTTTTGTACAATTCCCTCTGAAAAAAACTTGCAGTGGATTTGTGGACTAGGGGCAACACCTGCCAAGAAAGCAGAAAGTCAGTGATGGTAGGAAGAGAGTGGTGGTTTGATCCTCGTTTGTGCCCCAATTCTTTCCCTCATCCATTAGACCATGATTGGTAGTCTGGGTGCTAGTCTTTCGGATGAGGCGATAAATCGAGGTCCCATGTGTGACATAACTTTTTAGCTTAAAAACGAACCCACAGCAACACGAGTTGTCCTTCACAAAATTATGTTTTTAAGTCACTATGATAGGAAGGGAAAACAAATGCCTTTACAGACCGCAAAAGAAGCACAAATAATATGTGGCACTGGTCTTGTGGTGACGCGCCCTCCCCGAGAGAGAAACCCGAGTTCCACGTAGAGAAATCTGCCGTGACCTAAAAGTGTTTCAAGCTCTTGTTTTGGGCTTATTTTTCAAGGCGTCTGTACTTAAAGGCTGCAAAGCTAACACAGCTGGATTAAGCTTTTTGTCACTTCAGTGTTTTAGAAGCATGTTGGAATAAAGACGTTACTGTGGTCCGATATATTTCCAAATGCTAGTGGGATGATAAAAAGTCATACAAAAAGTCGGTCGGTGGGTCATTGTCATGTCACTGCATGCTGGTCAGAGCATTGGGAAAAGCCTACCTCCCCCTTCAGCCCCCAAAGAAAAACTGGAGTTAGGGTTGGGCAGCCGGCTCGCAGCTGAAAGAAAACTAAACTGCAACGGACAATAAAAACTGAAACTTGAATCAATTCTTTGCTCAGAGTTACACTCATGATTGTGTGTTTACAAGTGAGGAGTATCAGCACGATATCTGATTAGGCCTAGTTAAGTTTTCTTCTCACACACACACGCGCACACACACACACAATACACACACACACTCTCTTTGACATAGGAGTAGATGGCAGAGTGTGGACTTTGGCATAGGAGTAGATAACAGAGTGTGGACT
The DNA here is from genome assembly GCA_030674155.1 of Stramonita haemastoma. Classification (NCBI taxonomy): domain Eukaryota; kingdom Metazoa; phylum Mollusca; class Gastropoda; order Neogastropoda; family Muricidae; genus Stramonita; species Stramonita haemastoma. The sequence goes on along the minus strand of CM060339.1, from coordinate 1,290,215 downwards.
TTGGCATAGGAGTCAATGACAGAGTGTCGAACACAAGGGACAAACACAATAATCATTGTTCTTGTTGCAAAAGACAGCCTACAACCAAGAGAGTGCTGTACTGTATGCATACACACATCACTAGCATCTCTGATATGGGCGGCACTGTCCCTGTTTCCACAGCACAATCCCCAAAAGACAAAACAGAGTGCTTTACTATATCGTAGTAGGCACCCATCAGTCTCGGAAGACTATGGAGTTGTGCTCTAGTCCTTAGAGCGCAAAGCCTGGGTAAGTAGGCCTAACTATGGAGGGAAAACTGCTACCCATGCAGCAGACCCCCTCATCCTCTCCAGGCCACTGGAATGGTCCACTGGAAAGGCAATAACCAATGGGAATGGTTCCAGTACCGTTGCAGGAGCCGCCAGAACGTTGCCATATACAGTCGCGAGTCGTCCTGGGACTCCAACTCCCCGATTTCTCCTCAGGAATGGTGTCTATTTTTTTTGTCATCCGCTCCTACCGGCATACAATGGCCTGCTCTTGGCCTGCTCTTCCAAAAGGTGGAACAGGTTTTTAACGTGTGCGCAAGATGTTCTGCGTGCGTTGGCACGCGGGGCCATGGTTTAAAGTCTCATCCAAATGACTTTGACATTCAGTTCGAGTTTTTTGTCAAACAGGGGAGAAAGGGCGAGGCTGGGAATCGAACCCAGAACCTCACGATTTACTCGTTGGCAGGCGAACGTCTTAACCATCCTGCCACCTTCCTTCTTTACTGTATGCACACACACTTTACTGCCATCACTGATATACCGGCTTTGTTCTTGTGGAATGCCACAATCCTGAAGAGGGCAGCCTGGCTGGAAAATAGCACGTCTGTCCTAACAAAAGCTGGCACAGTGTACAATACAAGAACTAGTATTACACCTTGTATTCATGATAATATGCCAGACCAGCCCCACCCCTGCGAAAAATGGTGTCGTGATGTGTATGCATAGAGTGGAGCACTCTCATGTTGCCTTGGGGTCTGTAATTGTGGAAAGTCAGAGTAGGCCGGGGTTCAAACCGGCACTTTGTCTCATCTCTGCGATGCGCACTTATGTGCGTGCACGTGTTCATGCTCACGCTCGTGTTTGTGTGTGTTTTGTCTTCGTGTGGCGACTACCTTGCAGTGTGTTGTGGTGCATCACATTGTTTATTACCGTTAATGTTACGTGAAATACTAAGCATTGTTGCGTAAACTGTAGCAGCTTTCCTCCCTCAAGGCTTGCTACATGCAAGGAAGGCCGCCTTTTTTAGGGCTGTAGTGTCGCCACAAGATTAGCGACACCGGTGTGAAAGATGGCGTTAGTGTGTCTATGCATACTGTAGAGCACCCTCATGTTGCCTTGGTGTCTGTTAGGCTACTTCGCTAAAGCCAGGGTAGGACAGAGCTCAAACCGGCACTTTATCACATCTTTGCCATAATTTTTTTTTGTGATCATTTAGATTTGAGAGGGGGTGGGGGTGTATACCTGCGGGCCTATACAAGTGCACCTTGGAGTGTGTGTGTGTGTGTGTGTGTGTGTGTGTGTGTGTGTGTGTGTGTGTGTGTGTGTGTGTGTGTGTGTGTGTGTGTGTGTGTGTGTGTGTGTTGTGTTGTGTTCGTAGGCGTGGCGACAACCCTGCTATGGTGAATCGTATTGCTTATTACCATTAATATGATTGCACATGATTGCTTATTCTGTTATCCTCGATATAAAAGAATAAAAGAATAAACATAAATAATATTACGTGAAAATACTGTTTTGTTCCTAGACTGTAATAGCTTTTCTCCCGACAGGGCTTGCTCTATGCAAGCCAGGCTGCCTCTACGGGGTTGTGATGTCGCCACAAGAACTGCGCCATCCATGTGAAAGATGGTGTTATCGTGTGTAGACACAGGGCGAAAACTCACGTTGCCCTGGGGTCTGTTACTGCGTAAAAGTCGGGGTAGGATGGGGCTCAAACCAGCAATTTGTCACATCTCTGTGATTTGGGTTTATATATTTTTGGGGGACGGAAGGGGGGGGGGGGGGGGAGGGCATGCGTGTGCATCCCTGTGTGTGTGTGTGTGTGTGTGTGTGTGTGTGTGTGTGCGTGTGTGTGTGTGTGTGTGTGTGTGTGTGTGTGTGTTTGTGTGTGTGTGTGTGTGTGTGTGTGCGTGCGTGTGTGTGTGTGCGTGCGTGCGTGCGTGCTCGCGAACTGTGTGCGAGTGTGTAGATGCATGCTTATACTGGTGGGCAAAGTGCATGTAATTTTACACTGGTGAGTTTATGACTGGCTGAGGTATTGCTAATTATTTTGTTTGTGCTTTTTTTCTTGTGAAGAGTGTGCGTTGATGTTCATATACTACACTGTGGTATTTTCTGTGATATTGTTTTTATGTTTACTGTTTTTATGTATGGCTTGTAACTCATGTGAGTTTCTCTGTTTGTGAAGTAGTAAAGTATCTCAACTGAATTGAACTGAAACAAAAAAACATTGCACTGTATTCAATGCTAACTCTTCATGGCAGTCTGCCCCCCCCCCCCCCCCCCACACACACACAGAGTCACAAACACAGACACAGACACAGACACAGACACACACACACACACACACACACACACACACACACACACACACAGACAGACAATTTACAATTTGCAAGCATTCTTTCCCAAATTGCTCAGGAAAACGAAAAAAAATTCAAAGAGATTTATCCATACATTAGAGTTTATTTTTGAACATTTAAAAACTTAACAAGTCATATAACGAAATACACTTTTTTGCCACACAAGTAATCCTACACAAACGTACATCCTATACAGGACCCCTCCCCCCAAAAAAAAAAATCCCCAAACAGACCAAACAAAAATCAAATTGCAAAGTATTTTAAACAAACTTTTGATACATGAATCATTATCAAAGAAGTGACTGAAATGGTTTAAACAAACAAGAAAAAGACCCCTTCTCCCCACACACTTTCCTTTTTCTTGTGGATTAAATGTGATTAATAAACTGTGATTTTAAAGACCCCTTCTCCCCACACACTTTCCCTGCCATTAATCACAAATATACAAAGTACTGCATTTTTCTGGTCAATATTACATTTGATCCCAATATTTAAAAACAAAACAACAACAACAAAAACAAAATCAAAGAAAAACCCCATTGTCAGATTACCAACTGATTACTAGTACCATACCTAAACTCATATACCATCATAATTTCACAGTTTTCCGAGATGTTTTGGTGTAAAATCTGCCATCAATCTTCCAGCAGAAAAAAAAAATCAGATTTGTCACCAACACCAGTTGTTGTTGTTTTTTTCAAGACCCCTTCTTCCTAACAAACTTGACATGTTTCTTGATATATAACATTTGAATCCAAAATCGAAAAATAAAACACCCACAGTCCCCTTTACTCACTACTATATATAAAAATCAGAGACCATTAGTCTTTTACATACAGCTGTGTTAAGATATGTTGGTGTAAAATCTGCCATCAATCTTCCAGCAGATCAATACACACATTTGCCACCAACATAATAAATAAAGAAAAGACCCCCTTTCCCCACACATTTTCCATACAATCGTATAAACTATACCATATTTCTTGTCTATTCACCTTTCATACCAATAAAAAAAAGTAAAAAGAAATGACAGCTATACATTACCCACTAATAAAGTTAAAATCATACTTTGTTAAAAGTGTTGATGTAAAATTTGCCATCAATCTTCCAGCAGAAGATCAATTCACACATTTGCCACCAACATCAACTCAAAACTTTTCTCACGATATCTATATCAATCACATGACCAGCTTTGTTATTCATCTCACATTCAAAGTGATTAAAAAAGCCCTTCACATTTTCCTTACCATCATAAAAACTGACACTTTTCTTGTCAATTTAGTTGACCTAATATTAGAAAAAAAGAAAAAGAAAAACTCTTAAAATCACATAGAATTATCTTTCAAATAAAGTTATGCAATATGTGTTGGTGTAAAATCTGCCATCAATCTTCCAGCAGAGGACCCATACACGGATTTGCCCCCAACATAAAATAAATGAACGAATAAACAAAATAAAAATACCCCTTCTCCCCAAGCCCTTTCCATACCATCATACCAACTATGGCATTTTTGTTGTCAATCTACATTTTATCCAAATATTAAGTTTAAAAAGGGGAAAAACAAAACAGTCAAACTTTAAGTACTACTCTTTAAAAAAACCACATATTAATAAGTGTTTCACATGCAATTTTGTAAGATGTGTTGACTAAAATCTGCCATCAATCTTCCCGCAGATGATCAATTTATACATTTGCTGCCAACATAAAATGAAAGAAGACCCCTTCTCCCCACACCCCTTTTATAACATTGTACAAATCATGACATTTTTCCTGTCAATTTACATTTGATCTCAATATAAAAAGCCCCCTTAAAAGGAGAAGCAAAAGACACCCTCAACCCATTATTATACTAAAAGTCTGACACCATTAGACTTTTACATACACTGTAAGACGTGTTGGTGTAAAATCTGCCATCAATCGTCCAGCACACACATTCCACACATTCCATACCCTCCTACAAACTATGACGTTTTTCTTCTCAATTCACATCTGATCCAATATAGAAAGAAAAAAAAATCCTGTAATACTTAACCAGCTACAATACTTAAAAATCATATACAAATCATCTTTCACATACAGTAGTGTAAGATATGTCCTGTAAAATCTGCCATCAATCTCCCAGCAGATCAATACATATTTGCCACCATCCACAAAAAAGAAAAAGACCCCTTTCCCCCACACTTTCGTACTATCATATGAACTATAACACTTTTTAGTCTGTTTATTTTTCATCCCAATATACAAAAAAACCCAAACAAATGGTAGCTATACTTTACCTTCTAATAAATCAAAATAAAATTTTGTTAAAAGATGGTGTCAAATCTGCCATCAATCTTCCAGCAGAAGATCAATTCACAGATTAGCCACCAACATAAAAATAACTAAAAGACAGATACCCCTTCTCCCCACACAGTTTTCATGCCATCATACAAAGTATGACATTTTTCTTTTCAATTTACATTTGATCTTAGTATCTGAAAATAATTAAAAGGAAAAACAAAGCAGTCACGTTTTACCCCCTACCACACATACAATATCATATACCAAGAGTCTTTTCACATACACGTGTAAGATGTGCTGGTGTAAAACCTGCCATCAATCTTCCAGCAGAAGATCAATTCACACACATTTGCCATCAACATCCAAAAAATAAAATAAATAGACAAGGACCCCTTCCCCCATCACACTTTCCATGCTATCCTACAAACCCTGGCAATTTTCTGGTCATTTTCTTTTTGATCTCAATGTCAAAATAACAAAAACAAAAATAACTAAAACAAAGAGGAAGAACAAAACAGTCACACTTTATCCACTGCTATACATAAAAAATCATGTAGCATCAGACTTTGTTTTTACTATGTAACCACACACACACACACACACACACACACACACACACACACACACACACACACACACACACACACACACACACACACACACGAACACGAACACAAACAATCTATATGTCTCTCACTCTTTCACACACACACACATACACACACACACACACACACACACACACACACACACACACACACACACACACACACACACACACACACACACACACACACACACACACCTACACACCGTATCCCCTCTTATGTTAAGAATATCTGGTATTATTTAAAGTAGAAACACAATAAAATTGAACACTGACCAACTTTCAGTTGTGTAACATGTGTTGTGTAAAATCTGCCATCAATCTTCCAGCAGAAGATCAGTTCACACATTTGCCACCAACATCCAAAAAAATAAAATGAATAGACAAAGACCCCTTCTCCCCACACACTTTCCATGGTATCCTACAAACTATGACAATTATGTCCTCAATTTCCATTTGATCTCAATGTAAAAAACAAACAAACAAACAAAAACACCAAAAAAACCCAAATAAAAAAACCCAAAGAGGAAAAACAAATCAGTCAGACTTTACCCACTACTATACATAAAAAACCATGTAGCTTTAGACTTTGTTTTTACTATGTATCACACACACACACACACACACACACACACACACACACACAACACACACACACACACACACACACACACACACACACAAACACACCACACCTGCGCCCAAACCCATACACATAAACCCAACATGCACACACACCTTGACAAATGCATACACTCTCTCTCTCTCTCTCCTCTCTCTCTCTCTCTCTCTCTCTCTCTCTCTCTCTCTCTCTCTCTCTCTCTCTCTCTCTCTCTCTCTCTCTCTCTCTCTCTCTCTCTCTCACACACACACACACACACACACACACACAAACACACACAGACATCCCCCCCCACACACGCACGCACAAACCCTATCCCCTCTTATGTTTGGATTGTCTGGTATCATTTAAAATAGAAAGATGCCTAAGTTGAAATTAAAAACTGACCAACTTTCAGTTGTGTAAGATGTGTTGGTGTAAAATCTGCCATCAATCTTCCAGCAGAAGATCAATTCCCACATTTGCCGCCAACATCAACTAGAATTTTATTTCACAATATCTCTATAACTCCAAAGACCAGGTTTGATTGTCATTTCACTTTCAATCCGATTTTATAAAATACATAGATAAATAAAAAAGACCCCTTCTCCCTACACACTTTCGTACCAAGACACAAACTACGACCTTTTTGGGGACAAGGTACATTTGGTCTCAATTTATCAACACCCCACACCTCCACCCCAACCCCCTCCAAAAAAACCCCCACAAAAGCAGAACACAGTGACATGTTACCCTCTACTAAACTTAAAATCATATTTTGTAAAAGGCTGGGTGTAAAATCTGCTATCTTTCAGCAGAAGATCAATATGCAGATAAGGCTACCCACCAACATAAAAAACCTTAAAAGAAAAAAGAAATACCCCTTCTCCCCACACATATTCCATACCATCATACTAAGTATGACACTTTTGTATTAATTCAAATTAAATCCCAGTATCTTCAAAAACCAAAAGTACAAACAAAAAATCACACTTTACCTACTACTACACCAAAAATCATACACCATTAGTCTTTCACATACAGTTGTGTTGGTGTAACATCTACCATCAATCTTCCAGCAGAGGATCAATTCACACATTTGCCACCAACATCAACTCAAAAACTATCTCACAATATGTATATCAATCTCATGACCAGCTTTGTTATTCATTTCATATTCAATCCGATTTATAAAAAAGACCCCTTCTCCCTACACACTTTCCATACCATGACACTGACATTTATCTTGTCAATTTACTTTTTTTTTCAATGTCCCCCCCACCCAAGAAAAAGATAAAAACAAAACACTCACACTTTCTACACTACTATACATTAACAAAATCATACACCATTAATTTTTGACATAAAGTTGTGCAAGATGTGTTGGTGTAAAATCTGCCATCAATCTTCCAGCAAAAGATCAGTGCACACATTTGCCACCAACATAAAAACTGTTTTAAAAAGACCCCATCTCCCTACGCCGTTTCCATACCACCATACACACTGTAACATTTTTACTGTCAATTTACAGTTGATTTAGATATAAACAGAAAAAAGCAATCATACTCTACCCACTATTATACTAAAAATTTCGATAAAAAGAATATTTCACATAAAGTTGTGTAAAACGTGTTGGTGTAAAATTTGCCATCCATCTTCCAGCAGATGACCAATACATAGATTAGCCACCAACTGACATCAGGAAAAGATATACCCTTTCTCCCCACACAATTTCCGTAGCCTCATACAAACTATGACATTTTTCTTGTCAATATATCTTTTGGTCTCGATCAGAGAAAAAAAGAAAATGGGGAAAAAGCCACAAATTTATCAGGTACTATACATGAAATAGCATATGCCTTTAGTCTCTAACATACAGTTGTGTAAAATATGTTGGTGTAAAATCAGCCATCAATCTTCCAGCAAAAGATCAATTCACAGATTCGTGATCGACATTAACTGAAAAACTTTCTCACAATGTCTGAAAAAATCACATGACCAGACTTGGAATTCACTTCCCATTCAATCTGACCGTTAAAAAAAAAGAAGAAAGAAACCTCTTCTCCCCATACTCTTTCATGTACGATATCAAAAAAGAAGGGAAACGAAAAAAACAGTCATACTTTACCCACTACAATACATACACAATCAGATTCCATTAGTCTTTCACATACAACTGTGTAAGATGTGTTGGTGTAAAATCTGCCATCAATCTTCCAGCAGAAGATCAATTCACACTTTTGCCACCAACGTAAAAACTAGACCCCTTCTCCCCATGCACTTTCCATACCATTATACAAACTGACATTTTTCTTGTAAATTTATGTTTAACCCCAATATCTTGAAAAAATAAATGTAAAATAACATAAAAAAAGAAAAAAAATAACAAGAAAAGGTGTCACTATCATCCCTGTACTATATATTTTTTTCATGATTTAAATATTTTTCCAGTACTCATATCAAATTGCATAGAAACATCTTTCACATACAGCTGTGTAAAATGTGTCAGTGTAAAATCTGCCAGCAATCTTCAAGCAAAAGATCAATACACAGATTCGCCACCAACAATAACTCAAAAAAATTATATCAATCCCATGACCAGACTTGTTATTTCCCATTTAATTCCATTACAAAATTCCAATATAACAAGATCCCCCCCCCCCGCCCCACACACACACCCTTCCATACCATCATACAAACTATTTCATGTTTATGTCAATGTACATTTCTTCCCATTTTTTAAGCCCCCCCCAAAAAATCCACTTTACCCACTACTAGATCTATACATAAATAACCACTTTACCCACTACTAGAACCACTTTACCCAGTACTATACGTAATTAACCACTTTACCCACTACTATACACAGCCACTTTACCAAGTATAAATAACCACTTTACCCACTACTATACATAAATAACCATTTTACCCACTACTATACACAACCACTTTACCTACTATAAATAACCACTTTACCCACTACTGTACATAAATAACCACTTTACCCACTACTATACATCAATACCCACTTTACCCACTATAAATAACCACTTTACCCACTATAAATAACCACTTTACCCACTATAAATAACCACTTTACCCACTACTATACATCAATAACCCCTTTACCCACTACTATACATCAATAATCATTTTACCCACTACTATACATAAATAATCACTTTACCCACTACTATACATAGATAACCACATTACCCCTACTATAACACCAATAACCACTTTATCCACTACTATACATCAATAATCACACACCATTAAGTCTTTCACATTTTAAAAACAAAACAAAAGATGACGACCCCTTCTTTCTACATGCTTTCCATACCATTGTACAAATTATGACATTTTTCTTGTCAATTTACATTTAATCCCAATGTAAACCAAACCAAACAAACAAACCAAATAGGAACGATAAAAGTCACACTTTACCTACTACTATACACAAAAAAATCAGACACTATCTGTCTTTCACACACTTGTATCGTATCATACTTGAATATAAGACTTTAAAACCTCATCTCCCTGCCTTTTCTGAGAATTCCAATGACAAAGTTTTCAATAACGTAAATCTAACGTTGGACATTGCTGAAGGTTTGTTCTTAAGTCCTATAGGGCATTTATCGTATTTCTTGTACTTTTAGATTTTTAATATATTTTATTTTTTCTTGATCTCTTATTGATAAGCATACTGTTAAATAAATTTTGTTATTACTATGTATCACACGCACACACACACGCAAGCACGCACGCACTGGCGCGTGCGCGCCCACACACACACACACACACATGCACGTATGGGCACCCACACCGCAACATATGCACCCCCCCCCCCCACACACACACACACACACACACACGCTCTCTCTCTCTCTCTCTCTCTCTCTCTCTCTCTCTCTCTCTCTCTCTCTCTCTCTCTCTCTCTCTCTCTCTCTCACTCTCCCCTCTCTCTCTTACACACACACATACACACACATGCACGCACGCACACACACATATCCACTCTTCTTTTTTTTGATCTTCTGGAACTACTTAAAGTGGAACACTTTTAAAATTTAAAGACTGAATTACATACAGTTGTGTAAGATGCGTTGGTGTAAATCTGCCATCAATCTACCAGCAGAAGATCAATTCACACATTTGCCACCGACATCAATTCAAAAATCTTTCTCACAATATATTTATGAATCACATGACTAGACTTGTTATTCATTTCACTCTCAATCCGATTTATAACAAAGCAAAAAAAGACCCCTTTTCCACACACACTTTCCATACCATCATACTAACTTTACAGTTTTCTTATCAATTTACATTTGATCTCAATGTCCAAAAAATAAAAAAACCCAACATGAAAAACAACAACAAAGAGAAACAACACAGTCACACTTTACCCACTACCAGACACAAAAAAAATCAGACACCATCAGTCTTTCGCATACAGCTGTATCCTGTCATACCTGAATGTCATGACTGTTACACCTTACCACCCTGCCTTTTCTGAGAGTTCCATTGACAAAGTTCTGAATAATATATGTCTAATGTTGGACATCGCTAAAAGTTTGCTGTTAAGTACTATAGGGCATATAGTGTAGTTCTTGTAGATTTTTTTAAAACATCTATTTTTAAAATCTTTTTTATGTTAAGCATACTGTTTAATTTGTTATTACTATGTATCACATATTACTATGTTATTACTATGTATCACATGCATGTACGTACGCACGCATTCACACAAACACACACACACACA
>CM060339.1:1268994-1279244 GCA_030674155.1 Stramonita haemastoma | reverse complement strand
AGGGAAAAAGGGGGGAAAAAAAAAAGAAAGAAAGAAAGTGAAGAAAGAATGAAAAGAAAAGAAAAGGAAAGAAAGAAAGAAAGGAAAGAAAAAAGATAAAGGAAGAAAGAGGAAAAGAAAGAAGAAGAAAAAGAAAAGAAAAAGGAAAGAAAGAAAAGAAAGAAAGAGAAAGAAAGAAAGAGTAAGCACTGATGGTCTGAGAAAAAAGACAGAAATAAATAAATAAATACGTAAAGAAAGACAGAAAGAAAGAAAAGTCACTGATCTGCGTTTGGAAGGGCGTCTGCATTGATGCCTAATATAAATAGATAAATAAATGGAGAAATACAGAAAGAAAGACACAATTTGCACTCTCCCCTAAAAAGTTCCTCGGTTAAGACTAAAACCGAGGTCACGTGTGCGAACGCATGCATTAACATATTGCGAACACGTTAGAACCCGTTCCACTTTTCCAAAGGTAGGCTATTGTGTGCTGGTTTTTAAAACAGATGACGAAATGACAAAACAGATACACGCAGGGACTAGATGTTAAAAAGAACATGAGTGCTTATTTAATTATCTTCGAAATAAAACGATTTAAAATAGCTAAAAAAAAATAACGTTTTCAAATGTAGACTTATGTTTTCAATGTTAACACCCAGTCCCCAGTTGCTCTTACGAAAAGCGGAACAGGATTTTTAACGTGTGCGCAAACATGTTCTGCGTGCGTTTTCGCACACGGGGCCTTGGTTTATAGTATCATCCGAATGACAATTTCACAGATTCCCCTCTGAAAAAATGTGTTATGTGTAATTTGTTTCTATTTATTTCTGTTTATCTTCTTTTTAGGAAACTGGTAATTTCATTCTTATATATTACTTGGGTCTAGTTTTCGTGCAATACTTTTTCCTCGCTTTTGTTTTAGTGGTGTAAAACCGAGGCCCCTATGTAGCATGTATTCACCGCACTGAAGGAACCCACAGCAAACAAGAGAGTTTGTCTTTGGGTAAAGTTTGTAGAAAAGAAGCCAATTTCATCTAAAACAAATTAATGTGGCTTAGGTAAAGGGTTCCCCTAACCTATTTGGTCGCAGGGCAGCGAAGCAAGCGATGGGCATCAGAGCTTCAGCTTCTCTAGGGGCCGCTTTTTAAGTGTGGCGCCTATCTCCTCTCCTTCGCTCGCTTTACCTTCCTTGTTCTTAAAGAGGGTAGGTCCCATTTACAGCTGCGTGAACTGGGGGGACTGTACTGAAGCCAAGGGCGCGAAAAACGGTCACCCATCCAAATGGTAACCATGCTCAATGCTGCTGAACCTTAGCGTGGGGAAAGCGAGTGCTCTGACCACTGAGCTATCCCGTCTCCAAAATTAATGTACACGCAGGCAAAAAACAGATCAAGAAATTGGAAGAAAGACACCGCCGTGTGCAAACCCAGAGTGTTTTGTTTTGTTTGTTTGTTTGTCATTTAAATACTGAATAGCAACACCACCTGGTGATGCTGGCTTGATTAAAAAACAGACTGCTTGCTAGGTTGCTCCATTTCTTGGCTGCCTCCCTCCTTTCAGTTGTCTTTGTACAGGTAAAATTATCACTAATTTCCCCCTCCCCCTCTCCATTCCCCCTCCACCACCTCTCTCTCTCTCTCTCTCTTTTCTTTCTCTCTCTTCTCTCTCTCTCTCTCTCTCTCTTCTCTCTCTCTCTCTTTCTCCCCTCTGTCTGTCTCTGGTTCAGTTGTCTGTCTGTCTGTCTGTCTGTTGTCTGTCTGTCTGTCTGTCTGTTGTCTGTCTGTCTGTCTGTCTCCCCCTCTCTCTCTCCTCCATTCTCATTCCTCCTCTCTCTCTCCCCCTTCTCTCTCTCCCCCTCATCCCCCCTTTCCCCTCCCTCCACCCCCCTCTCTCTCTCTACCCCCTTCTCTCTCCCTTCCCCCCTCTCCCTCCACCCCCCCTCTCTCTCTCTACCCCCTCTCTCTCTCCTTCCCCCCTCTCCCTCCACCCCCCCTCTCTCTCTACCCCTCTCTCTCCCTTCCCCCTCTCCCTCCACCCCTCTCTCTCTTACCCCCTCTCTCTCCCTTCCCCCCTCTCCCCTCCACCCCCCTCTCTCTCTCTACCCCCTCTCTCTCTCCCTTCCCCCCTCTCCCTCCACCCCCCTCTTCTCTCTCCCTCTCTCTCTTCCCTTCCCCCCTCTCCCTCCACCCCTCTCTCTCTCTCTACCCCCTCTCTCTCTCCCTTCCCCCCTCTCCCCCCCCCCCCCCCCCCTTCTTCTCTCTCTCTCTCTCTCTCTCTCTCTCTCTCTCTCTCTCTCTCTCTCTCTCTCTCTCTCTCTCCCCACTCACCCTTCCCGGCAAGGCCCAGGGTCCCCGGCACCCCCTCCTCTCTCCTGACACAGACTGCACCCTGTGGGGGCACCCCCCGCCCCGCAGAAGGGGCACCCCGTGGACCCAGGTTGCAGTCACGTGACCACGTGCTCTGGCCGGCAGCGCCCCCTCCCAGGCAATCGGAGCTTATCTGCCCTTGGCCTCCTAGGTAGATGGTGCCGAAACCTCCCCGCCGCCTGTGGGAGACAACGTTTAGTTTAATTTATTTATTTGTTTGGATTATTTACTCTTTTATCTACTTCGTTCATGGAAGGATGGTGGCAAGGATGGTTAAGACGTTCGCCTGCCTAACAAGTAAACCGTGTGAGGTTCTGGGTTCGTATCCAGCCTCGCCCTTTCTTCCCAGTTTGACGAAAAAATCGAACTGAATGTTAAAGTTATTCGGATGAGACTATAAACCGAGGCCCCCGTGTGCGAACGCATGCAGAAACTCTTGCGCACACGTTTAAAACCCCGTTCCGCCTTTCGGAAGAGCAGGCCATCGTGTGCTGGTAGGAGTGGATGACAAAATTTTGAAAAATAAACAGCGTGTGATCAGAACATCGCGCTTGCAAGACCAAAAGGACTTGCAAAAACAATACTGCAAGGCACTGTCCAAGGAGGAAGAAAAAGAGGCAGACCAAAGAAGAGATGGGAGGACAGCATCAGCGAATGGACAGGCCTAGAACTCAACAAAACCCTGAGAAAGGCAGAACAGAGAGAGGAATGGAGGGAACTGGTTGTCAAGTCTTCAGGGGTACCCCCACGGTCGCCAAACTGAGGGATAGATAGATAGATAGATAGATAGATAGATAGATAGATAGATAGATAGATAGATAGATAGATAGATAGATAGATAGATAGATAGATAGATAGATAGATACAGATAGACAGACAGACAGACATTATGACAGACAGACAGACAGATAGATAGATAGATAGATAGACAGACAGACAGACAGACAGACAGACAGACAGACAGACAGACAGACAGACAGACAGACAGATAGATAGATAGATAGATAGATAGATAGATAGATAGATAGATAGATAGATTGCATTCTTTACTGTTTTATCTATTTTGTTCATCCATTTATTTTGACCCCCGAAGGAGATGGTGTCGAACCCTCCCCACTCGCCTGAGGTAGACAGCAAACGTTTGTTGCGTTCAGTTTGTCTTGGTTAGTTATTCCTTTATTCTATTTTAATTATTTTATTGATATGTTTCGTTCTTTGCTTTATTTATTTTGATATTTGTGACGCTCAACCACGTAAGGAGTCACATTGCACCAGAGTTCAATTTTTAGTTGTTGACATGCTATTAAATGGCAATTTAAACGGCTATACAATACAAAAAACATACTGAAAATCGGACAATTCTATGAAAAGTTACAAGTTGAAATGACAGACTGCAGGAACTGACAAAAGGAGAAATGGACAAGTTTAGCATTGTAATAAATGGTCAGAATGAGCACTTGGGCATTGTTAAAACACGTTTAAAAGCAAAAGGATAGAAAATTATGACTTGAAATGTCATTACAAGGTAGAATAATAGCTATAGTTTTATAATCAATCAAAAATCTCAAAGTTACCAACTTGACCCCGCCTGCCTTTAATAGGTCTTAGCGGAAAAGTGGGTTACGTGTTAAGCGACTCATTTCGTGGTGGAGCGTCACATTTTTATAGTTTTACTTATTTTATTCATTGATTGCATTCTTTACTCTTATACCCGCCTGTGGTAGACAAACGTTTGTTTGGTTGAGTTTTACCGGGTTTATTTATTCATTTACGTTATCTTTTGGTTTTATTGGCATGTTTTCTTCTTTCCTTTATTATTTTGATATTCGTCTATTTACTTGTTTTATTTATTTATTGCACTCTTTACTCTTTTATGGATTTGGTTCATCCATTTATTAAATTTTTGGCCGTGGAAGTACATGGTGCCGAACCGTGCCTGCCCGCCTGTGATAGATAGAAAACGTTTGTTTGCGTTCAGTTTATCTTGTTTATTTGTTTATTTATTTTATTTATTTTCTTTTATTTATTCTATTGATATGTACCAAACCCCTCCACCGCCTGAGATAGACAGCAACGTTTGTTTGTTTCAGTTCATTTTTTTTCCATTTGCATTAAAAAAATTCTAATTGCCTGTGGTAGACAAAAACGATTATTTGTTTTAGTTCTTTTCTTGCATTTGCTTTTTATTTTTTGTTTAAGTTCTTTCTTTTGCATTTGCTTTTTAAAAATTCTAATTGCCTGTGGTAGACAACAACGATTGTTTGTTTTAGTTCTTTTTTTGCATTTGCTTTTTAAAAAATTCTAATTGCCTGTGGTAGACAACAACGATTGTTTGTTTTAGTTCTTTTTTTGCATTTGCTTTTTAAAAAATTCTAATTGCCTGTGGTAAACAACAAAGATTGTTTGTTTTAGTTCATTTTTCCATTTCCTTTTCTTAAAAAATCTAATTGCATGTGGTAGACAACAAACGTTTGTTTGGTAGATGGGATAGCCTAGTCGTCAGAACATTGTGCTGGCAATTCGACGACGCAGGTTCGATTCCCGTTCAAGAAGATTTTTTCTTCTGGAGTTAACATCAGTGCTTACTCAACTCTCCCCAATAGCTCTCTGGATGAGACTATAAACCGAGGCCCGTGTGCGACCGCAGGCAGAACATATTGTACAAACGTTAAATCATGTTCCGCTTTTCGTAAGAGTAGGCCATTGTGTGCCGTTGGGAACAGATAACAAGATTTACAAAAACTGCAAACACACGAGGACTGAAAGTAAAGAAGCACATGAGTGCTTAATCTATTACCTCGATATAAAAGAATAAGTAAGTAAGTAAGTAAGTAAGTAAGTAAGTAAGTAAGTAAGTAAGTAAGTAAGTAAGTAAGTAAGTAAGTGTGATCGTAGGGGATCAAGGCATCAGAGACCTCAGCTTCTCTAGGGGCCAGCATATTGAGGGCGGTGCCCATCTCTCTCCCTCGCTGCTTTTCCTTCCCTGACCCTAAAGAGGGCAGGTACCCATTTACAGCTGAGTGAAACTGGGGGACTGTAATGAAGCCAAGGCATGCAAACCGTCACCCATCCAACTGGAAACCAGGCTTGTTTGCTGCTTAACCTTGGCTTGTGGGAAAGTGGGTGATCTGACCACTGAGCTATCCGTCCCCTTTGTTTATTTTATTTTACTTTATTTAAGTGTACTTTTACTTATTCTATTTTTTAATTTTATTTATATATTTTGTTATTCATCTATTTGCTTTAATTATTTATTGATTGAATGGTTTTTACTCTTATATATATATATTATATATATATATATATATATATTATATATATATATATATATATATATATTTATTATATATATTAAACATTCATTTATGTTGTTTTATTCCATCTTTCGTCATGTATCTATTTATCTTATGATTTGATTTATCCCCAACTCGGAATGTGGCTGTGTGTAATCAATGTGGTGGTGGTAATGGGAGGGGGAAGGAAGTAGGGTTGTAACCACGGTAACATACACACACAAAAAATCTCACCATTGGTGTACTATACCTGGGAACTCTAGTCGAGGAACGACCAAAACAATCGAACTATTTCTTGTTCTTCTCTTATTTCGAAGAAAATGAAATAGGCCTCTGTGCATGCGGTTTTGTCAATTTTGAATATGTTTCTTTACGTTGGAGAGAGAGAGAGAGAGAGAGAGAGAGAGAGAGAGAGAGAGAGAGAGAGAGAGAGAGAGAGAGAGAGAGGAGAGAGAGAGAGAGAGAGAGAGAGAGAGGGGGGGGGGGGAGGGAGGGTGGAGGGAGGGAGGGAGGGGAGAGAAATAGAACATTTTTGTGTTTACACAATGGATGTAAACCGAGGTCCCGTGTGTGACCGCAGCAGAACATCTGGGCAACGTTAAATCTTGTTCCGCTTTTCGTAAGAGTAGGCTTGTGTGCCGGGGGGAAAGATGACAAGATTCACAAATTGCATACACCGGGTGTGGATTAAGAAAGCCGTGAGGTGCTTATTCCATTAACCCTCGATATAAAAGGTTTTGTTTTTTTTAAACAGATCTCAATAAAAAGAATAAAAGAATGAATAAAACAATAAAAATACCACACATACATATATACACACCCACTCACCACTCTCTCTCTCTCTCTCTCTCCTCTCTTCCTCTCTCTCTTCTCTCTCTCTCTCCTCTCTCTTCTCTTCTCCACCCCACCCCACCCACACACACCCACACCAACATTCACCTGCCTTCCCCACCCCCCCTTTTCCCCCCACATCCCCCATCCCCCCATTCCCTTTTTCCCCCTTCCCCTCCTTACCTACATGGGGGTGCCTCCACTGCCTCCCCCCCCTCGGGTTTATTCCCAAAGCGACTGGTCCCCCCCCCTCCCCCGCTTCTCCAACTCCGCGAAGCTCGCACTACAGGCGTGATCCCCCCTCCCCCACCCCGAGGGCGTTGACGTTGATGGTGACGTACGAGGGACGATGAAGTTGGTGGATCCCGTCACACCCGTAAGGCCATGCTGACGTGAGGTGGGACGGTGTAGGACTTGCTGTGCGATGAAAAAAAAAAAAAAAAAAGTTTGGTTTGTAATATTTTTGGTTTTAAGTTATTTTCTCTTGTTGGGATAGTAGGTGGGTGTGGGTGTGTGTTTTATTTTTTATTATTTTATTTTTTGTTTATATGAGCACGATGGATAAGCACTCAAGTGCTTTTTTTACATCCAGCCCCGTGGGTGAGGGGGGGGGGGGTGCTTAGTGGTCAGAGCACTTGTTCCCCCAGTCAAGTTAAGCAGGTCGAGCTTGGTTACCAGCTGGATAGGTACAGTTTGGCGCCTTGGCTTCAGTACAGTCCCAATTTCACCCAGCTGTAAATTGGGTACCTGCCCCTTTTGGGTAAGGGAAGGAAAAGCATTTAATTGTGGGAGGGGCGCCGCCTCAATATGTGGCCCCTAGAGAAGCTGAGGTCTCTGCCCGCCCCGTCCCCTACACCACATAGGTTACGGGACACCCTCCCAAAATGAAAAAAGAAAACAAAAAACACCCAAAAAATCGAAACATGCAAATTTGATTTTCTTAAAAATTCTTCTGTCTCTGTCCAAAGTTATTGCTTACTTTTCTCTAAACTGGTAAATTGCTTATTATTTTCAAATGGCATTTCTTTTAAATTCTTTATTTTCGAGGCCATATTCAAGTTGCGATGGTGTAGGTTTTTTTTTTCAAAATACATATTGGTTTTTGTTTGTTGATTTTTTTTACGATCTTGGATAATATACCATAACATGATGCATGCATGCATGATAGAAACATACAATACATACATACTACTACATACATACATACTACATACAAACATACTCTACATATTATACATACTACATACATACATACATACATAAACATACATAATAATACATACATTCATACATTACATACATACAATACATACATAATGCATGCATGCATGCATGCATGATGCATGCATGCATGCATGCTTGTTGCTTGCACGCACGCACGCACGCACGCACGCACGCACGCACGCACGCACACAACACACCAAAACAACACACACAAAAAAAAGCAAATCAATGCTTATTCAAAATACCACTAGAAAAAAAAAAGACTTTGACTTTGATTTTCACACACACACACACAACCACACACACACACACACACACACACACACACAACACACACAACAAAAATTTTGTATATATTATATATTTTATATTTATATATATTTAAATATAAAATATATATATATATTATATTTATTATATATTCAAACAAATCTAAATTCCTGGACAGGCTGCTTGACATCTCACCCCACAAACATTCGGGTTTGGGATCCAACGCCTTTTTCACAGCGTGAAGTAAATTTGATTGTTTCCGGTTTGCGCTCTCCGTAGCCCGGATCACACTCTGTGACTGACGTCATTGAAGATGACGTAAGCTTGTCCCTGATGGTTTGCACGTGCCGTTGGGAATCTGTGGCACTTGCGATACCTGGAGATTGGGGAAAGGGTTTTGAAGGGAATGTAAACTAACCATGCTATTTGTGTAATGCATTAATGACCGTGTGTGTGTGGTTGGTGTTGGGTGTGTGTGTGTGTGTGTGTGTGTGTGTATGTGTGTGTGTGTGTGTGTGTGTGTGTGTGTGTGTTGTGTGTGGTGTGTGCGTGTGTGTGTGTGTGTGTGTAAGTGGTAAAGTGTGTGTGTGTGTGATCTTTTAACACCATCCCCGGAAAAGTGTTTAATACAGGTAACGGGGAGCGAAAAGAGAGGCAAAATAATGTTTATGTGGAAGATCAATGGAGGGATAATAGGAAAAATGATCTAACAATCAGAAACTGTTTGAACTATGCATACAAAAAGTAACTATAGAAAAGCAAATAAACTTGAGTGAAAGAAATGCCACAATATGTGTGTGTGCGTTGTGTGTGTGTGTGTTTTGTGTGTGTGTGTGTGTGGGGTGTGTGTGTTGTGTGGGTGTGTGTGTGTGTGTCTGTGGTCTGTGTGGTCTGTGTGTGTCTGTGTGTGTCTGTGTGTGTCTGTGTTATGTGTTGAGTGTGTGTGTCTGTGTCTGTGTCTGTGTTTATTTGTTTATCTATTTATTTTTTATTAATTCATTTTCCTTTTCTATCCGGATAATGGAATGCAGCAGTGCTTTTTTTAATTCAGTCACATGTGTGTCGTTTTTGTAAATTTTTTTCTGTTCCCACGGCAAACAAATGGTCACTCTTTCAAAAGGGGGTCGGATTTAAGTGTAGAGCCTGTCTCTTATCTAAACAAACCTGTCTCCTTTGTCCAAATTAACCTTTGTCCAAACTTAACCTGTTTTTGTCCAAACTTAACCGTTTCCTGCGTTCAAATTTTGTTCCTCTCTCCAAAAATTAACCTGTCTCTTTGTCCAAACTTAAAACCGTCTCTTTGTCCAAACTTAACCTGTCTCTTTGTCCAATTAACCTGTCTCCAAACTTAACCTGTTCTTTATCCAAATTAACCTGTCTCATGTGTCCAAACTTAACCTGTCTCATGTGTCCAAACTTAACCTGTTTCCTGTGTCTAAACTTCACTCTGTCTCCATTGTCTAAACTTAACCTGTCTCCATTGTCTAAACTTAAACCTGTCTCCATTGTCCAAACTTAACTGTTCCCTTTGTACAAAACTAGGCTGTTTCTTTGTCCAAACTTAACCTGTCTCCAAACTTAACCTGTCTCCATTGTCTAAATTCACCTGTCTCCAAACTTAACCTGTCTCCAAACTTTCAAACTTAACCTGTCTCGAAACTTAAACTGTTCTCCAAACTTAATCTGTTCTCCATTGTCTAAACTTCACCTGTCTCCAAACTTAATCTGTCTCCATTGTCTAAACTTCACCTGTCTCGAAACTTAATCTGTCTCCAAACTTAATCTGTCTCCATTGTCTAAACTTCACCTTGTCTCCAAACTTTAATCTGTTCTCCATTGTCTAAACTTCACCTGTCTCCAACTTAATCTGTCTCCATTGTCTAAACTTCACCTGTCTCCAAACTTAATCTGTCTCCATTGTCTAAACTTCACTGTCTCCAAACTTAATTTGTCTCCATTGTCTAAACTTCACCTGTCTCCAAACTTAATCTGTCTCCATTGTCCAAACTTCACTGTCTCCATTGTCTAAACTTCACCTGTCTCCATTGTCCAAACTTACCTGTCCCCTTTACCTTGTCCTGTCTCACTTCCTCAACGGCATCCATCAAGGTCACACAGTCTGATGAGTAGCAGCATCATGGCGGCACGGGTCACGTGACTCTTGTTCTGAGTTGTCGCTTGATGCTGGTTAAAAAAATTAGATAGATTGAGAATCACTAGCCACGCGTATGCTTCTTTGTGTTTTTTTTTCTTTCTTTTTACATTAGCAAAGATTGTAATTGAA
>CM060339.1:1241494-1258994 GCA_030674155.1 Stramonita haemastoma | reverse complement strand
GGATGGGTGACCGTTTACGCGCCTTGGTTTCAGTACAGTCCCCCCAGTTCCCCCAGCTGTAAATGAGGATCTGCCCTCCCTAGGGTCAGGGAAGGTAAAGCTGCGAGGGAGAGGAGATGGGCGCCACCCCCAATATGTTGGCCTCTGGAGAAGCTGAAGTCTCTGATGCCTCACTCCCCTACGACCACACAGGTTATGGGACACCTTTACCTTTACCTTTTGACTAAACACATCAGACATCCTTCTGCATTCAGACTGCTTACTGCAACGCATGCAATAGTAGGTCCGATTCTAATAATATCATTAGAACTTTGGATTGATAGGCTACTTGTACAAAGCCTATAGAACAAAAGATACAAGATGTGCGTGCGTGCGTGTGTGTGTGTGTGTGTGTGTGTGTGTGCGTGCGTGCGTGTGTGTGGTGCGTGCGTGCGTGCGTGCGTGCGTGTGTGTGTATGTGCTTTGTTTTTCACATTGTTATTGTTGTTGTTGCTTTCTTTTAATTCTCTTGTCATTACTGGTTTCTGAGGGTGATTTGTACACGAAGTTGACTTGTCCCAGCTGTTCTTCCCCCACTCACTTTCGCTCAAGGGCTGCCGGGAAGGGTGGAAATAGAGCAGATCACTGACAAACTCATCAGGAACGAGCACTCTGCTGTCGGAGAAGAGAGTCTCGAAGTTGTCTTCCTTGTCAGCTGCTCTGACCCCTTCTCCAAAATCCGTCCACAGCAGGAAATCCTGACATCAGAATAATCAGATGTTGATTGCTTTTGCTCTGTGTGTGTGTGTGTGTGTGTGTGTGTGTGTGTGTGTGTGTGTGTGTGTGTGTGTGTGTGTGTGTGTGTCTGTGTGTGTCTGTGTGTGTGTGTGTGTGTGTGTGTGTGTGTGTGTGTGTGTGTGGTTTATTCCTTAATATCAACGATAATGGAATAAGCACTCATATGCTTTTTTTCATTCAGTCCCCGTGTGTATGTAGTTTTGTAATTATTGTCATCTGTTCCATCCGGCACACAAAAGCGGAACAGGATTTAACGTGTGCGCAAGATGTTCTGCGTGCATTCGCACACAGGGCCTCGGTTTATAGTCTCATCCAAAGGACTTTTGGGGAGAGTGGAGTCACACTGATAATTCCAGTGTGTGTGCCTATCAAATGTGTGTTGTGTGTGTGTGTGTGTGTGTGTGTGTGTGTGTGTGTGTGTGTGTGTGTGTGTGTGTGTGTGTGTGTGTAAGCATTAGCATCTCCAGGATAAATCGACAAGCTCTTAAATCCTGAAGACTTAGAGTCTACAAGATCTGACATGGCCTCTCTATATACTGCAATTTTAGTAGGAGCTTGCTTGAGCCATTGTCCGAGAAATGAACGCTTACCAGCATATATATATATATATATAATTATATATATATATATATATATATATATATATATATATATATATATATGCATACACAGATATATATATATATACACACATAATGATAATATACATATACATATATTTATATAGATACATACAAACAGATTGACCACTGTCCTGGTGTCACAGGCTCACTAACCCTTCATCCTACGTCCCTTAAAGAAAACAAAAATACAATTTGATAACCGGGTTTGATTCCCTGTCGAGGGGATTTTTCCCCTGGAGTGCTGACTCCACTCTCCCGAAAAGTTTTTCTGATGAGACTACAAACCCAGGCCTCCGTATGCAAACACACGCAGAACATCTTGCACACACGTTAAATCCCGTTCCGCTCTTTCAAAGAGTAGGCCATTGTGTGCCAGTGGGAACAGATGACAAGATTTACAAAACGGCATACACACAGGGACTGGATCTAAAAAAGTAGATTTGTGCTCAGTCCATTATCCTCGATACAAAAGATTCCAAAGTGGGGGAGACAGAGTGAGAGAAGAGAAAAAAAGACAAAAAAAACTACCACAGAGAAATGGACAGAAGCTAAGAAAAACCAACACCCCCCCCCCTCCCCCCCAAAAAAAAATAAAAGTAAGAAGTGAAAAAAATGAAATAAAAACTCCAAAAACACTGAAAAAAGCTTCTAAGACTACAGAGTGGAGCACTAACTTAAAGAAGGGGTGGCGGAAAAAGAAGCTATAATTTTTTTTTACAAAAGCAACCATCAGAAAATAAAAGAGGGAAACTAGCTTTTACAGCAAAAAAATTAAAGCACAGAGCGAAAGTCTTTTGGTTCGTTTGGGCTTTTTTTTTAACTCACAAAAGTGGGCTGACAAAAACTACGCACGTGCACAATGTCCAGTGACTTGACAGCCAATGGCGTGTAACTGGGGGCAGGGTTACAAGGCTCGGAGCTCCGCCCATCCAAGTCAGCACGACACAGCATTGGTCCTTCGCTCCAGTACAGCCTTTAATCAATTGAAAATTGACCAATCACTGGTGAGTATTATAATGTGTCTTTTGATCATCATATACATGTAAATTAAATCACCACACTTGTACATAAGCAGGTATGTACACACACACACATGCGCACACTCACACACACACACAAACACACTCCGATCCAATCCAATCATGTTTATATCCCTACCAGCCACACAGGTTATATCAGGGCTGTCACCTTGTCAAATTTAAAACTCAGATTAAAACTGCAACTGTATACATATTAAAACATGGTATAAAACCAAATTTACTGTCCTTGCTTGTACAGAAACCCTGGTCAACCATAAGGATCAGCCCAGGACAGCCACCCGTTATGGAAAACCCACATCGACCACACATAAATGAGATAAAACCAAAACCAGATTCCTTAAAACAACCTTGTCCCTAAAGACAAACTATTCTACTTTCACTCATGTCAGACGGAAACAGCCCGATTCTTACATGAAGTTAAAAATGGTGTCCGGTGGAACATTACGAGAAAAATTAAAGGATCTTTAGGGAGTCTGCAGTAAAATGCTTGAGCCTAATATCCTGAACATCCCGACACTCCAGGAGCAGATGTTGATGGTTACCCGCACATCATAAGTCACGCACCATGGGGATCCCTCTCCTTCCAGCAAATGAAGTAAGTGATATGAGAATGATCCCCCCCCCCCCCAATCACACATATAAAATAATCTTCCAAGGACTTTGTCTCAGACCCTATTCAAAAACAGGCTGTACGATACACAAACGATATTTCTGCACCAATGACATTTCTGCTCCACTCCCAACCCCCCTCCCCCACCATGATAATACATACATACATACATACATACATACATACATACATACATACATACATACATACATACATACATACATACATACATACATACAAATACATCCATCCATCCATTCATCCATCCGTCCGTCCGTCCGTCCGTCTGTCCGTCCGTCCGTCCGTCCGTCCGTCCGTCCGTCCGTCCGTCCATACATACATACATACATACATACATACATACATACATACATACATACATACATACATACATACATACATACATACATACATACATACATACATACAATTCCTTCAGATGAGACTATAAACCGAGCACCCGTGTGCGAACGCACACAGAACATCTTGTGCATATGTTAAATCCTGTTCCGCTTTTCTTTAATAACAGTAGGCCATCGTGTGCCGGTGCGAACAGATGATAAGAGTTACAAAACTGCATACACACGGGGACTGGATGTAAGAAATCACATAAGTGCTTATTCCATTATCTGCGATATAAAAGAATAAATAAATAAAATAAATAAATAAGCACACACACACACACACATACGCGCGCGCGCGCGCGCGCGCGCGCGCGTGCGTACACACACACACACGTACACACACACACACACACACACACATATATATATATATATATATATATATATATATATATATATATATATATATATATATATATATATATATATATATATATATTATATATATGTGTGTGTGTGTGTGTGTATGTGTGTGTGTATGTGTATGCATGTATGTATGTATGTATGTATGTATGTATGTATGTATGTATGTATGTATGTATGTATGTATGTATGTATGTATATATACACACATACACACACACGCGCACACACAATTGTTTTGTTTTTGTGTGGCTTTTTTCTTTTTTGGTCTTAGTTCGTATGTGCAGGGTTTTTATTTATTAATATAATCATAAATCATTACTATAAAACTCTTCTGTTTGCTGTTTGTGTTTTCCCCCTTCCTCCTTGATACCCCCTCCCCATCCATCTCCCCCCCCCCTCCCGGCTTTTGTTTTTTGCTTATTTTGTTTGTTTGGTTTTCTTTGTTTATTGATTGTATGTTGGTTAGTGTATAATGTTATTTCCTCACAGTGGTGATGGGTATTACCATAATGGTATTGTTGCGCTTGTTGTTTTTTTTCCTTTTTTTCCTTCTAATATATAAAGTATGAACTGAAGTATGCAGATATTGTTAAAGTCTGTCCCGAGCCTAAGGCTCATCAGGCCGGTGCTTATCATGGTTTTTGTGGCGTTAAGCGACTGAGAGTCATAGACTCCCCCCTGGATAGGACGCCAGTCTATCGCTGGGTTAACCCCCAACACAAGGTTGGTACCCCTTTTACACCTGAGTGGGGTGAGAAAATAGCCGTAAAGTGCCTTTTCCAAGGGCACAACGCCATAGCAGAAAGCTGGGATAGAACCCGCCACCTTTAGATTACGAGTCCAACGCCCTAACCACTAGACTACAGCACCGGCTATGGATATATTGTAATCTGACATAAATTGCTTATTGACATTTCATGGAATTTTTTGTTGTTGTTGTTAGGTCTTAAATGACGGTTTTGGTGATACTGTAACTGATATAAGCTGTTTGTTTGACACTATATGATTAAAAAATAAACTTTAAATGTGTGCATGCGCGTATGTGTATACGTGCTGAGTGGACGACCGCGCGAACCATGTGTATGTGTGTGTGTGTGTATTGGGGGGGGGGGGGGGGGGGGGGGGGGACTTTTGAGTGGGTTTTTGTTTTGGTTGTTTTTGTTGTTATTGATGTTGATTGTATTATCTATAGGCATAGTTATCTTTAAGGCTGTTGAAATCATGTTAGCTAATTAGTGTTGGTGAAATGTTTGTTGTTGGTTTTTTGTTGGTTCTTTCTCCTTTTTTATCTTTTTTTTTGTTTGTTTGTTTGTGAGGGATTTTCTGCTTTGTTTTTTGTTGGTTTTTTTTTGTTTTGTTTTTTGTTCTTTTCTTAAAAAGCAAATCGATGCCTATTCAATGTACCATCTGAAAATAAAATTTTGATTTGATTTGACACACTCACACTCACACAGACACAAAGACACACACACACACACAATATACACACACTTACACACGCACATATACACACACACATACACTCACGCACACACACACACACACACGTACACACACACACATACACACACACACACCACGCACATACACACACACATACACACATACACACACGCGCACACACACACACACACACACACACACACACACACACACACACACACACACACACATGTCATGTTTGAAATCGATGGCCAGGGCCAGAGATCTGGCTTGCTGACTGACGATGATGTCTCTGCGCATGCTCGCAACGTTCATCCGTTCTATTCGAGGACTTCCGGTTTCCACGTCTGTCCAGAACAGTAAGCTGAAAAATAGAATAGAATAGAGTAAATGAAAGCAGAATAAG
Source organism: Stramonita haemastoma (assembly GCA_030674155.1). Lineage (NCBI taxonomy): Eukaryota > Metazoa > Mollusca > Gastropoda > Neogastropoda > Muricidae > Stramonita > Stramonita haemastoma. Next base: position 1,253,325 of record CM060339.1, on the reverse strand, counting down.
ACTTGACTGGTTAATAGTAGAATAGAACAGAAAGATAGACAATTAAGAAAAAATGTTAAAGATTTTTTATTCCTTATCTCTAACCTGATTTCTTCCTATCATTACAATAAGCAGATAGCTAAAAATTAAAACTTTCAACTAAAAGAAACAGTTTCTTTATGGGATGGTCTCTAATTTGGATGGGTCTTCTGGGACTCTTGTGTAATCAAACAAACTGTTATTGGTGAGGTTATATTAAAGTCCCAGTGGAGATATCAGAGTGAGGGACTGTGGTTGCAAAGTCATCCCACTTTGGCGTCGCTGTAAAGGTAAAGGTGTCCCATAACCTAGGCGGTCGTTGGGGAGTGAGCCATCAGAGACCTCAGCTTCTCCAGGGGCCAGCATATTGAGGGCGGGGCCCATCTCCTCTCCCTCGCTGCTTTACCTTCCCTGACCCTAAAGAGGGTAGGTACCCACTGACATCTGGGTGAACTGGGGGACTGTGCTGAAGTCAAGGTGCGAAAATGGTCACCCATTTACACGCTTTATGCTGCTTAAATGTATCCTGGGGAAAGCCAGTGTTCTGACCACTGAGCTATCGGGTCTTGGCGCCACAGGCCAGCCTGAAAATAGTGCAATTCTTAGAGCAGCAGTGCTATGCAAGCATACTGATGCTGTGCAAGGCTGCTTACTGAGATGAATAATCCAACCAACCAAACCAATCAAACTTCCAAACCCAGGACTGACAGCTTGATTTGCACAGTGTTGCAGCCAGGGGAGCTAGTTGGCCTCTGCAGAACATTTCCAACACTGACTGTCCTTATGCCCTCTTGGCCGAGAGAGTGAGGGTGTCCTGTGGTCAAGGCAACTCCACGATCATCAAATTTCTTCCCAGTTTCCGAAACAGCAGCTGCCTCCTCTGTTATTTTGGAGGTCATCGTCGAATACGATGGACAATACATAGCTACTGACAGAAACAGGCAGAAAAAGAAACCAACCTTTTCATTGGATGAACAACTATGTCACGTGGTTGATCCACTTCCCGGTACGCCAAGCAGCGCACGTGACCTTCATGGCTGGTGACGGCGGCAACGCGCTGAAAATGACTGTCAGTCCAGTACACCGTGCCTGACAACCAGTCCACGGCCAGACCTGGGGGACCAGAGGAGTGAATCAATAAATCATAGCATTTTAGCACCAGGTGAGTCAATGAGTAAATCATATCAATTTAGCACCAGAGGGGACAATCAATAAATCATATCAATTTAGCACCAGAGGAGTCAATATACATACATCATATCAATGCTACGTCTAGATGAAGCATGTTGAAAACGGTGATGTCTAACTGTCTGGTTTTTTATGTCAAGGTTAGTTTTAGTTGTTTTTTATACGCTGCCAACGTTCTTATAGTATATTAGATTTTAGAGGATATTTTACACCCTGTTTTATTCTGTATCCATTTGTACAGTTTTATTCTGTGATTGAAACGTGTACCAGGTGACACCCCAGATAATTATGGTCTCTGTGGTGCACGAGGATAGAAACAAACAAGATCGGATTGGATTGGTTCTTAGGTTTACACAAGATCTGATTCGTTGGGAACAACATCGCACTACCCACAACATGAAATAAATCATACAAGCATAGAGCCACAGGTTCATAAGTAAACTCTGATATACATGTTCTACAGTGGTCTGCATCTGAACATCATTGCAGCAAAGAATTTTAAAAAAGCCAGTGCATGACAAGACAGAACATAGTACAGCACAACATTGTGCTGCACAGACTGGGAATATAAAAAATGAAGTGTGATACTGTACACAATAGCATCATTAAACATAATGCAGCACAACAAAGTCTTGTACAGTACATAACAGTAAGTACAATACAGCACAAACACGGTGCAGTATAACAGAACACAGACAGCTCGGCATAACAGAGGACACAACAACACAGATCGTAAACATCCATCAGTCCCGGAAAACTATGGAGTTGTGTTCTAGCTATGCTCTGGAGCGCAAAGCCTGGAGAAGTAAGTATGAAAGGCAAGCTGTTACCCATGCAGCAACCCCCCCCCCTTCCTCTCCACATCGCTGGAATGGACCATTGGGAAAAAAAAAGACTGATATGAATGGTTCCAGTGCCATCGCAGGAGCCGCCAAAACGTTGCCATATACAGCCCCGAGCCGCCCTGGGGACTCCAGCTCTCTGATTTTTCTTAGGGATGGTGTCTAAACACGACACCTGTGTATGCTGGTTTTTGTTGTGTTGTTGTTGTCATCCGCTCCTACCCCCACACAATGGCCTGCTCTTGCGAAAGGCGGAGCGGGTTTTTAACGTGTGCGCAGGATGTTCTGCCTTGGTTTACAGTATCATCCGAATAAACCACATGATACAGTTACAGTATCACATGATACGAATAGATGTGCTACGGCATGTTGTTGTTGTTATCTTCAATTTAAAGCCTGTTCACTCTAAGTGATATTAGATGGGAAAAGTAGAAAGCGTAATGGAAGTTATGGGAGTGAGTGGAAGGAGTGGAAGGAGAAAACTTTTTTTTGGAAATAGCATCAGTGTTAGTATTTTTGATGCACTTAAAAAGGGTAGAAAAAGTTATAATAACAATACTCTAAAACAGGAGCAACATTTAAACTCAATAAAGTAGGAACATGAAACAATAATAATGTGACTACAAAAAATATTCAAGTGGGCTGTGTAAATAAACATTTCGCAATGGCAAAGGCTAACTTTGAATTTTCAAATACATTTTTCAGAGACTGCTCAGAAAATGTGGGTAAAAAAGGGTTTTATAATAGGGCATCAAATATGAAATGAGTGTGCTATGGCATATCTATGGCACGATAAGATAAACTTAACAGTGGTTCTAAAAAGAGAAGGAAAATATTCAGAATATTACAGCATGGTACAGCACATTTCTGGGCAGGGCATTGCAGTGTAGTACAACATCACGCACAAAAAAATCCAGTGCAATGTAGTACAATATTTATCACACACAACAACACATTGCAATCAGGGCAGTCATATAGTAGTAAAGCATACTGCAAGGCCACACCACATCACACCACACCACACCACATCACACCACACCACACCACATCACATCATATTACATTACACCGCACCACACCACATAATACCACACCACACCCATACCACACAATCACACCACACATCACACTACACCACACACAACAACACCACACACACCACACCACACCACATCACACCACACCACACCAAACCTCACATCACACCCACACCATACCACACCCCACCACACCACACCACATCACATCACACCACACCACATACCACACCACACCCACACCTTCACCCACACCCCACACCACACCACACCCACATCACACCACACCCACATCACACCACACCACACCACACCAAATCACACCACACCACACCCACACCACACCCCATCCTACCTGCCACATGCCCGGGCACCCTGGTGACGATGTGGGCAGAGGGAGGGGCAGAGGAGTTGGAACCCAGGTACCCCAGACTGACTTTCTCTATGGCCTGTCACAACACACACAACTGGCCCATGACACCAATGCAAACCACAGACCCTATAGCCGAGTGGTTAACACCTCAGGAGACGACCCACGTTCGATTCCTGGTCGAGGAGATTTTTCTCCTGGAGTTAACATCAGTGCTGACTCCATTCTCCCCAAAAAGTCCTTCGGATGAAACTGATAACTGAGGCCCCGTGTGCGAACGTGCGCAGAACATCTTGCGCACACGTTGAATTCTGTTCCGCTTTTCGTAAGAGTAGGCCATTGTGTGCCGGTGGGAAGAGATGACATATACAAAACTGCATACACACGGGGACTATATGTAAAAAAAAAAAAGCACATGAGTGCTTATCCCATTATCCTCGATACAAAAGAATAGATAAATAAATAAATTCAATCTCATTTCTTTCTTTATTTATTTACTTATTTATTTACTTATTTACTTATTCATTTATTTATTTTATTCATTCTTTTATATCGAGGATAACTCCAGGGGAAAAAAATCCTCCATGAAATCATGGGTTCGAATCCCGGCGATGTCTGGTAAATTTAAAAAGGGGTGGGGATTTTTTTTTCAGCAATCTTCCAGGTCAACTTCAAGTGCAGACCTGCCAGTACCTTAGTGCGCTTTGTGTATTTACCCATGCTGAAGATCAAGTACGCACGTCATTTATATCAGCGTTCGGTGGGTTACAGAAACAAAAACGTAGCCAGCATACATCTCTGAAGTCGAGATACGGCTACCTTCAGGGTGGGCGAAAACAGTCGCATCTATAGACAAAATCTCACCATTGGTGAATCTTGGAACTCTAGCCGAGGAACAAAGAAAAAATCCCCAACCCAAAGCAAATAATTTTCATGGTCACAATTATAGAGAATTTTGACAGAAAAAATTATCTGGGCTGATAAGCTTGTTATCTTTTCTTCCTGTCGGAAATGGTTGTAATTTGGGTTGTTTTCGTTTGTTTATCGTCTAGTCACTCCAAATAATATTGGGCTCTTGAATATATAACTAGACAGAATTGTTTACAAACATTATATGAATAAAGAAATTAGGGAAAAAAGCTGGTCGAATTTTAAAAGTAAAAAAAAAAGACTAATAGAAACATAAGGGCAGAACAATGAGGAAAGCGATTTTTTTTTACATTTTACATCGTACATTTTACAGTATTTTAAGTCACGGCAGATTTCTCTACGTGAAATTCAGGCTGCTCTCCTCGGGGAGAGTGTGTCGCCACAAGAGCAGCTCCACCTTTTTTTTTCTTTTCCTGTCTGCAGCTGCATTTGTTTCCCTTTCAGAGTGGCGTTTCTTAACAGAAACTTTCCGGGACAACTCTCTTGTTGCTGTGGGTTCTTCGACATGCGCTAAATAATTTCAAGTAACACTAGGAACCTCGGTTTATCGTCTTATCTAAAATACTAGCACCCAGACCACCACTCATGGTCTAATGGATAAGGAAAAAGTTTAGGGCCCAAAACGGGATTAGAACCACCGCACATTTCCGTGAAGTGAAACAACCGTTGATTTGCTTGGTCGATCTGTGCTGTTGTATCTGTGTGTTCTAAGAGTAGCTCAAGGTTAAGTACCATACAAATAATTATTCACTAGGCTTACACTATGGGGTCCAGTTAGCTCAGTGGTCAGAGCATTCGCTTTCCCCCAGGTCAAAGTTTAGATGCTTCGAGCGTGGTGACCAGTTGGATGGGTGACTGTTTGCGCTCCTCGGCTTTAGTACAGTCCCCAAGCTCACCCAGCTATCAATGGGTACCTGCCCTCTTTAGGAACAAGGAAGGTAAAGAAGCGAGGGAGAGGAGACGGGCGCCGCCCTCAATATGCTGGTCCCTAGAGAAGCTGAGGTCTCTGATGCCTTGCTTCCCTACTACCACATAGGTTATGGGACACCTTTACCTTTTCCTTACACTATGTTACATAAAAAGGGAGAGGGCAGAGCGGTTAGGGTGTGGAATCTGTGATCTGATGGTAACTTTAAACATAGGTTCGAGTCTTGGGTCAAGTTGTCTTCTTGAGGGAATTTTCCTCTTGAGTTGAATACTGGCTCTAAACAATTTCTCCGGTAAGTCCTTGGACAAGACACACACACACACACACACACACACACACACACACACACACACACACCACACACACACACACACAACACTCACACACAAACACACACACACACACAACCAAACCCCCCACACAACACCCCCCCCACCCCCCCCCCCCCCCCCCCCCCCCCCCCCCCCCCCCCCCCCCCCCCCCCCCCCCCCCCCCCCCCCCCCCCCCCCCCCCACCCCCCCCCCCCCCCCCCCCACCCACCCAACACACACACACTCGTCTTACACGGTGTCTACGATCATAAAAGTACAGCAGTTTGTCGGCAACATCTGCAGCGATAGCTGTCACACTGTCACGGGAGAGAATTTCCCGGGGAGTGACGTCCCCTGCCGCAGTAATGGCGGTCTTCTCTAACAGATGGATGCTGCCTTGCTCAGAGACCAGGACCAGAAAACCCTCGTCAACGACGTTCCTCTCTGCTGCTGCTGGGGATGGCCGACTTCGATATTCTGAAACAAAAGAAGCCACAAACATTTTTTATTGGGGGAGACGGGAGAGCCCTGTGGTTCGAGTGATTTATGTATTTATCTATTTACTTATCTAGTTAGTTATCTATATATTTATTTATTTATTTATTTATTTATTTATTTACTTATTATTTATTGTTTTATATCGGGGATTATGGAATAAGCACTTGTGTGTTTTTTTACATCCAGTCCCCGAATGTATGCAGTTTTGTCAATCAAGAGTGATTTATGTATTTATTTATTTACTTATCTAGTTAGTTATCTATTTATTTATTTATCTATTTATTTATTCATTTATTTATTTATTTATTCTTTTATATCGAGTATAGTGGAATAAGCACTCATGTGCTTTTTTTACATTCAGTCCCCGAGTGTATCCAGTTTTGTCAATCTTGTCATCTGTTCCAACCGGCACACAACGGCCTACTTTTACGAAAAGTGGAACAGGAATTTAACGTGTGCGCAAGATGTTCTGCGTGCGTTCACACACGGGGCCTCGGTTTATAGTCTCATCCGATGAACTTTGGGGGGGGGGGGGGGGAGGGGGGAGTGGAGTCAGCATTGATGTTAACTCCAAGGGGAAAATCCCCTTGACCGGGGATCGAACCTGGGTCATCAAATTGCGAACACAATGTTCTGACCACCAGGCTATCCCGTCCCCGTGATGCAATAGCTAGCCTGGTGGTGGTTAGAGTGATGCGCATTACATGATCTGCTGACCCGGGTTCGAATCTCGTTCAAGAGGACTTTTCCCCTGGGGTTAACATCAATGCCGACTCCACCTCCTCCCCCCCCCCCTCCAAAAACAAAGTCCTTCGGATAGACTATAAACCAAGGCCCCGTGTGCGAATGCACGAAGAACATCTTACGCACACGTTTAAACCTGTTCCATTTTTTGGAAGAGTATGCCAGTGCGGGAAAAGATAAGAATTTTTTAAGCCAGCATTTACACTGTAAACATTGTGTTTAGACGCCATCTCCGACAGACACAGACAAACATTACTTAACTGTTATACACACGCTAAAACATAGTGGTTAAGACCGTTCAACTTCAATCCCATGGGTCCATGAAGTAGTGGGTTCGAATCTTGGTGGCGTCTGGTGAATGAAGAGTGGGTTTGGGGTTGTTGTTTTTTTTAACGATCTCCCAGGTCAACTTCAAGTACAGACCTGCCAGTGCCTTCATTCCCTTCGTGTATGATAATTAAACACATGCCTAAATATCAAACATATGCACGTTAAAGATTTCGTCATTTATCAGCATTGGGTGGGTTACGGAAAACAATTATACCCAGCATACATCCCCGAAGTCGGAATATGGGGTTGGGGGGGGGGGGGGGGGGAGATTGCTCACGAAAAATTTCACTTTTGGTGAGGCTCGGAATTTTAGCCTAGGAACGAAAACATAAGAAAGAAAGAAAGAAAGAAAAGGAAGGAAGGAAGAAAGAAAGAAAAAGAGAAGAAAGAAAGAAAGAAAGAAAGAAAAGAAAGAAAGAAAGAAAGGAAGGAAGGAAGGAAGAAAGAGAGAAAAACAAGAAGAAAGAAAGATAGAAAGAAAAAAAGAGAAAAAGAAAAAGAGAGAATGAAAAAAAGAAAAAACAAAAAAGAAAAAAAAGACAGAAAAGAAACAAGGAAAGAAAGAAAGAAAGAAAGAAAGAAAGAAAGAAGAAAGAAAGAAAACAAGGAAAGAAAGAAAAGAAAAGAAAGAAAGAAAAAAAAGAAAGAAAAAGAAAAATCCCCAAACCCAAACAGAAAAACCAACACAAACTAACGTCACCCTCACACTCACCAGAACGTTGCTTGCTCTCGGAAAAGACACACACCCCGTAAGGAGTTCCCGCTGACCACAAGCGTCGCGTGACGTTAGTTCTGACGTCATGCATGACGAGTTCTCCTTGCCGGAAGTCCGTCATCAGCAGCAGACCGTTCAGCACCGTCACGTCTCGCAGCCGGCTGGCCGGCAATACCGCTGCGCTGTAGCGGTCCCCTCCTGACAAATTGCAGGACTCCGCCACCGAGATATCCCCGCTTTGAGCCAGCCAGTACACTCTGCATCACAGAATAGCGTGATTGGATTGGATTTGGATATGGGTTGGATTTGGATTGGGTGGTGTTGTGTTGTGTCGTGTTGTACTGTTGGATTGGAATGTGTATATCGTAGCTTTGAGCCAACCAGTACACTCTGAAACACAGAATAGCGTGGTTGGATCGGATTGGGTTGGATTGGATTTGACTGGATTTGGAGTGGACTCAATCGTGTTGTGTTGTCATGTGTCGCACTGTTTTATTAGATTGTGTATCTCGCCGCTTTGAGCAAACCAGTACACTGCAACATACAATAGTATAATTAGATTGGATTTGGATTTGGACTGGATCATGTTGTGTTGTCTTGTGTTTTGTTGTGTTGCACTGTTGGATTGGAATGTGTATATCGCTGCTTTGAGCTAACCAATACACTCTGCAGCACATACTAGCATGATTGGATTGGATGGAATTGGATTTGGATTGGATTGGGTCGTGTTGTATTGTGTTGTGTTGTGTTGTGTTGTGTTGTGTTGTACTGTTTTATTAGAATGTGTATATCCACGCTTTGAGCCAATCAGTCCACTCTGCAACACAAAATAGCAAGCAGAATTGGATTGGATTTGGATTAGATCATGTTGTATTGTCTTTTCTTGTGTCATGTTGTACTGTTGGATTAGAATGTGTATATCGCCCCCTTTGAGCCAGCCAGTACGCTCTGAAATACAGTCATAGCAGCAGCATGGCAACTGTATCAGATTGAAAGTGGATTGGACTGGATTACGTTGTGTGCATATTGTATTGTGTTGTATTGTACTGTTTACTGTATATTACTGTTGGTTGGATTGTGTATCTCGCCGCTTTGCGCGCGCGTACCTGCCAGTGCTGTAGTCAATGGTTACGGCAGAAGGGTGGGTGAGTTGATCAAACAGCAAAGTCCTGTCCCCGCCATGTAGATCTGAGCGTTCCAGCTTACCCACTGCACCACGTACATCTGTCCAGAAGAGAAGTCTGAAATGGAAATGGAAAAATCAGAATTTAACAGAAAGAAAGAAAGAAGAAGAAGAAAGAAAAAGAAAGAAAGAAAGAAAGAAAGAAAGAAAGAAAGAAAGAAAAGAAAGAAAGAACCATTGAAGAAGAATGTAAGGAACAAGGAGAGGAAAAAATTGAAGAATGCAAACTAGACGAATTGCGAAGAAGAAGAAGAAGAAGAAGAAGAAGAAGAAGAAGGAAGAAAAGAAGAAGAAGAAGAAGAAGAAGAAGAATTCCAGAGAAGAAGAAGAATTGCGATGAAAAAACTGTGAGGAAGAAGAAGAAGAAGAAGAAGAAGAAGAAGAAGAAGAAGAAGAAGAAGAAGAAGAACAACAACAACAACAACAACAACAACAACAAAAATGCAAAGACGAAGAATGCAAAGAAAAAGACAATGGCAAAGAATGCCAACAAAAAATGCTAAATCATGCACCCACATCCTTCTATCAATCCAATATACTTACCTTAGGTGCGGATGCACCGCAACACCGGTGGGCGTGTCAAGGTCAGTGCCCACAGCGGTGCTGACGCACTGGAAGAGTCTACAGCGCCCAGCGGCTGTGTACATGAAGACAGCGTCATAGGCGGCGTCCGTCCAGTAGATGGTATCCTCAATCCAGTTCACGGCAAGTCCTGGGGGAAAAGAGGGCATTACTTTTATTATTCTTCTTCTTCTTCTTCTTCTTCTCTCTTCTTCTTCTTCTTCTTCTTCTTCTTCTTCTTTTTCTTCTTCTTCTTCTTCTTCTTCTTCTTCTTCTTCTTCTTCTTCTTCTTCTTCTTTGCAATTCTTCTTCTTCTTCTTTGCAATTCTTCTTCTTCTTCTTTGCAATTCTTCCTCTTCTTCTTCTTCTTCTTCTTCTTCTTCTTCTTCTTCTTCTTCTTCTTCTTCCTTGCATTCTTCTTCTTTGCATTCTTCTTCTTTGCATTTCTTCTTCTTCTTCTTCTTCTTCTTCTTCTTCTTCTTCTTCTTCTTCTTCTTCTTCTTCTTCTTCTCTTCGCCATTGTTCGTCTTCTTCTTTACAAGTCTTCGCAATTCTTCTTCTTCTTCTTTGCATTCTTTTTCTTATTCTTATTCTTCTCCATCTCCTTGTGTCAAACGCACAGTGAACATCTTCCGCACGCGGTAAAATCCGTTCCGTTATTCAGAAGAGTAGGCCATTGTATGCCGATGGGAACGGATGACAAAATGTACATAACTGCATAAATTTGGGGATTGGATCCGAATGTAAAATAGCACATAAGTGCTTATTCCATTATCCTCGAAATAGAAGAATAAATAAAATAAGTAATAAAAAGAGGGAGAGAGACAGAAACAGATACAGAGACAGGCAGACAGACAGACAGACAAACAGAGACAGAGACAGAGAGACAGACAGACAGACAGACAGAAAGACAGATAGCCAGACAGACAGACAGATACACAGACAGACAGACAGACAGACAGACAGGCAGACAATCAGACACACAGACAGACAGACAGACAGACAGACAGACAAACAAACAGAGCCATAGAGAGACAGGCAGACACACAAACAGACAGACAGACAGTTGCGAATGCGTGCAAGAATGAGCAAAACAGAGAATGAGAACATCATGGGCCACATACATAGCTAGCTGTCAGTACTGCTATGCTTCTTTTCTTTTCTTTTCTTTCTTTCTCTCTTTCTTCCTTTCTGTCTGTCTGTCTGTCTGTCTGTCTGTCTGTCTGTCTGTCTGTCTTTCTTTCTTTCTTTCTTTCTTTTTCTGTTCTTTCTGTCTGTCTGTCTGTCTGTCTGTCTGTCTGTCTGTCTGTCTGTCTTTTTCTGTTCTTTGCCACGTGTCCTGTTTACCGTTTGCCTTTCTGGATATGCCGGTGAGGATGTTGAACACCTGACTGGATTCCTGGTTGACCACCTGCAATGCAACAGATTGGTCATGTAATAAACCTTGTTCATTCCACACACACCAGCATCACAAGCCAACACCAACAGAACACGGAAAGGTATCGAGCTACGCCTTTATTTCAAGCCCCATCCCACCCCCCAATCCCCGAAACCAGCCACCCCCCCCCCCCCTCCACACACACCTCTCCCTTCTGGTAAATTTACATTGCCAAAAAGGGACTATTCCATTTACACATACATAAAGTACCGTTTTCACACATGTAACTATAACCAAGTCCTTGAGATTAGACTATAAACCGAGGTCTCATTTGCGAACGAACGAAGAACATCTTGCGCACACGTTAAAAACCCGTTCAGCCTTTCGGCAGAGCAGGTCATTGTGTGCCGGTAAGAGGGGATGACCAATAAACAACAACAAAACAGCATGCACACAGGTGCCGTGTTTAGACTCCATCCCTGGGGAAAAATCGGGGAGTTGAAGTCCCAGGGCGGCTCGGGGCTGTAGGCCTATAATGGAAACGTTCTGGCGGCTCCTGCGATGGTACTGAAACCCTTTGTATCGGTCATTGCCTTACCAATGAACCATTCCAGTGGCGTGGAGAGGGGTGGGGGTGGGGGGTCTGCTGCATGGGTAACAGCTTGACCTCCATACTTACTTACCCAGGCTTTGGGCTCTAAAGCCTAGAGTGTAACTCGATAGTTTTCCGAGACTGATGGATGCCTACTACTAACTACATTTACACGAAAAAATAGGAAGAACGTATGTAATACAAAA
>CM060339.1:1217171-1237171 GCA_030674155.1 Stramonita haemastoma | reverse complement strand
TGAAAGGTAGACAAAAAATATTCACAGTTTGTATGTGCTATGGAAAGTGTGTGGGGAGAAGGGGTATTATTCTAAATTTTGGATTTGGTGGCAAATGTGTGAATTGATATTCTGTGGAAATTGATGTCAGATTTTACACCAACACATCTTACGCAAATGTATATAAAAAATGACTGGTATGTGAATTAAGATATAGTAAAGGGTAAAGCAGGCTGTTTTTATTTGTGTGTGGTTTTTTTTTTTTTTTTACTTTTGAGATCAAATGTAAATAGACAAGGAAAAAGCCATTGTTTGTATGGTGGTATGGACAGTGTGTGGGGGAGGATTTGTTTTTTTCAAGTATTTAAATGTGAAAGAACAAGGGTGTCTTTTCATGTGTTTAAGATATTTTGGAACAAGTTTTTTGAATTGATATTGGTGTCAAATCTGTGTATTGATCTTCTGCTGGAGATTGATGGCAGTTTTTTCCCAACACATCTTACCAACCATATGTAATTCAGTGAGTCTTCAATTTTAATGTCTGGGCCACTTTAAGTGATACCAGACAATCCTAAAATAGAAGGTAGATGTGTATGGGGTGTGCGTTCCTGCATGGTTTTGTGTGTGTGTGTGTGTGTGTGTGTTGTGTGGTGTCGTGTCTGTGTCTTTGTTGAGGGGGGGGGGGGGTTCTAAATGTGTTTTTGGCGTGGGTGATGCGGTTTTGGGGAAGATTTTGGGGCGGGTTTGGGCGTGGTGGTTTTTTTTTTGGGTTTTTTTGTGTGGGGGGTGTTTTTGGTGTGTGTTTTGGGTTTTTTGTTTGTTTTGTTGCAGTGTGTGTGTGTGGTTTGGGAATGGGGTTTTGAAAGCATGGAAATAAAAAATAGTAATATTGTCATATTTTAAAAAAAATTAAAAGTATGCTTAAAAATAAAAAAAAATTTTAAAAATAGATGTTTTAAAAAAAAATTCAAAAAACCTATTGCCCCATGTATTAACAAAAAATTTTAGCGTGTCCAACATTAGAATTTATTATTCAAATTTGTAAGGAACTCTCGAAAAGGAGGGGGGAAAAGGGGTAACATTGACTTTGGTTGAAGGTTTTCAGCTGTATGCAAAAGATGATGGTGTCTGTTTTTTTTTGTTGGGGGATGGGAAAGTGTGATGTGGTTTCTCTTTGTTGTTTTTTTTCTGTTGGTTTTTTTTTTTTTTGGACCCTTGGGAAAAAGTAAATTGATAAAAAAATGAAAAATTAGTTGTGGGTTTGGAAAATGTGTGGGAAAAAAGGGGTTTTTTTTGCTTTTTTAAACGGGGGAGGGAAATGAAAACAAATTAGTCATGTGATTCTAAAAAATTTTGTGAAAAAGATTTTTTAAAGATGTGGTGGAAATTTGTGAAAAGATCTTCTTGGAGGTTGAGGGATTTAAACCCCAAGCATCTTACCCCTGTAGAAAAACAGTTTTAAATTTTAAAAGTGTTCCCTTTAAGTAGTTCCGAAGATCAAAAAAAAGAAGGTGGATATGGGGTGTGGTTTTTTGGGGTGCATGGGGGGTGTATTTTTTGGGGTTGTTTTAAAAAGGAGGGGAAAAAAGGGAGGGGAAAAGGAGAGAGAGAGAGGAGGTTAAGAGGGATGAGAGGAAGAGAGGGGGTAAAGGAGAGATTGAAAAGGGGTTTTTGTGTGTTTGGGGGGTTTTTTTTGGGGGGGGGGGGGGGGCTTTTTTTTGGGGGTTTGGGGGGGGCCCCCCTTTACGGGGTTTTGGGGTTTTGTGGGGGTGGGGGGGGCGCACGCCCCAGTGCGTGCCCCCCTTTGCTTTTTTGTGTGGGGGGTGTGATACTAGAAATAAAAAAAATTTTTTTAAAAACCCTTTTGGGGTTTTTTCAAAAAATTTTTCAAGAAAAAAAAAAATATAAAAAAAATCAAAAAGTACAAAAAATTTTACGTTAAACCCCTTTTTGGATTAAAAAAAAACCCCTTCAGAAATTTTTAAAACGTTTTTTTTTCTTTTTAAAAAAAACTTTTTTTTTTGGGGAATTCTCAAAAAAGGGGCGGGGAAAATGGGGTTTTTTTAAATTTTTTTAAAAAAGTATGATACGATAAAAGTGTGTAAAAAAAGACAGATAGTTTTAAAAATTTTTTTTTTTTTTTTTTATTTTTTTAGGAAAAGTGTGATTTTTCCCCCTTTCCCCTATTTGGTTTGTTTTTTTGGGTTTTTGGTTTTTTTTGGGTTTTTTAAAAATTTAAAATTGACAAAAAAAAAAAGCCCAATTTAAATTTTTACAATTTAGGGAAAACCCCGGTTTAAAAAAAAGGGGTCGTTTTTCTTTTGTTTTGTTTTTTTAAAAAGTGGGGGAAAACCCCTTAAAAAGGGGGATTTTTTAGGGGTTTTTTTGGGGGATAAAGTGGTTTTTTTGGTTTTTTTTGGGGAGTGGGGAAAATTTTGGGGTTTTTATTTTTTAGTAGGGGGAAAAATTTTATTTTTTTTTGTATAGTTGGGGTTAAAAAGATTATTGATGTTTTGTAGTGGGGAAAAAAGGGGTTTTTTTTGTATAGTGGGGGGTTTTAAAAAGGGGTTTTTTTTTTAGGGGGAAAATTTTTTATTTATGGGGGGTTTAAAATGGTTATTTATAGGGGGAAAAAGGGGGGTTTTTTTGGGGGATAGTGTGGGAAAAGTGGTTTTTTTTTACATTTGGGGGGTTTTAAAATGGTTTTTATAGTAGGAAAAATGGTTGTGGTTTTTATTTTGGGGGTTTTTAAAAATTTTGGGTTTTTATGTTTGGGAGTGGGTAAAGTGGTTTTTTATAAATTGGAAAAAATGGCTGTGTTTTTGTGGGGGAAAAAATGGTTTAAAATTTTTTTAGTTTCTGGGTTTTTAAATGGTTTTTGGGGGTTTTAAATGGTTTTTTTTGTTTAGATTAGTAGGGGGTTTAAAAATGGTTTTTTTTGGGGGGGGTTTAAAAAAAAGGGAAAAAATTTTTAAATTTACATAAACATGAAATTTTTTGGGATGTGGTAGGGAAAAGGGGTGTGTGGGGGCGGGGGGGGGGGGGGTCTTTTTATTTTGGGGAATTTTTTTTAAGGGGAAATTTTTAAAGGGGGGAAAAAAAAAAAGGGGTCCCTGGGTTTTAAAAAAATTTTTTTGGGGGTTTTTTTTGGTGGCAAAAATTTTGTATTGATTTTTGTTGAAGATTGCGGCCCGTTTTTTTCACGGCCCCCTTTTTAAAAGCTTTTATGTGAAAAATGTTTCTAGGAAATTTTTTATGATTTCCCCGGAAAAAAAATTTTTTAAAAAACATAAAAAAAAAATTTTTATATTTTCGGGGTGATAGTGAAAACCCCTTTTTTTTTTTTTTTTTTTTTTTTTTTTAAAGTTATTTTTTCATTTATTTTTTAAAAAATATTGGGGGTTTTTAAAATTTTAAAAATTTTCAAAAAAAATTTTTTGGGGTTTTTTTAAATTTGGGAGGGAAAAGTCCCGGGGGGGAGAAGGGGGCTATTTTTTCGTTGGGGGCCCCAAAAATGTGAAAATTTTCTTCTGCGGGAAAAATTGATGGGGTTTTTTTCCCAACACATTTTACACTTTTTTTATTAAAAGATTTTGGGAAAATTTTATTGTGTATGTATTTTAGTGGGTAAAGGTTATGACTGTTTTTTTCTTTTCCCCCTTCTTTTTTGATATCGTACATGAAAGATTTAGGGGGAAAGAAGGGTTTCTTTCTTTTTTTTTTTAAAAACGGTCAGATTAAAGGGGAAGTAAATTTTCCAAGTTTGGCCCTTTGTAAATTTTTTCAGCCCATTGTGAAAATTTTTTTTCTTTTAATGTCGTTTCGAACTTTTGAATTAAATTTTTTGCTGGAGATTGTTGGCTGTTTTTTAACACCAACTATTTTCCCAAAACTGTATTTTTGAGACAAAAAGGAAATTATGCAATTTCTTTGTAAAATTTACCTTGTTAAATTTGGGGTTTTTTTCCCTTTTTTTTCTTTTTTTCTCTGATCGAGCCCAAAAAGATATTTTGAAAAGAAAAATTCCTTGTTTGTTAGGAGGCCTATTTTTTGGAAATTTTTTGGGGGGGAAAAAAGGGGTATATTTTTTCCGGGAAGGTCATTTGGTGGTAATTAGGGAAATTGGTCTTTGGGGAAAGATGGAGGGGCAAATTTTACCCCAACAGTTTTTAAAAAATTTTAAATGTGAAATATTCTTTTTATCGAAATTTTTATTTAAAATTTGTGGGTAGGGGTAGTTTGGCTTTTTTCTGTTTTTAAATCTAAATAAAACTGTAATTAAACTTTTTTTAATTTTGGGTTACAGTGTGTATGGTGGTAGGGGAAAGGGCCCTTTTAGGAGAGGGGGCCCTTTTTAAAAACCCGTTTTTATTTTTGGTGGAAAAATTTTTTGTGCACTGATTTTTTTGCTGGAAGATTGATGGCAGTTTTTTACCCCAAACATCTTGCACAACTTTATGTAAAAAAATTAAGGGTGTATGATTTTTTTTAAATGTATTTTAGTGTGGGAAAGTGTGAGTGTTTTGTTTTTATTTTTTTTCTTGGGGGGGGGGGGAACTTTGGGAAAAAAAAAAATTTAAATTTGAAAAGATAAATGTCGTGTCATGGTATGGAAAGTTTTTGGTGGGGGAGAAGGGGTCTTTTTTTTTAAAAAATTGGGATTAAATTTATGAAATGAAAAACCCCAAAAGGCTTGGTCGAGATTGTTATACTTATTGTGGATTTTTTTTGAGTTGAGGGTTGGTGGAAAATTGTGTAAATTTTGACCCGGGGGGGGGAAAGGGATTGAGGGTTTGATGTTTTACACCAACAAACTTTTATGTGAAAGACAAATTGGGTATGATTTTTTTGGGTAGTAGTAGGGAAAAAGTGTAAATTTTTTGTTTGTACTTTTGGTTTTTGAAAGATTACGGGTTTTAATTTAAAATTAATAAAAAAAGTGCCCCATACTTAGTTTTGATGGTTTTGGGAAATTTTTTGTGGGGAAGGTTGGGGTTTTTTCTTTTTTTTTTTTAAGGTTTTTTTTTGTTGGTGGGTTTTAGCTTTTGCATTTTGTTCTTCTCCCTAAAAAGATAGCAGTTTTTTACCCCAGCCTTTTACAAAATTGTTTTTTAATTTTTGTGGGGGGTAACATGTCCTGTGTTCTGCCTTTTGTGGGGGTTTTTTTTGGGGGGGGGTTTGGGGGGTGGGGTGGGGGGGTGTTGATAAATTGGACCAAATGTACCTTGTCCCCCAAAAAGGTCTTTGGTTTGTGTCTTGGTACGAAATGTGTGGGGAAAAGGGGTCTTTTTTATTTATCTATGTATTTTATAAAATCGGTTGAAAGTAAAAATGACAAAAAACCCTGGTTTTTGGGAAAGGTTTTGGGGAGATATTGTAAAATTAAAATTCTATTTTGATTTTGGGGCGGAAAGGGGGGAATTGATCTTTGCGGGAAAGTTTAAAGGCGGATTTTACACCAACAAATTTTTACAAAAACGGAAAGTTGGTCATTTTTTTAAATTTAAACCCTTAAAGGCATCTTTTTTATTTTAAATGATACCGGGGAAAACCAAAACTTAAAGGGGTTTTTAGGGTTTGGGGCGGCGTGTGTGGGGGGGGGACTTCTTGTGTGTGTTTGTTTTGTGTGTGTGTGTGTGGGGTTGTGTGTGGGGGTGAGGGGGGAGAGAGAGATGAGAGAGAGGGGGAAAAGGGGTTAAGAAAAGAGGAGAAAAGGAGGAGAGGGGGGAGTGAGGGGGGAAGCGGGTTGGGAAGGAAGGAGAGGAGAGAGAAAAGGGGAGAGTTTGAGAGTGTTTTGCATTTGTCAAGGGTTTGTGTGTGTTGTTGGGTTTTGTGTATGGGTTTTGGGCCCCGGGGTTTTTTGGTGGGGTTTGGGTGTTTTGTGTGTGTGTGTTGTGGGGTGTGTGTGTTTTTTGTGTGTGTGTGTGTGTGTGTTGTGTTGTTTTGTGTTTTGTGTTTCATAGTAAAAAACAAAGTTAAACTAAATGGTTTTTTATTTATAGTGGGGTTTAAAGTCTGATGATTTTTTTTTTCCTTTTTGGGTTTTTTTTTTTTGGGTTTTTTTGGTGTTTTTTTTTTGTTTGTTTGTTTTTTACATTGAGATCAAAGGGAAAAATTGAGGCCCCAAAATTTGGCCCATAGTTTGTGGGGATCCCCATGGAAAGTTTTTGTGGGGGAGAAGGGGTCTTTGTTTTATTCTTTTTTATTTTTTTGGATTTTGGGGTGGCAAATGTGTGAATGATCTTCTGCTGGGTTTGATGGCCAGATTTTACAAAACCCCACATGTTACAAAATGAAATTTGGGTCAGTGTTTTTCAATTTTTTTTTGTTTTTCCCTATTTTAAATTTAATCCCGGGTTATTTTTAAACAAAAGGGGGGATTGGGTGGGTAGGTGTGGTGTGTGTGTGTGTTTGTGTGTGTGTGTGTGGGGTTTTGTGTGTGTGTGTGTGTGTGTGGGGGTGTGTGTGTGTTTTTGTGTGTTTTATTTTGGTGTGTTGTGAAAGAGTGAGAGCCCATATAGATTGTTTGTTTTTCGTTTTGTTGGTCGTGTGTGTGTGTGTGTGTGTGTGTGTGTGTGTGTGTTGTGTGTGTGTGTGTGTTTTTTGGGGTGTGTGTGTGTGTGGTTACATAAAAAAAAACAAAAGTTGGGTTTCATGATTTTTTATGTTTTTGCAGGGGATAAAATTGTGACTGTTTTTTTTCTTCCTCTTTTTTTTAGTTTTTTTTTGTTTTTGTTTTTTTTGACATTGAGATCAAAAAGAAAAATGACCAGAAAATTGCCGGGTTTGTAGGATAGCAGGGAAAGTGGGGGGGAAGGGGGGGGAAAGGGGGTCCTTGTCTTTTTTATTTTTTTTTTTGGATGTTGATGGCAATGTGTGTGAATTGATTTTGGGCTGGAAGATTGATGGCGGTTTTTCCCAACCAGCACATCTTTACGTGTATGTAAAAAGACTTTTTGGTATATGATATTGTATGTGGGGTTTTAGGGGGAAAAACGTGACTGCTTTGTTTTTCCTTTTAATTATTTTAGATACTAAGATCAAATGTTTTTTTGAAAAGAAAAATGTCATACTTTGATGAGGGAAATGAAAACTTTTTTTGGGGGGAGAAGGGGTATCTGTCTTTTAGTTATTTTTATGTTTTTGGCTAATTTGGGAATTGATCTTCTGCTAAAAAGATTGAGGGGAAAGTTTTTGACCCCCATCTTTTAAAAAAAATTTTATTTGATTTATTAAAAGGGTTTAAATTTATGGGTTCCATTTGTTTTGGGTTTTTTTTGTATTTTGGGGGGATGAAAAAAAAAACAGACAAAAAAAGTGTTTATTTTATTTTTAGTACGAAATTGGGGGGGGAAAAGGGGGTTTTTTATCTTTTTTGTGGAATGGTGGCAAATTTTGTATTGATCTGTCGGGGAGATTGGTTGGCAGTTTTTTTTACAGGACATATCTTACACTACTGTTTGGGTAAAGATGATTTGTATATGTTTTTTAAGTATTTTTGTGGTTTTTATTACGGTTTTTTTTTTTCTTTCTATTTTGGACCCAGATGTGAATTGAAAAGAAAAACTTTCATAGTTTTTTGGGGAGGGTTATGGAATGTGGGGAATGGGGTGTGCTGGACGTTTGATGGCAGTTTTTCCCCAAAAAAGCCCTTACATGTTTTAAAATTTAAATGGTGTCAGACTTTTAGTAAAAAAAGGGTTTTGAGGGTGTCTTTTGTTTTCCCCCTTTTAAGGGGGTTTTTTTTTATATTGAGTTCAAAGGAAAAAAATTTGACAAAAAATTTTTGTCTGATTTTTTCCCAATGTTATAAAAGGGGGGTTTTGGGGGATAAAGGGGGGTCTTTTTTCTTTTTTTGGTGGCACCCAAATGTATAAATTGTTTCATTCGAGGAAGATTGAGGGCAATTTTGTTTAACCATCTTTAAAAAATTTGGCGGGGTGAAAAACTTATTAATATGGGGTTTTTTTTAAAGGTAGTACTTAAAAGTTTAAATGTTTTTTTTTTTCCCCTTTTTAACTTAATATTTTGGTTAAAATGTTGATTGCAAAAAAATGCCTTATTTGGGTTTATGATGGTATGGAAAGGGTTTGGGGGGAAAAAGGGGTATTTTTATTTTGTTTTTTGTTCATTTATTTTATTTTGGGGGGGCCAAAATCCGTGTAGGGGTTTTCCTCCCCCGGGAAAGATTGATGGCAGATTTTACCCCAAAACCCACAAAATTGCATAATTTATTTAAAAGATAATTTATGGGGATTTTAAGAGTTTTTCTTTTTTTTTTTTTTTAATTTAGGTCAACAAAAATTGACAAGAAATGTGTCGTTTTTTTTGATGGTTAAGGAAAATGTAAAGGGGCTTTTTTTTAAACTTTTAAATGTGAGATAAAAATAACATAAGCGGGGTTCATGTGTTTGTTTTTAGATATCGTGAGAAATTTTTTGAGTTGATGTTGGGGGCCCAAATGTGTGAATTGACCCTTCTGCGGGAAGTTGTGGAAATTTTACTTAAAACACTTTTAACAAAGTTTGTTTTTTAATTTTTATTATTTGGGTAATGTATAGTGTCATTTTTTTTTTTACTTTTTTTTTTTTGGTTTAAAAAGGGTAAATTAGACAAAAAATAGGGGTTGTTTATACGATTGTTTGGAAAAAAATGTGGGGGGAAAAGGGGGGGGTCTTTTTTTTTATTTATTTTGTTGGGGGCCCAAATGTTTTGTATTGATCTGCGGGAAGGGTTTTGAGGGCCCAGTTTTTACACCCATATCAAACACGCTGTATGAAAAAGGGATAAGGGTTTTCTGATTTTTATTTATAGTAGTGGTTAAAGGGGGATTTGTGGGTTTTTTTATTTTTCGATTTGGATTCAAATGTTTATATCAAAAAAAACCATGTAAAGGGTTTGTTAGGAAACAAAAGGGGTTTTTGAAAAAAAAAAAAAAACGGGGTGTTGGTGAAAAATTGATTTTTTTTTTTTCTGCGGGAAAGATTGTTGGCAGTTTTTTTAACACCCAAAAAACTTTTTCGGAAAACTGGGGGAAATTTGATGGTATTTGAGTTTAGGTTTGGTACTTTTAACCAGTTGGAAATTGACATTGGGGTTTTTTTTTGATTTTTTTTTTTGTTGTTGTTGTTTTTTTTTTTAAAAAAAATTTTTGGGTCAAATGAAATTATTGCCAAAAGAAAAATGCTAGTACTTTGTATTTTGTGTTTAATGGCAGGAAAGTGTGTGGGGGGGGAAAGGGGTTTTTAAAAAATAAAAATTTTTATTAATCACATTTAATCCAAAAGAAAAAAGGAAAAGGGGGTTTGGGGGGGAAAAGGGGTTTCTTTTTCTTGTTTTTTTTAAACCTTTTCAGTAAACTTCTTTTGATAAGGGTTTCATGTATAAAAAAGGTTTTTTTAAAAATACTTTCCCTTTTGATTTTTTTTTTGGTTTCTTTTTGGGGGAATTTTTTTTTTTGGGGGGTGGGGTCCTGTTTAGGATGTACGTTTGTGTAGGATTACTTGTGTGGAAAAAAAAGTGTTTTCGTTAATGACTTGTTAAGTTTTTAAATTTTTTCAAAAAAAAAACTCTTTTGTATGGATAAATCTTTTTAAATTTTTTTTTCGTTTTCCTGGAAATTTTGGGAAATTTTTGGCTTTGCAAATTGTAAATTGTCTGTCGGTGTGTGTTTTGTGGTGTTTTGTGTTTTGTGTGTGTGTGTGTGTTGTGTCTGTGTCTGTGTTTTTTTGGGTCTGTGTTTGGGGTTTGGTGGTGTGTGGGGGGGGGGGGGGGGGGGGGGGGCAGATGCCTTGAAGGAGTTAGCATTGAATACAGTGCAAGGTTTTTTTTTTTTCCCAGTTAAATTTCAGTTGGATATTTTACTACTTCAAAAAAAGGGGAAACTCACATGAGTTAAAGCCTAAAAAAAAACAGAAAACATAAAAACAATACACAGAAAAAATCCCAAACAGTGTATTTTTTGGTAACATAAACCCGCAAAAACCCCTTCACATGGGGAAAAAAGCAAAAACAAAAAAATTTAGAAATTTAACTCGGGCCAGTCAAAAAAATCCCCAGTGAAAAATTTACATGAAACTTTGCCCTTCCTTTTTTGCATGCATTAAAACACTGCCCCATTTTCGCGGCACGCACGCCGACGCACACACTACACGACGCACACCCCACACAAAACACACAACTAAAAACACCACACACAAACACACACACACCACACACAAGCAAAACCACAAACCCCAACACACAACAAAACCCCAAACACAGGGTTTGCACCGATGCCCCCCCCCACCCCCCCCCCCCCCCCCCTTCCTTTCCCCCAAAAAATAAAAAACCCAAATCAAAAGAGTTGTGAAAAAAATTTGCGGGTTTGAGCCAACCCTCCCCCGATTTTTACGCGGTAACGCCCCCGGGGCAACGTGAGTTTTGCCCTGGGCCCTACACACGATAACCATTTTTTCCATGGAGGGCGCAGTTTTGGGGCGGAAATCAAAACCCCCTTTAGGGGCCAGCCCGGGGCTTGCATAGAGAAAAGGGCCCTGTGGGAAAAAAGGGCTTTTTCGTCTGGGAAACCCAAAACTTTTATTTTTCACGTAATATTTTTTTTTTTTTTATTCTTTTATTTTTTATATCGGGTTAACAAAATTTAAGAAATCATGGGCTTTTTCCTATTAAATGGTAATAAGCAATTCCCGATTCACCTTAGCAGGGTTGTGCCACGCCTTCCCGAACACAAAAATAACCACAAAACCCATCCCCCACACACACACACCCCACACAAACCCCAAAACCACACCCCAACCCCCAACAACACACACACACCACACCACCTCCAAGGTGCACTTGTATGGGCCCCGGGTTATACCCCACCCCCCCTCTAAAAATCTAAATGTTCACAAAAAAAATTAGGAAAGTTGGGAAAAGTCCCGGTTTGAGGCCCCGGTCCTTTCCTGGCTTTAGCAAAGGACCCCAAACCCAGACCCCAAGGAAACCCATGAGGGTTGCTTTTAAAAAGTTTTTGGCATAGACAATTAACGCCATCTTTCAACCAGGTTGTCGCTTTTCTTGTGGCAAACACTACGGGCCCAAAAAAAAGGGGGCCCTTTCCCCCTTGCAGGTAGAACCCCTTGAGGGGAAAGCTGTTTCAGTTTCCCCCCCCCTAACAATGCTTAGTATTTAAACGTAACTTTAAACGGTTTTTAAAAAATTTGTGATTGCACCAAAAACACACTGCAAGGTTTGTGGGCCACACAACAAGCCCAAAACCCCAAAACAAAAACCGGCCGTGAGCATGAACACGTGCACCCCAAAAAATTTAAAGGGGGGGGGGGCCCGCATCGCAGGATGGACAAAGTCCCGGTTTTTTAAAACCCCGGCCTACTTGATTTTTCCCACATTTACGGGGCCCCCAAGGGAAAACATAAAGAGTGTTTCCACTCTATGCATACACATACGACCCCATTTTTCGCAGGGGTGGGGTTTTGGTTTCTGGCATTTTAAATCTTGAATAAACCGGGTTTTAATTTATAGTTCTTGTTTTTTTTACACTGTGCCAGCTTTTGTTAGGACAGAAGTGCTTTTTTTCCCGGGCCCGGCTCCCCTTCTTGGATTTTTGGTTTCCCAAACCAAAAACCTAAATGGGGGGTTATATAGTGTTGGCATTTAAATTTTGTGTGTGCTTTACAGTAAGAAGGGGGGTGGCAGGGGGTTAAGACCGTTCGCCTTCCCAAACAAAGGTAAATCGTGGGGTTTTGGGTTCGTTTCCCCTGCCTCCCCCTTTCTCCCCTGTTTGAAAAAAAAAACCCTCGAAACTGAATGTCAAAGCTTTGGATGAGATTTTTAAAAACCAGGGCCCCCCGCGTCCCAAACGCCCGCGGGAACATTTTTGCCCCAAAACGTTTAAAAACCTGTTTTCCACCTTTTGGAAAAAAGGGAAAGGAAGAGCCCCCATTTTTATGCGGGTGGGAGCGGATGACAAAAAAAATTTTGACCCCCTTTTCCTGAGGAGAAATGGGGGGGGGTTGGGCCCCGGGAACGACTCCCCGACTGTATTTGGGCCCAACGTTCTGGCGGCTCCGGAAAGGGGTACGGGAAAACCAAATTCCCAGGGGTTTTATTGCCTTTCCAGTGGACCTTCCAGGGGCCCCCGGGGGAGGATGAGGGGGCCCGCTGCATGGGTTTAGCGGTTTTCCCCCCTCCATTGTTGGGCCCTACTTACCCGGCTTTGCGCTTTTTTTGGCTAGGCACAACTCCTTAGTTTCCGGTTTGATGGGTGCCTCCCTACGTTATAGTAAAGAAATTTGTTTTGTCTTTTGGGGTTTTGTGCTGTGGAAACAGGGACATTTCCCCGCCCTTTTCGGATGCAAAGGGATGTGGGGTATGCAAAAGTTGGCTCTCTCTTGGTTTGGGCTTTTTTTTGCAAAAAAGAACAATGTTTAAAGGGTGTTTGTCCCTTGTTTTCGCCCAACTCTGTAATTGACTCCTATGAAAAAGCCCAACCTTGTTTTTTTATCCTATGCCAAATTCCAAAACTCTCCCATCAAAACCTTTTGCCCAAAGAGAGTTTTGTGTGGGGGTTATGTGTGGGTGTTGTGCGGGGGTGTGTGTTGAAAAGAAAAAACTTAACTAGGCCAAATTCAGATATCGTGCTGAACCCCTCACTTGTAAAACACCAATAAATGAGTGTAAACTCTAAAGCAAAAAAATTTGTTTCAAGTTTCGTTTTTATTGTCCGTTGCATTTTTGTTTTTCTTTCAGCTGCAGCCGGCTCCCCAAACCCCTTTACCCCCAGTTTTTCTTTGGGGGGAAAAGGGGGGGGTTTGGTTTTTTCCCAATGCTCGGGCCCTTTGCTTTGGCAGTGACAGGAAATGACCCACCGCCCGATTTTTTGTTTGCCCTTTTTTTAACCCCAAATTGAATTTGGAAATATATGGGGACCACTGGTAAGGGTCTTTATTCCCAACTTTGTTTTTAAAACACTGAAGTGACAAAAAGTTTAAATTTCTCCCCTGTGTTAGTTTGCACCCTTTAAGAAAGGGACGCCTTGAAAAATTAAAGCCCAAAAAAAGGGTGTTGGGAAAAAAATTTTGGGGGTTTTTTTCCCGGAAAGATTTCTTTGGGAAAATTGGGTTTCTCTCTCGGGGGGGCGCGTCCCCAAAAAACCTTTTCCCAACATATTTTTTGGGCTTCTTTTCCCGGGCTTTTAAAAGGCTTTTGTTTTTCCCTTCCTAGCTTTGTGACTTAATAAACTTTAATTTTGTGGGAAAAATATCTTTGTTGTGTGGGTTTTTTTTTTGCTTAAAAGTTATGTCCCACAGGGGCCTCGTTTTATCGCCTCATCCGAAAGACTTGCCCCAAAATTCCAATTTCCCGGGTTTCCTAAGGGATGAGGGAATGTTTTTTGGGGCACAAACGAGGAAAAAAACCCCCAAACTCTTTTCCCTACCACCCTTGCCCTTTTGCTTTTTGGCGGGGGCGGGTTGCCCTGCCCCAAAAACCCAAATGCAAGTTTTTTTCAGGGGGAAATTTTGTACTTTAAAATTCTACTGTTGGTAAAGGAAAAAAAAGTCAAATGGGTTTTGTAATATGCCATTGGGTGTGTCTCCCCACTAGTTGAAATAAAAAAAAAATAATTATGAATGTTGTAATATTAAAAGTACTTATAAAATAAAAAGGAAAAAACAAAAAGCATTAATTTTGAAAAACAGGAAAAAATTTTTAGCTTTTCGGGTTTTACAGGCCCCCAATTTTTTAAAATGGTTAAAATTTATGAATGTTTTTAATTTTTATTAAAAAATTAAATTTTTAAAAAATTTAAAAAAAGAAAAAAAAAAGCAAAAAAATTCATAAAAAAAAGGGGAAAAATTGAGTTTTTCCTTTTTTTTGGGAAAAACTTTCTTTTCTTGGTCCTCTAAAAAGAACAGGCAACTTTTTCCCCCTCATTTTTTGATGGGAAAAACTTGGATTTATCAAAATTTAAAACGGTTGGGGAAATTTGGGGCTGAAACCAGTTAATTTTTCAGGCGAGGGAAATTTGGGGGTGTGCAAAGTTTATCCACGCTTTTTTGTTGGGATTAAGTCATGCTTAAAAGTTTTGGGAAAATAAAAAAGGTATTTCAACAAAAAGCAAAAAATTTACCCATGCTACAAGCAAAGGGGGTTTTTTCTATTTAAAATCTTTTCATGAAATGAAAATTGGAAAAGCACCCTTTTCGGGCTTTATATTTCACAACACACACACTATTTTAAACTCGGGAAATTTGAAAAAAAAATTTTTGGGGGTAAGGGGCATTACACAAAGTGAAGGGCATTATCTGCGTAGTTAAGTCTCCAGTTTCCTGAAAAAACCATTGTAAAATGATTTTTTACTTAAATTGGTTAGGTTTAAGCCTGTCCTTTAGGGAAAAAAAAAAATTGTTTCGGGGAAAACAAGTACACACATTAAATAAGCTTTTTTGAAAGGGGGAAATTAAAATTGCAGGCATTTTTTGGAAGGGGAACCCATTCAACCCAAACCGGTTTAAAAGGATGCCCAGAAAAAGGGAGGGAATTTGATGTCAACCCTTTTCGGGGGAAAGGCTAAAACCCTAAAATTCCCAAAAAACAAAAAATTTTTTTGAAACATGTTTTTTTAAAAAGCTTCATATTGAAATTCTTTCAAGGGCGAAAAATTGGGTTTTTGAAAATATATTAAAAGTAAAAAAAGGTTTTCCACTAGTAAACTTTTTTAACTTTGCTTTTTATTTACTTTTAATGGGGAAACATAAAAAGCAAAAATATGGAACTTTGCCTTTTGGTCATCAAAAAAAAAGAAAAATTGCATTTTTCTGTTTCTTTTTTTTTAAAAAATTTGTAAAAGATGTGGGGGACGGGGAGAAAAGTAGAAAAAGAAAATTGGGGGCATACAAGACCAGCTGTCCACCGAAATTCCCTTGCGAAATTTGCTTTTTTTTTTTTTTTCCAACTTAAAACAAATTTTAATTTTAAAGCAAAAAAAAAAAAGCAAGGAAAAACTCCAAAAATTTTAAACCAAATGCTTTTTTAGGAATGCTTCTAAAAAGTTTACAATCATTTTTTAAAAAAAAATCACACCCCCAACACAAAACACACACACACACACCCCCCACACCACACACACACACCACACCACCAAAACCACACACACCCCCACCACACACCATAAACCATTTTCAAAAAGCCATGGTTCATGAAGTTCCAAAAAAAAGTAATTTTAAAAGGGCCCCAAAAAACAAAACCCAAATCATACTTATCCCAAATTTGTACTATTGAACAGTGATTTTTGCTAGAAACATTTTTTTTCGTATTTGCCCACTGTAATTTTGTACTAAAAACATTTGAAATAAATTTTAAAAAAATTTTTTCCCAAGATTTACTGTAAACGGGAACATAAAAGATGGCAAAAAAAAAAAATTTATACTGTTGATGTAAAAATTTGTCATTTGGGACTTGCTTCACAACCGGGTTTTTTCTGTGGGGCCTAAAACCCTGTTTTTCCTCTGATTTTTTCCCTTTCCCTTTCCCTTTTTCCCTGTTCGCCTTTTTTTTTTTTTAAATTTTTTTTTTTTAAAAAAAGGGGGGTTTTCCCCCTTTTTCCCCTTTTTTTTTTTTTTAAAGGAAAACCCCAAAATTTTTTAAAACCTTTTTGCCCCGGGGGGGAAAAAAAAAAGGAAAAGGGGTTTTTTTATTTTGGGGGGGTTTTTTTGGGGGGGGGTTTTTCCCCAAAACCCAAAAAAAAAAAAAAATTAAAAAAACCCTTCAAATTTTAATTTTGGGAAAAAAAAAAAATTTTCCCCGGGGGGGAAAATTTTTGGGGGGGGACCAAAATTTTTGTTTTCCCCCCCCCCCTTTTTTTTTTAAAATTAAATTCCCCCCCTTTCCTCCCCCCCCCACCCCAATTTTTTTTTTTGGGGGGGTTTTCCCCGGGGGGGTTTGGGGAAAAAAAGGTTTTTTTTAAAGGGAAAAGGGGGGGGGGGGAAAAAAATTTTTTTAAAAATTTTTTTAAAAAAAAAATTTTTTTTTTGGGGGGTTTTGGGGTTTTTTTTTTTTTGGGGGGGGGGGGTGGGGGGGTAATTTGGGGGGAAAAAGGGGGTTTTTTTTTTTTCCCCAAAAAAAAATTTTTTTTTAAAAGGGATTTTGGTTTTTTTTGGGGGGGGGGGGGGTTTTTTTTTTAAAAAAAAAAAACAAAAAAAAGTTTTTTAAAAAAAAGAATTTTTTCCCCTTAAAAAATTTTTGGGGGGGGGGGTTTTTGGGGGGGAAAAATTTTTTTTTTTTTGGGGGGGGGGGGAAACCCGGGGGGGCCCTTTTTGGGTTTTTTTTAAAAATTTTTTTCCCCCCCCCTTTTTTTTCCCCCCCCTTTTCCCCCTTTTTTCCCCCCCCCCCCGGGGGGGGTTTTTATTTTTTGGGGGCCCCCCCCCCAAAAAAAAAATTTGGGAAAAAAAAAATTTTTTTTAAAAACCTTTTTTTTAAAAAAAAAAACCCCCCCCTTTTTTAAAAAAAAAAAACCCCCCCCAAAAAAAAAAATTTTTTTAAAAAAAAAAAAAAAAAAAAAAGGGGGAAAAAAAAAAAAGGGGGAAAAAAGGGGTTAAAAAAAAAAACCCCCCCCCCCCCCCCCCAAACTTGGGGGGGCCCCCCCCCAAAAAAAGGGGGTTTAAATTAAAAACAATTTTTCAAAAAAAAAAAAAAAAAAAAAAATATTAAAAAAACCAAAAACCCCCCCAAAAAAAAAAAAAAAACCCTTTTTAAAAAAAAAACCCCCCCCAAAAAAAAAAACCCTTTTTTTTTCCCCCCCCCCCCCCCCTTTTTTTTTTTTTTTAAATTTTTCCCCCCTTTTTTTTTTACCCTTTTTTAAAAAAATTTTTTTTTTTTTTTTTTTTTTAAAAAACCCCCCCTAACCCCCTTTTCCCCCCCTTAAAAAAAAAAATTTTTTTAAAAAATTTTTTTCCCCCCCTTTTTTTTAAAAAAAAAAAGGAAAAAAAAAAAATTTTTTAAAAAAACCCAAAAAAATTTTAAAGGGGAAAAAAAATTTTTTTTTTTTTTTTAAAATTTTGGTTTTAAAACAAAAAATTTTTTTTTCCCCTTTTTTTCCCCCCCCCAAAAAAATTTTTTTTCCCCCCCCCCCCCCTTTTCCCCTTTTTTTTTAAAAATTTTGGGGGGGCCCCCCCCCTTTTTTTTTTTTTTTTTTTTTGGGGGTTTTTTAAAAAAAAAAAGGGGGGGGGGGGTTTTTGGGGGGCCCCCTTTCCAAAAAAAAAACCCTTTTTTTTTTGGGGGGTTTTTTTTTTAAAATTTTTTTTTAAAAATTTAAATTTTTTAAAATTCCCCCTTTTTTAAAAAATTTTGGGAAAAAATTTTTTTTTTTTTTTTAAAAAGGGGGTTTTTAAAAAAATTTTTTAAAAAATTTTTTTTTAAAAAAAAATTTTTCAATTTTTGGAAAAATTTTTTTTGGGGGGGGGGAAAAAAAAAGGTTTTTTTTTTTGGGTTTTTAAAAAAAATTTTAAAAAAATTTTTCCCTGGGGGGAAAACCCCTTTTTCCCCCCCCCAAAAACCCCCCCCTTTTTTTTAAAAAAAAACCCCTTTTTTTAAAAAAACCCAAAAAAAAAACCCCCCCCAAAAACCCCCCTTTAAAAAAAAACCCCCCCAAAAAAAACCCCCCCCCACCCAAAAACCCCCAAAAAACAAAAAAAAAACCCCCCAAAAAAAAAAAACCCCCAAAAAAAAAAAAAACCAAAAAACCCAAAAACCCCCCAAAAAAACCCCAAAAAAAACCCCCCAAAACCCCCCAAAAAAAAAAAAAAAAAAGGGGGCCCCCCCCAAAAAAAAAAAAAAACACCCCCCCCCCCCCCCCCCTTTTCCCCCCCTTTTTTTCCCCCCCCCCCCCCCCTTTTTTTCCCCCAAAAAAAAAAACCCCACACCCCCCACCCCCAAACCCCCACCCCCACACCCCCACACACCCAAAAAACCCCCACACCCCCCCAAAACCCCCCACCCCAAAAAAACCCCCCCCCCCCCCAAAAAAAAAACAAAAAAGGGGGAAAAAAAAAAAAAAACCCCCGAAGCCCCCCCCAAAAAAAAACCCCCCACACCCCCAAAAAAAAACCCAAAACCCCCCCCCCAAACCCAAAAAAAGGGGGGGGGGGGGAAAAAAAAAAAAAAAAAAAAAAACCCTTTTTTAAAAAAAAAAAAAACCCCCCCCCCAAAAACCCCCAAAAGGGGCCCCCACCAAAAAAGGGCCCCCCGGGGCCCCCCAAAACCCCCCCCCCCTTTTTTAAAAAAAAAAAAAAACCCCCCCCCCCCCCAATTTAAAAAAATTTCCCAAAAAAAAAACCCCAAAAAAAGGTTTGGGGGTTTTAAACCTTTTTTCCCCCAAAAAAAGGGGGGGTTTAAAAAAAAAAATTTTTTTTTTTTTTTTTTTTAAAAAATTTTTTTTTTTTAAAAAAAAAAGGGTTGGGAAAAAAGGGGGGGGGGGGGGGGGGGGCCCCCCAAAAATTTTTTTTTTTTGGGGTTAAAAAATAAGGGGGTTTTTCCCCCCCCGTTTTTTAAAAAGGTTAAAAAAAATTTTCCAACCCCTTTTTTTTTAAAAATTTTGGGGGAAAATTTAAAAAAA
The DNA here is from genome assembly GCA_030674155.1 of Stramonita haemastoma. Taxonomy (NCBI): domain Eukaryota; kingdom Metazoa; phylum Mollusca; class Gastropoda; order Neogastropoda; family Muricidae; genus Stramonita; species Stramonita haemastoma. The sequence goes on along the minus strand of CM060339.1, from coordinate 1,218,576 downwards.
AAAAAATTTTTTTTTTTAAAAAAATTTGGTTTTCCCCCCTTTTTTTTTTTTTCCCCCGGGGGTTTTTTTGGAAAAAATTTTTTTTAAAAAGGGCCCTTTTGGGGGGGTTTTTTTTAAAAAAAAAAAATTTTTTAAAAAAAAGGGGGAAAAAAAATTTTTTTTTTTTTTTTTGGGTTTTTTTAAAAAAAAATTTTTTTTTTTTTTTGGGGGGGTTTTTTTTTTTTTCCCCGGGGGTTTTTTTTTCGGTTTTTGGCCCCCTTGTAAGGGGGTTTTTTTTTGGGTTTTTTTTTTTTGGGGGTTTTTTCCCTTTTAAAAAAATAAGGGGGGGCCAAAAGGGTAAAAAAATTTTTTTTTTGGGGTCCCCGGGGGGGGGGGGGGGGGCCTTTTGGTTTTTTGGGGGGTTTTTTTGGGGGTTTTTTTTTTTTTGGGGGGGGTTTTTTTTTTTTTGGGGGGTTTTGGGGTTTTTTGGGGGGGTTTTTAAAAGGGGGTTTTTTTTTTTTTTTTTTGGGTGGTTTTTGGGGGGGGGTTTTTGGGGGTTTTTTTGGGGGGTTTTTTGGTTTTAAAAGGGGTTTTTTTTAAAAAAAAATTTTTTTTCCCAAAACCTTTTTTTTAATTTTTGGGGGTTTTGGGGGCCGGGGGTTTTTGGGGGGGTTGTTTTAAAATTTTTTTTTGGGGGTTTTGGAATTTAAAATTTTTAAAAAAGGGTTTTTTTGGGGGGGGGGTTTAATTTTTAAATTTTTTTTTCCCCCAAAAAATTTTTTTTTTTAAAAAATTTTTTTTGTTTGGGGGGTTTTTTTTTTTTTGGGGGGGGTTTTAAAAGGGGGGTTTTTTTGGGGGGGGTTTTTTTTTTTTTTTTGGGGGGTTTTTTTTTTTTTTTTTGGGGTTTTTTTTTTTTTTTTTTTTGGGGGGGGTTTGGGTTTTTTTGGGTTTTTTTTTAAAATTTTTTGGGGGGCTTTTTTTTTTTTCCCCTTTTTTTTTTTGGGGGTTTTGGGTTTTTTTTTTTGGGGTTTTTTTTTTTTTTTTAAAATTTTTTTTGGAAATTTTTTTTGGGGGGGAAAAAAAAAAAAAAACCCAAAAAAATTTTTTTTTTAAAAACCAAAATTTTTTGGGTTTTTTTTTTTTTTTTCTTTGGGGGGGGTTTTTTTTTTTTGGGGTTTTTCCCCCGGGGGGAAAAAAAAACCCCCCAAATTTTTTGGCCTTTGGTTTTTTTTTAAAAAAAAAAAAAAGGGTTTCCGGGGTTTTTTTTTTTTTTTTAAAGGTTGGGGGAAAGAAAGGGGGTTTTTTTTTTTCCGGGTTTTTTTCCCCCCTTTTTAAAAAGGGGGTGGTTGGGGAATTTTTTTTTTAAAAAAATTTTTGGTTTTTTTTAAAAAAAAAAGGGGGTTTCCCTTTTTTTTGAAATTTTTTA
>CM060339.1:1204671-1212171 GCA_030674155.1 Stramonita haemastoma | reverse complement strand
CTCTCTTCTCTCTCTCTCTCTCTCTCTCTCTCTCTCTCTCTCGTTTGTAAAGGCTGGAACAAAAAAGAAATGTTAATATTTATTTTTCACCCTTGAAAAAAATCTTATCAACTAATCGATTAACAAATCAACCAATCTGTTGATCAACAAATAGATAAATAAATCAATGAATAAACAAATTAATCAATCAACCAATCACTTAATGATTGATTGAATGAATGAATGAATGAATGAATGAATGAATGAATGAATCAATCAATCAATCAATCAATCAATCCCTCATTCATTTAGTCTGACTGTGGGATACATACTCACCAATGCCCTCATATTTTGTTCTCAAAAGTAATCTTGGCCCAGGCCTAAAGCTTTGTCAGTTATTGATGTCAGCAAAGTGTGGAGGCCTACATTAAAATGTTGTTGGGTTGTAAAATATTATGTTGAGATTGTCTTCAGCCATGACAAGCTCTCAGCAGAACAACTCTCACTTTCCTATGAACCAGGAACACCCTCTGTCTGCAGGAAGAAAGGCAGGAGAATGGGCTGGGTAGGCAGAAAATAGGCATGAAAGGAAGAGGAGAGAGAGGTGAGGAGAAAGACAGAAAGAAAGGGAGGGATAGAAAAGGAGAAATTTCTAGAACAGAATTTTCAGAAAATGGGGATGCTATCTATCTATACCGATAAGTTACCCCCACCGTCAGTATTCCCAAAAGACAAAATGTTTATTTAGAACTTATTAGAGTCGCTGTGAAACTGGCCGATAAATCCTGCTGTAATGGACTATTTCTGCCTTTTTAAAACATAAAGAAAAAAAATCTCACCCACACACAAAATGATAAAAGCACGCAAATTAGATGTGATTGGAAACTTTACGTTATCCATTTCATCTAAATATCTTTATGCACGCTTGTTATTAGCTTGAGAGAGATTCTTTTAATACACCAATACATACAGACGAAAGGAAAAACATGGGTATGCTTCCATACAAGTCAAGATATGCGCAATGTCCAATCCACTGGGTAAAATGAGGGGATTTCACAGTAAAGCCATGTTCCACAGGTCTTGTTAATATTACTTTAAGTCACGTCCTAGTTCTCTGCTGAAATTCAGGCTGCTCTCTGTAGGGTAGGGAGAGCCCATCGCCACAAGAGCAACGCCACCCTTTTTTTTTCTTTTCCTGTCTGCACATGTTTCCCTATCACAGTAGCCTTTTTTCTACAGAAGTTTGACAAAAGCAAACCCCTTGTTGCTGCGGGTTTTACGTGCACTTAATATGTATAGCATTCGGACCTCGGTTTATTGTCGATGTCTCATCCGAAAGACTAGCACCCAGACCACCACTCACCGCCTAGAGGATTTGAGAAAATGTTTCGAAACCAAACAGGGATCAAATCACTGCACACTTTAAACCTGGACTTTTTGCTTTCTAGACAAATCTGTTACCTCGGGACCACTGATCCACAGAAGCACTTTGAAACCAAATTAATGTTTGTCTACACACAATGTAAAGAAACAAACAGAACATGTCACAGAACACAGGTCGCTTTACCATAGGATAGGTTACACACACACACACACACACACACACACACACACACACACACACACACACACACACACACACACACACACACACACACACACACACACACACACACACAGAAAATCATCCGAGGCGACTTTGAATTAAAAGGAGGAAGCACCATTTACAGGAATGCAACACCCAGCTTTCCCAGTAGTTTCCTTGGATTAAACACCGCGAGGTTAAAAGTTGATTTCGGTCCATGAATTTGCGGGTTCGAACCTTGGCAGCCTCTCGCCAATTAAGAGTAGGGATTTTTTTTACCATCTCCCATGTCAGATTCAAGTCCAGACCTGCCAGTGCCTTGATTTCATTCTTGAATATAATACAGATGTAGACGGTCAAATATGCATGTTAAAGATCCCATCGTTCATGTCAACACTTGGTAGGTTATGGAAACACCAACATAGCCAGCATACACCCGAAGTCGCAATGCAGCTACCTTCATAGTGGGCGAAAACGGTCACATAATTTATAAAAACAAATCTCACCATCAGTGAATCTGGAGCTCTAGCTGAGGACCTGCCCCCCTACCTTGGGCTTGGGCTTGCCCCCCCACCCCCCCCCACCCCCCAAAAAAAAAAAAAAAAAAAAAAAAAAAAAAAAGATGCCTGTCGTGTTGGTTAAATAGTTCAAGCAACACTCTTAAACATGGCATCCGTGAAGTGGATGAAGCTTGATTGTGTGGTCCCAGTCTTCCCTTTGAGTCCATAGCTATCTCATTCTGGGTAGGAGCCAGCTGCATTAAATCAAATACAATAGAATAAATTTCCCTACAGTGTCAGTAACCATCGGCTAGTTAACAAGAAAAAATCACATTCATCTCACACACAGTGATGCTTCCTCAGGCTCAGGAACCCCTTTGCACTAAAATGTATCGATATTGCCTAATTTTTGTAGACATTTTTATCAGAAAAAAAAACAACAACATGGACTCATGGTGATGTCAAGAAAAAAACAAACCCAGACATGCACAAAGCAATTGACAGTTAAAGGGAGGAAACTCATGTAAAATGAGACTGATTTGGCACTGTAGTTTTCCCCCTTTGACTGAACCTGATTTAATATTGAAAAAAAAAATCCTGCTTTGTGACTAGCTAGTATAGAGCGTTTTTGATGTGTAAAGTAACTGTAGCTTGAGCTGTCACAGTGTCAATGAGCTCTGATAATAGTAGTAGTAGGCACACATCAGTCTCGGAAGACTAGTCTTTAGAGCACAAAGCCTGGGTAAGTATGGAGGGCAAACTGTTACCCATGCAGCAGACCCCCCACCCCCCCCACCCCTCTCCATGCCTCTGGAATGATCCATTGGAAAGGCAATGACCAACACGAATGGTTCCAGTACCGTCGCAGGAGCCACCAGAAGGTTGCCATATACAATGTTTAGATAATAGTGGACAAACATAATTATTTTTGATGTGTAAAGTATTTGTTGTATCTTGAGCCTCACACAGTTTCAATGTGTTTTGATAATAGAGGACAAACATAAATACTTTTGATGTGTAAAGTATTTGTTGTAGCTGAGTTGTCGCACAGTGTCAATGGGTTTTGATAATATTGTGGACAAGCATCAACAGGGAGTGGACTCTTCACCCACAACACCACTGCAATTCCTCCATGGGGTGTCCACCAGTCTCTAGCTGACTCACTACCATCCCTCTGAGGGCTGCTCCTTTCACCATCGCCATCCTACAAGCTTGTGCTCCAGCTGTGATGCCGAGGTTCTACAGAGCCAGCATACAACTCTGAGGGCAGCCAGGAGGCTGTATAACATCAATGTCAACCTGATCAGAGCCATAGAATACCTCTACAACAAGGCAGCCAGCCCAGTGTACTATGACATCACACACACACACACACACACACACACACACACACACACACACAACACACAACACACACACACACACACACACACACACACACACACACACACACACACACACACACACGCACACACACACCTAATAAGTAGCACTTTGCTAAAAGCAGCAGGTAGATAAATCCTCTCTGTAGCTCATTGCCAAAGATCTCCCCTAGCTAATCACTGCAGGCCTCTCGGCTTTCATGGTGGATGTTTCAGGCCTCCTCATAGCATCTTCTGCACCTCCCTTATAAAAGCACACGTCCCAGGGTTTATGGACAGTCTACCCCAGCCTTTTGGTATGAAAAGGGGAGTTAGTTTTGCAAAAGTTTGGAAGGTTTTGTATCCGAAGCAAATGAAAAAGTCAGATCACAGAACTATGAAATTGTCTTTTGATGGTGACAGCACACACATTAGTCTTGTGACTGATAGCTCCCTATATGTACATTATATATATATATATATATATATATATATATATATATATATATATATATATATATATATATATATATATATATATATATAATGCACATATATATATACTCCAATCATCAGACTAATGCGCTCCCTTGTCATATCCATATTCCTATATGCCTGTGAATCATGGACCCTGACTGCTATAGATAAAGGATATTTTTTGGTGCAACTTTATAGTGTTCATGCAAATCAACTTCACTGTCAATATCTTAACTTTTTAACATTGTTTTTTTTCCATCCAGTCCTCAGCTAGATCTTTGAAATTTGCCAAGGGTAAGAATTTTGCATATGCAAGCTTTTATTGCACCTGATTTAGGTAGCAGTATTACGCTTATGGAATTTTTTAGGGGTTAACGTTGTGAAACTTATCCCTGCACACGTATTAATCATATTCATAAATCTGTTTATGTGAAGTTACAAAGGTAACGATTTTAAAACAGTTTTTAAACCCAAAGCATTTCCATATATTAATATGAACAGGCTACAGAAACGCTTTAAAAAATCAATTAAAAACCGTTATGAAGTGGAAGATAAAGTGCTTTGTTCTGTAGCTACCGGCCGATTATCTCCCTTAGCTTGTCTTCTCATATCTTAGCCTTCATTTAGGTCTTGGTTTCTGCACAAGTATTATAATCTGTCCACATCAGGTAGTCTCCGCTTCCTCTGCATTCTATTGACCGAATTTTAAAGTAAGCTCCTCATGTTCTCTCTCTCTCTCTCTCTCTCTCTCTCTCTCTCTCTCTCTCTCTCTCTCTCTCTCTCTCTCTCTCTCTCTCTCTCTCTCTCTGTTATTTATTTGATAGCAAGGACAGAGGCAAGGTAGGGAAAGTAGAGGAACAATGCACAGCAACCAGGCAAAGGAAGACTCAGGTGAAGACAGCAGCTGGGTGTTGGTCTCTTTATTCGGACATCTCTCTTCTGCTCCTACACTCTGCTAGACCTTAGGCCTACTAGGCCTATTCTGCACTGACTAGCCACACTGACCACCCCTAAATACATACACGCCGCGCGGACTGCAAAGATAGCACCCCAGGTGCAAATGACTTGACCACTTGAGCCTTATAATGGAGGGTAAATTGTTGTTTCCTTATGCGGCTTCAGCCGTGATTATCTCGCTGCCCACGCAACAAAGCTAAACATATTATATATCAAAATAAACTGAAAAAAAAAACCACAAGCTTTAAAAAGCATTAATGCATTATGCACAGCAATTATTTAATTGCTAACTAAAGGCGACTAAACCTCTGAATAGACACACTTTTAACAAGTGTATACTATAATTTTCAATAATAAAACACTAAAAGTCCAGCAGAGCCTAATACTTTATGAATAAAAAAGGAATAATGTAATTCAAAGTTTGCATACATATGCATCGTATTAGCTAGCAGTGTCCATGAGATGATATATTAATAATTAAACAGCGATGCAAAAACACACTTTCTGATGTACTGTGCATCAGCCTGACTTACCAACGGTATGATCGAAAGAATCAACGATCTCTAATTACACAAATTATCTATATTAACATAATCCAACCTTATGTTCATTCATATATAAGCCCAAAATATACCAGAGATCGATAGTTTAATGTCTGCATTTTATCAAGTTCAGTTCGATAATTCGAATTCGAATTCGAAAGATCATTTTGACTTGACTTGACTTGACTTGACTTGAATTCGTTTACAACAAAGAACAACCGTTAGGCTAATCATCGTGCTTCAAACCGGTCGTATGCCTTACGATCTATTACAACTTGAATTAAGCGATATTTTATATATCTAAAAAAAGTTTATTCTACACGATTCTCAACCGCACACTAACATTTATAAAATATTTCTTTACTTAGGAATTAGAACTGCTTTGCTGATCGTAAGTTCGATGTACTTATAATGTACTGATACTGATATGATGCAACAAGAGAAAACTACTAATTTACAAATAAAATAAAGAATCTTCGTTATGGTCGAGTTGAATGGAGTCAAGATCAATCTTTCAACACTCATATCCATGAATATCAATGAATGATATGATTGATTAAAGTTGCTATTACAGATTCTATTTCCTAGATCAGACTGACTCTTCACGCTCACAATGCAAGGGAGAGTACTTTCTCTTAATAAACCCAAAAATCATTACAATAAGATATATCTCATGTCATCCCACTAACAATAAAATCATAAGAACAAAATGGAATAGATAACAACTAGATAGTTACATATGAACAATGAGAATCAAAGAGATTCAACCAACACCTCCATATAAAAATACAAGTATATCCTACCATAACAAACTACGATATTTTATATAAAAAAAACAAAGATTCCCTATATTCTGACCACATTAGCGATCTGTTTGGCTGTTTAAAACCAAAACGAAATGCCCCAAAAGCTCTCACACATAGAGCTACACAAATCCACCCGGTTATATATATATATATATATTATATATATATATATATATATATATATATATATATATATATATATATATATATATATATATATATATATATATATATATATCTATATCTCTGTGTGTGTGTGTGTGTGTGTGTGTGTGTGTGTGTGTGTGTGTGTGTGTGTGTGTGTGTGTGTGACGCTCCACCACATAATGAGACGCATTGCACCAGAGGTCAATTTTGAGTTATTGACATGTTATCAAACTGCAATAAAATGGCTATACAATACCAAAAAAAACAGATTGAAAATCGGACAATTCTAGGAATTGTCATATATATATATATATATATATATATATATATATATATATATATATATATATATATATATATATATATATATATATATATATATATATATATATTTATATATATATTGCAGTAAAATGAAGCCATTAAGGTGGGAGATGGGGGTCGAAACTGATGAAATTTTGTTTACAAGCCCATGTCAGAAGTTATGCCTTATATTGAAAGGGCATCACTTGTAAAGCATAAAAATCAAAGAACTACTCAGTTTTCTGCATTGTTACCATGGAAACAATCCAATATGGCCGCCAAAACTAAATATTTCAAACTCCTAAACCTTTTTATCTATAACACGTTTACGTAGCCTGTTTCTAAAGACATTTTTTTTACAACCTGAATTGTTTAAAATGACACAGGGAGAAATTCATAAATGTATCCTGCAATTTGTTATTGCTAAAAAACTTGATTTGGGGCACTTTTGGACCCGTGTCTACCCTTAATAAAGACTCATATGTATTGGAGTGAAATGGAACCACTAATAAAGGCCTTTATATATATATATATATATATATATATATATTATATATATATATATATATATATATATATATATATATATATATATATATATATATATATACATATACATATATATATATATTGAAGTGAAATGAAGCCATTAATAATGACTGATACATACTAAAATGAAATAAAGCCATTAATAGAGACATACATACATACATACATACATACATACATACATACATACATACATACATACATACATACATACATACATACATACATACATACATACATACATACATACATACATACATACATACATACATATTGAAATGAAATGAAGCCATT
>CM060339.1:1184671-1192171 GCA_030674155.1 Stramonita haemastoma | reverse complement strand
AGTTTTATAGCCAGGTGGTGTCAGCTGTTTTATTTTTGGTTCGTTGCCTTGCGGTTTTAACCATGTTTCAGTAAGAAAAGCAAAGTCTATGTTCTGTTCAGAGATAAAATCAGAAAGAAGATCGGCCTTACCATCTGGGCAGACAGATTGCACATTGTACATACAGATGTTAAGAAGATTTGAAGGAGGGGGAGAGGTTGAAGTTGAAAGTGGTGAGTTGGGAAGACAATCAGAGGATGAGGATGAAAGCGATGGTGGTGAAGTAGACAGTGGAAGAACAGACAAGAGTTTGGATGCTGAGTCGGGTGTGGAGGGTGGTAAAGGAACTGGGTCAGGTTGGGGATTTAAAACTTTGCACACAGCATGAAACACATTACAAGCAGGGGAATCATTTCCAGAGTCACATACAGCAAGAGACACATTACAATCAGTGAAAACATTGTCAGAGTCACATAAATCAGCAGTCGAGGGAAGCATATCACAGGGAGTTGAGGCAGTGTGGTCGGTGGTGGTTGTGGTAGTCTCAGCAGTGGAAGTGACGTCAGAGGTGAGGGGGGAGACACGTGCAGGCTGAGCACACCGCAGGCGATGACGTATGCCTGCACGTGTTCCTCTTCTGGTTTTACAGCGATGGATGCCCAGGTTTGAAATATGTTGTTTAATGTCTGGGTCAAGTCTATTTTGTTTGCGGCCTATTTGACGTAAGAAGGATACTCTGGAGTCTGCTTTGGTAGATGTCATTGCGGTGGAGGGAGAAAAGCTGGACGTGGCGGTGGTGGTAGGAGTTCGTGTAACACGTGCAGTTTGTTACGCTGCAGCAGGGTCAGGGTAGGCAGGGACAGCAAAGTCAGCACAGTTAGGTAAACACAAATCATGACGCCATTTTTTTATAAGCAAAAAATATTCAAAGGATGAAAAAGTTTAGAATTGATTTCGCAAAAAAATCAATATTGAGAAAAACTGCTGTGACCGCTGGATTGTGGAGAGGAAAACAAACACGATGATATAAGAATTGTACCTGTAGGGTAATGGAAAAATACACAAATTCACACTTTCAGACAGAGCAAAGCACCATGCTGCCACCAGGCGCAAAAGCATTCACTACCAAAAAAAACCAAAAACACTATATATATATATATATATATATATATATATATATATATATATATATATATATATATATATATATATATATATATATATATATGTAACCAGGTGGTTTTGTGTAGCTCTGTGTGTGAGAGCTTGTTGGGCATTTAGTTTAGGATAGAAACAAACAGATATTTGGTGTGGTCAGAACAGATAAGATCTTCTGTTCATTTTATAAAGTGTTATGGTTTATTATGAGTACGACATATTTGTATTTTTATATGAAGTTGATAATTGAATGTTTATGATTTGTATGATGTATATGTAATTAATTAGTTATTTTGCATTCCATTTTGTTCTTATGATTTTATTGTTAGTGGGATGAGATGAGATATATTTTATTGTAATGATTTTTGAATCAAGAGAGAGAACTCTGTTTTGCATTTTGAACACAAAGGATCGGCCTGACCTAGGAAAGAAAATCTTTAATAACAACTTTAATAAATCATATTATTTATTCATATTCATGGATATGATTGTTGAAGGACTGATCTTGACTCGATTCAACTCGACCTCAGTGAAGATTCTTTATTTTCATCGTAAATTAGTATCTTCACTTATTACATCATATCGGGATAAGAACATTGAAATCGTGATCGGTAAAAGCAGTTCTAATTCACAAGTAAAGAAATATTTTATATATTGTTGTGTGCGATTGAGAATCGTGTGTAATAAACTTTATTTAGATAAATGAAATATAACTTAATTTAGGTTGTAGTAGATCGTAAGGCATACGACGGTTTGAACACGATGATTAGCCCAACGCTCGTTCTTTGTTCTAACGAATTTGAATTTCGTCGAACTGCATTTTATAAAATGCAGACATTAAATTATCGATTTATGGTATATTTTGGGTTTATATATAAATGAACATTAGGTTAGATTATGTTAATATAGATAATTTGTATTATTAGAGTTGTTCATTATTTTGATTTTAGGAACTACTTCGTAAGCAAGGCTGATGCAAGATTGATGCGCACGCAGTAGATCGGGAACTGTGTTTTCGCATCGCTGTTTAATTATCAATATCTCATCTCATGGACACTGCTAGCTAATAATATGCATATGTATACAATTTGTGGGTTATATTCTTCCTTTTATATTCATTAAATATTAGGCTCTGCTGGACTCTTAGTGTTTTATTATCGAAAGTTTTAGTACAAACCTGTTAAAAGTGTGTCTATTCAGAGGCTTTAATCGCCTTTAGCTCGCAGTTAGATAGTTGTTGTGCAAAGTGCATTAGTGCATTTTAAAGCTTGTGTTTCCTAGTTTATTTTGATATATAATATGTTTAGCTTTGTTGCGCGGACAGCGAGATAATTACTGCTGAAGCCGCATGAAGAAACACAAATTTCCTCCATTTTAAGTTTGAACTGGCCGAATCGTCTGCTGCCGCGCGGCGCTGTCTTTGCAGTCCGTGTGGAGGGTATATATTTAGGGATGGTTAGGGTGGCTAGGGAGACTAGGAGAGATAGGTCTACAGACTACGTTAGACTGGGTTAGACCTGTAGCAGTCCAGCAGAGCACAGGAGGGAGCAGAGGGATGACGAAATAAAGATCACCAAAGCCCAGCTGCAGTCTTCCCCTGAGTCTTCTTTTGCCTGGCTGCTGTACATTGTTCCTCTATTTTCCCTGTCCTCTATCCTTGCCTCCGGGGCATCACATATATATATATATATATATATATATATATATATATATATATAGCGCATGCGTAAGATTTTGGTTTAAACTATTGCAAATGAGTAGAAAAAGGTTACCATTCAAAGCCTATGAAAAGCTTCTTGAACTTGACAACTCTGGTAAACACTGTTGGGTTTCAAAAGTTAGAGAGATATATTGTGTGTCACTGGCTTTAATATTGTTTGGTTGCAACAAGGCGTTGGGGATATAAAACCATTTTCATGTAGACCTATAATAATAATAATAATAATAATAACAACAACAACAATAATAATAATAATAATAATATAATGCAATAATGGGATGGGGCTGTTAGAGATCGTGATATGTACACAATGTATAGGACATTCAAAACTGATTTTGGCAGAGAAAGTTATATTTTAGATATAAAATTCATATTGTTTTCGAGTTGCCTTAACACAATCAAGATGTGATGTACTTCCTTTAAACAATAATGTGTATCGTTACAGTGAAATTGCACAAAATAAAATGTGTCCATGTTGTAAAGAAAAAATCGAAAATGAACACCATTTCATATTTAAATACGTTGCCTATGAGGATCTGCATGCTAGATTTCTTTAAAAAAATCAGCCAACCTTCCTTTGCATGCATTACTAAAGGATTCAAATCCCACCCACAGGCACAATTTATCCAGGTTCGTGTTCCATGCGATAAACAGAAGGAAAAACTTCATTTTAGAAACAGTTATCTAAACATTGTGATGCTATGATATATGAGAATGACCATGAGCAATTATTTCGGGTGTGTGTGTGTGTGTGTGTGTGTGTGTGTGTGTGCGCGTGCGTGCGTGCGTAAGTATCTGTGTGTATGTGTTTGAGTATGTGTGTGTGTGTGTATGTGTGTGTGTGTGCGTGTGTGCGTGGGGGGGGGGGGGGCGTGGGGGGGGGGGAGCGTGGGTGTCTGTGTGTACATGCAAACATGTGCGCACAAGTGTATTAATTTTGTGTTTCTGTGAGTGAAGGAGGAGAGACCGGGTGAGGTGAGTGTAAGTGTGGATGGGTGCCCTAGCTCATGCATGTGTGTGTGCGTGCACACGTGTGCGCGCCCATGTGCGTGTGTGGTTGACGGCAGTTGAGGGAATGCTTTGTGTACAAACATCGGATGAACATTTGCGTGTAGTACAGGGTATGAGTGAATATTGTTTCTGACGGGATGCCTTGTTGCAGGGTTTGACTACCATCTAGTTTTTTGTTGTATTTATGACATGGATGTTACATGACATGAATAAGTACAGTGAAATACAAGATTTTTGCATACAACATTGTGGGTACATTGAAGTGGCCTGGGGCTGACATGGTTATATTGTGGGCACACTTCTCTGGTGTGGTGATTGTTTTGAGAACACAATTGTGTATGAATATTGTAACTATTTTGAAAATGACAGTCAGTGAGTAAAATGATTTTCATTGTTGTCATGATGTATGATGTGCCTGATGTTTGTATTTTGTATGTTACAAAATGCCAGCCTTTGTTTATTCAGTCATGATTTCGAAAGATATATATTCAATAGTGTAATGTGTTGAGTACACGCCAAGGTATCATGGCAAAGTATTATCAAAGTTTACGAAAAAGTTATTATATCTTTTTTGCATCTTTCCATTTTTGCCCCTGAAAGCGTATTGTGGTCTAAGGCCGATGTACATTAAACAATGTCAGTGTTCAATGTTCAGTTCTCTCTCTCTCTCTCTCTCTCTCTCTCTCTCTCTCTCTCTCTCTTCTCTCTCTCTCTCTCTCTCTCTCTCTCTTTCTGTGTGTGTGTGTGTGTGTGTGTGTGTGTGTGTGTGTGTGTGTGTGTGTGTGTGTGTGTGTGTGTGTGTGTGTGTAGTTGACTTTGTTAAAAGTCTATACTGGTATTGGTTCTATGCTGAAGATTTGATTGAATGCAAGTGCTTTGATTTGTTTTTGCAAGATATATCACTATTTAAACTCCAGTTTATCATCATCATCATCATCATCATCATCATCATCATCATCATCATCATCACACCTCCTCCAATACAATTACGGTGCTGCTGCATACAAAAGAAAAAAAAGACACAACCTGAAAAAAATGGATTCAAAGCAAAAAGCAAAACAATCACACAGTCATTTTCTCCCTTTTTCTCAGTCCTACACTCCCAAGCACGTGTGCTTTTGATTTAAAACCATAAAAAACCATCAGTCCTTCTTATTTATTTATTTATTTATTTATTTATTTATTTATTTATTCTTTTATATTTATTCTTTTGTATCAAGGATAACAGAATAAGCAATCATGTGCTTTTTTTCATCCGGTCCCCGTGTGTATGCAGTTTTTGTAAATATTGTCATGTGTTCCCACTGGCACACGATGGCCTACTCTTACAAAAAGCAGAACAGGATTTAACGTGTGCGCAAGATGTTCTGCGTGCGTTCGCACACGGGGCCTCGGTTTAAAGTCTCATCCGAAGGACTTTTGGGGAGAGTGGAGTCGGCACTGATGTTAACTCCAGGAGAAAAATTTCCTCGACCGGACTCGAACTCGGGTCGTCAAATTGCCAGCGCAATGTTCTGACCACTAGGCTATCCGTCCCACCTTCCATCAGGTGAGTGCATTCAGGCATAAAAATCGCAACTAACTGAACATTAGCAGCATCGATTAAGCAATCTAATACAAAAAACCCACAAAACCCAACTAAAAAACATAAAAGGAAATTGAAGTCGACATTATTTCAGGTAACTAAATAACACATAATTATACTATATAAAAAAAAAAAAACACCCACAACAGAACAAAGAAAAAAGACAAAGCAATCAAAACCAAAACGAAACCAATATCAGACAAAAATCAAACGAAAACAATTAAATATAAAAAAGTCAAACCACACAATCTACAGCAAAAAAGCAAAATCAACAACAACAATGAACCACACACACACACACACACACACACACACACACACACACACACACACACACACACACACACACACACACACACACACACACACACACACACACACACACACACACACACACACACACACAAAATTATGCAGATAGATAGACAGACAGACACACAGACAGACAGATAAATAGGATATCTACAGATGTCTATCTGTTTGTTTGTATATGCAGATAGACAGACAGACAGACAGGCAGACAGACAGACAGACAGACAGACAGGTAGATAGATGGATAGATAGATAGATAGATAGATAGATAGATAGATAGATAGATAGATAGATAGATAGATAGATAGATAGATAGATAGATAGCATTGCTGTCCATGGAGCCCCTTTTTCGCACTTTTAATTCCGCAGTGCTGACAGCTGCTAACCCTCTCAACCGCCAGATATTCTTTTCCTGAAAAGGAAGGGAGGCTGGCTGGCTGTGTGTGGTATCTTTCGTTGCGCTAGGCCTATTTGTTCTGTATTAAAAACCTGTGCTCAGGGTTGTTTTTCCCCTCTTTTTATCGTTGTGTTTCTCTGTTATCTTATATCATACAGTGCTGATCTTTTAACATTTTATTTTCACAACCTTCTGGCATGTGTGAGGACAAACGTATGGAGTGTAATTTAGTGTGTTAAGAGATGTTCCTGTATCAATGTTGTGAACAAAGCTACTGAAATACTACTCTGTGAATTAGTGCCTATGTGGCGTAGCTGTTCAGGAAAAAAAGATATATTACTGACTGCTGATGATCATGCTGTTACACAGACCTACAGTGCTTTTGTCAGGGTTTGAGTGCTGTGTTTTTGATAATAATTATTGTATTTCATCAATGGGTCATCAAAATGTAAATAATGTGAGAGCTGTGTGGCATTAGAGAGGAAGGAGATCAGATCTGGATCATGATGCAAGAGCAGCTCACTGTTGTTTCTCCAAAATTGCACAGCACCACAGAAACCCACCAGGTGAAAAAACAACAAAATTGAGGCATTGTTTGTATATACTTAAAAAAGAAAACTGTATTAAAAGCACATAAAAAAGGGAGATGCAGATACTCAAAGTGTAGTGGACAGGATTAGAGGCAGTTATGTATTGAGTAACCCAGTTTCATCATAATTAGGTAAGAGAAGCAAAATGAGCGTTGTGGAATTTGTGTATGGTAGGACTGGGCGCATTGTCAATCTGTTATCAGAGTGCCAGCCAAAGTGCCAAGAAATCCCCTCTCTGCTTTAGTAGCTGTGAAAGAACAGTACACAGAACTGTATAAACAGCTCTGTGAAACAGACACTAGCTTCGCGCTTAGCATGTGTCTACAAACGCCAGAGTAAATGTACACGGCAAGAAAGGTAGGCAAGTGCATGGCCTTGGTTGTTGTTGTTCTACTTTATTTGACTGTTCCAAGACATGGCTGTTGGCAAATGATGAATTTTACATGGAATAGCTGTGAAAGAACAGTACAGTTATATAAACAGCTCTGTGAAATGTCATTTTACTTGTACATATCAGTTAAGTTTGATCTGCCACAGCAGATGGACATAGAAACTAAACTTGTATGTGGTATCATTATAATCTGCTTTCTAATATCTCTCTAATAATGGGCTTACAGCTTTTACCCTGTCAAACATGAAATGTCATGGGTTATTCTGTACAGGAAGTCAAATCCCCCCTCACAGCCCTCCCTGCCTGCAGTAGTTGCTATACAACCCTCCTTTTCCTGCTGTGATATTTATAACTCCC
>CM060339.1:1174671-1179671 GCA_030674155.1 Stramonita haemastoma | reverse complement strand
AATCCTCACAGACAGTCTAACAGATCGAGCGAGCGCATATGGCATGGAGGTCAGTACAGAGAAATCGAAGATCATGGTCAACAGTGCGAGTAATGACAGCACGGAAATAAAGATGAATGAAGAAATATTAGAAGAGGTGAGCCAATTCAAATACTTAGGCTCCATACTAACAAAAGATGGTACATCAAACAATTGAAGTGAAAGCTTGCATTGCAACAGCAACATCTGCTTTAGTCAGACTCGAGAGGATCATCAGAAGCAACAACATCAGCTTCTGCACCAAATACCACCTCTACAAATCCCTCGTGGTATCTATCCTCCTATATGGCTGTGAATCATGGACTCTGACAGCAGAGTTAGAGAGGAGAATCCAAGCATTCGAGAACAAGTGCCACAGAAGACTCCTCAAAATATCATACAAAGAACACAAGACCAATAATTATGTGAAAGAAGAAATCAAAAAGCGTGTGGGCCCCCAAGAGCCTTTGCTCTCCACCATAAAGAAGAGAAAGCTGATGTGGTTTGGTCACACCACAAGACACAACAACACCCTAGCAAAAACCATCCTGCAAGGAACAGTCAAGGGCAAGAGAAGAAGAGGCTGCCAAAAGAAATCATGGGTTGACAACATCAAAGACTGGACCGCCCAACCCCTGCAACACCTCCTACTAGCCACACAGGATCGTGAAGCATGGAAAAAGATATCCGTTACGTCTTCTCTCATGCCCCCCCTACGTCCTTTGGGACATGGGACGGAGTGAGTGAGTGAGTGAAATGGGTACCTGCCCTCTTTAGGGTTAGGGAAGGTAAAGCAGCAAGGGAGAGGAGATGGGCGCCGCCCTCAACATGCTGGCCCTTAGAGAACCTGAGATCTCTGATGCTTCACTCCCCTATGACCACACAGGTTATGGGACACCTTTACCATTACCTTTAAGATGAGCCAAAATACCTCTTTTAAATAAAGAAATTCAGATGAAAAGTAGGACCCAAAAGTCAGATCCAGGGAAACTTGTATGAGAAATTTGATGAAGAAATCTTAGAACTCTTGAAGATGGGAGTTGTAGAAAAATCACGTCATGAAGAAGTAGAGGTAATATCCCCTGTATTTATGATATAAAAATCTGACAGTTCCTACAAAATGATTTTGAACCTGAAAAACTTCAATAAAAATGTAGAATACCAACATTTTGAAATGGAAAATTTACATTCGGCCACACGGATGATGAGAGAAGGCTGTTACATGGCACCTGTGGACTTAAGACATGCTTACTATTCAGTACCACTAGCTGAAGAATGTCGGACATTTAAAAAATTCTCATGGAGAGACCAACTTTATCAGTTCACTTGTTTCCCAAATGGTTTATCTTCCTATCCTAGATATTTTACAAAACTGATGAAACTGGTATATGCAAGTTTGAGAAAACAGGGCTTTCTGTCAGCATCATTCATAGATGACTCTTACTTGCAGGGAGCAAATCAAGAAGAGTGTCAACAAAACATTGACAAAACTATTCACATGCTGAAATCTATAGGCTTTGTGATGCACACCAAAAATCAGTCCTGGAGCCAACCACAAAATTAAATTACCTAGGGTTTTGGTTGGACTCAAAGAAAATGTGTATCACTTTGCCAGAAGAAAGAGTGACAAACCTGGACAGCCTGTTTAGGATTGGTAAGAAAGAGTGCATTTACAATGAGGGAACTAGCACAAGTAACTGGACAAATTGTAGCAGCCTTTCCAGCAGTACAGTGGGGCCCCCTATACTATAGACAGCTGGAAAAAAGAAAAAAATCAGAGGCTCTGAAATTTCACAAGGGAAATTTTGAACTAAGAATTTTCCTCTACAATGCATGTAAAGAGGAATTAAAATGGTGGATTGATAATATTGCAATAACTGCCTTCCCTCTCAAAAGGGATGCATGATCCATCAGTAGAAATCAAAACAGATGCTTCATTATCTGGTGGATGGGGAGCTTTATGATGGGGAGCCCCAGTCAACCTGGAGGGCGATGGTCAGAAAAGGAAAAAACTGGCTCACATCAACATTTTAGAGCTACTAGTGATTATGTTTGTTTTAAAAAGTCTTCAAAATGAATTTGAAACCAAGCATGTGAAAATATTCTCAGATAACATGTGTGCAGTTTCCCACATAATACTTCTGTGAAGTATCTAGGAGTCGTTGTTGACAACACTCTCTCCATGCAAAAATTAATTACCCAAACCTGTCAGTCATGCTACTATCAACTACCGCGTATTAGTGCAATTCGAAAGTACCTGTCCACTGATGCAACTTCCAAACTTGTCACTTATCTTATTAATACTCTTACGTCTGGACTAATGCAATTCTCTTTTGGCTGGTCTGCCAGCATCATCCATCCTCTCCCTTCAACGTATACAAAACTCTGCAGCTCGTCTGGTCCTCAGAAAGAAAAAAAATCTGACCACATTACCCCTCTCTTGCAATCTCTCAATTGGCTGCCCATACCACAGAGAGGAAACTACAAGATCAATACCCTCTGTTACAAATGTCTCCACAAAACTGCACCCTCCTACCTCTGTGAATGTCTTCACTTGTACACACCTTCACGCTCCCTCCGCTCGTGGGCAGATACTTTGTCCTTAAGAATACCCAGATTCAACCTATCTACCATTGGCCGCTGCTCTTTCTCTGTTTCTGGTCCATTGTTCTGGAACAACCTTCCTCTCTCCCTCCTGCGAAAGCCTACTTATGACACTTTTAAATCCAATCTCAAGACACACTTTTTTCAAACCTAAGATTGTTCTCCTTCTGTTTCCATCTCTTGCCTGTCCCTGCTTTCAGCATCTACCTGCCAAAGAGTCTAGCGTTTATAGTTGTGTGTGTGCGCACTGTGTGTGTTTATATTTGAACTTGTTAGGACTGTGGATTGCTGTTGATTGCTTGTGTGTTGTGTGGGTCGAATGCAAGCCATTTGATTTGTTTTTACAAGATTTAGTGCTATACAAATTTTATGTATTATTATTATTAACAAGTATGGGTGATTCTCATTCTTATGAATGTAAAGAAGAAACAGAAAGAATGTGTGACACTCCACCACATAAGGAGTCGTTTGCACAAGAAGTCATATTCTAGTTACTGACATGCTATTAACACTTTCTACCCTGGGTAGGGATAAATCCGTACCACACATCATCTCCCCTGGACAGGGTAGGGATTATCCGGTACCACAGCAGGCACTTTCACTTTTGCCCTCCCATTATGTTCTATTCTCACATGGTCATTTTAGCTTGTTGGCTTTAGCTGCCACGTTAGTGCACATCATTCACAGCTAATTTGCATATAAATTGAGCATGTATTTGTTGTATTTATTGTTGTTTTAGGTGTCAAATGCTTGTAGTATGGCTTTGGTACATCAGGCTTTCACTGCTGACGAAGTAACAGAAGTTTTAAATGAGTTCTTAGGTTGCCAATAAAGATCGTGTTTTGGATAGAGATTGTGAGAGCTTTGAGTCTTGGGATACTAACTGTGTGCTGCTTGAGGAGCCAGATAGGCCAGCTGAAAGGGATGGGGGGGGGGGGGAGATGACTGGGAGGGGCGTGGCCTTGGTACTGTGAGTACTGCTAGATAAACACCAACTGTTTACATGAAAATGACCTACAAGCCACCTGGTGAAGTGTACACATTCTGTACATATGTATAAAGTAGTGTAGAAAAGTTCAGGAACTTACTTGGACTAGAAAAGACATGTTATCTCTATATTCCATGATCGTTTTTGTGACAGTGTCATGTGTACAGTTCAGTGGTTCCCTTTGATTATATTACATGTGATGCCATGCTGGAAGAAAACTTGTATAGTACCTATGTTTGTCCCTGTTTATTTGTGATTCTTGTATAGTTTTCTTGTTGTTGTATTTGTTGCATGCATTGCGTAAAAATCATAAGCCCATCAGTGGGATCACCACTTAAAATCAGAGCAATTACGTAATTTGACACCATATTAACATATTTTTTTATGCAATATAAATTTTTATGCACATATATAATGGGCAGTCATTTACCCACACAATGCCATAGTTTCATAAGAAATGGGCTTCAAACAAAAAAGATACGATGATTTTACTATGATAAGCCAGTGCACACTGCACTCAGCTGCTGCAGGGCTGGTCCACAGAGACTGCAGTGCAGCTGCACCCTTGGGGTACAAAGTGTTAAGAAAGAGAGGGTAAATAAAATTCTTCAATCTGCCCAAAACCCACAGGATTTCTGGAAAGAAATGAAGGTTTATAAACATAAAAACAATGTGGTAAACAACATATCTAAAGAAACATGGTTCAACCATTTCAATTCCCAATTGAATGAGAGTAACTTTGATACTTTGAGCGATGTCACTTCTAATGCAGTATTTGGTGAAATGCTTGACTTGAACAATATTGAAGATAACACTGACAATATCAACAAGGAAATATGTGAAACAGAAGTTAAGAATGCAATAAGGCATGCAAAACCAAGAAAAGCTGCTGGCCCAGATAACATAATAAATGAAGTCCTTAAATCAACAGAAGTTATTGTTCCTTTCCTCACAAAACTGTTTAACACTTTGTTTACCAGTGGACTTTATCCCAAAGAATGGTGTAAAGCTATGATTGTCCCTCCCTTTAAAAAAGGTGATGCAGAAAATCCAGGAAACTATCGTGGTATCACCCTGCTAAGTTGTGTTAGTAAATTATACACTCATATTCTTAACTCCCAACTAACACAATGGGCTGAAAGCAGTAATAAAATTTTAGAATCACAAGCAGGGTTTTGGAAAGACTATAGAACTACTGACCCTATTTTCACTTTATATGCTATTGTGCAAAAATAATTACTTCAAAAGAAAAAAAAAATGTAGCTTTTGTGGATTTTTAAAAAGCCTTCGACACAGTTAACTGAAATGTCTTGTGGAAAATCTTAATAAAGGTAGGTGTGAATGATAAAATGTTAAAGGCCTTACAAGCTATGTACTCATTGGAATTGTG
>CM060339.1:1154671-1169671 GCA_030674155.1 Stramonita haemastoma | reverse complement strand
CCTTACACTACACAACCTCTCTCTCTCTCTCTCTCTCTCTCTCTCTCTCTCTCTCTCTCTCTCTCTCTCTCTCTCTCTCTCTCTCTCTCTCTCTCTCTCTCTCTCTCTCCGTATCACATACATCGGACAGATTCTTCTTGTATTCTCTTATACATGCATGCACATACATAAAGTTTAAGGCATACATTTCCCTTAGCATTAAGCCTATTGATGATGCGCACACGAACCTGTGTGTATGTGTGTGTGTGTGTGTGTGTGTGTGTGTGTGTGTGTGTGTGTGTGTGTGTGTGTGTGTGTGTGTGTGTGTGTGTGTGTGTGTGTGTGTGATGTGATGTGATGTGATTTGATTTGATTTGATTTGATTTATTCTTTTATATCGAGGATAATGAAATAAGAACTCTGTCACAACACAAAAAATCCACAACGTCCAAAAAGGACGAGTTCAGATTTGGTTGCAACTAGCTCGTTTAAATTCGTCCGGCAAAGGGGTGGCAATCACAACAATCTCCCAAAGCACACTTCAAAAGGCAAAAACATTACAAACAAGACGCTTTATTTCATTTTCATACACATTTAACAACTCTAAGCTAACATGCCCCTTTTCCCCCCTCCATCCTTCCTTACACCCCTAACCACCTACACAAATATATAAACAAGAAAAAATAAATCAATGAAAATAATACTCTCTGACACACACAATCTCATAGTCTGTTCACAATGGGGAAAAGGCATCAGGACGGGAGGAACGTTGGGGGACATTCAGCTTTTCCAATTGCCACAGCGCTGACGTTGATGCGTTGGACGTCACTGTCCAGCTCAGCTTCGCAGGATGCTGTGGAAGGTCGTTGCTCCTCTCGTCATCCCCTCCGCTGAGATGGCCCGGGGAGGACTGCTGGAACGCTGGGTGCGGAGTTCTGCCCGACACAATGTTCAGGCCTGAAGCCTGTCCCACACCGAAATTCCAGTCCCGCCTGCCCAACACACAAAGCTGTGACAGGAATTAATACTTTGTCACAATACGAGTGTCAACCCCTCCCTCCATCCCATGCTTTCCCCCACCTTCACACTTTATACAATCTCCATCAAACTCCTCCATGAGGCTACAACTGTAAGTTCAAATAGGCTGTCACACAGATATACTAACAAACACGATATAATCTCTGACTGCCACATATATTCCTACAGTCAGAGGAGCAGGACTGGGGTAGTGCTTCAATCAGACGACGCCGGTGAACCTGCAATCCCCTCTATTTTCAATCCACCACGACCGCTGGAAAACCCCAGAACCATAAATAAAACAAAAGAATGTTGCGCTGAAAATAAATTCTTGAAAATAAAAAGAATCTGCATGTTCGGAAAACCTACCTTCTCTCTTCCCCCACCAAGGCAGAGTTCGAGAGAAGAAACTATTGGAACAAAACATAAAGTGGTGAACACGTGGGTTCGAAACCCTGGTGCAACACCCACTCACTCCAGTCGGCGGAATGAGTAAATAATTCAAACAAATAAGTTGCATGCACCCGAAAAAATGTTGGACACTTCCCAGTGTCTCTCACTCACTCACTCAGTCCCATGTCCCAAAGGACGTAGGGGGGACATGAGAGAAGACGCAACAGAGATCTTTTTCCATGCTTCACGATCCTGTGTAGCTAGTAGAAGGTGTTGCAGGGGTTGGGCGGTCCAGTCTTTGATGTTGTCAACCCATGATTTCTTTTGGCGGCCTCTTCTTCTCTTGCCCTCGACTGTTCCTTGCAGGATGGTTTTTGCTAGGGTGTTGTGTCTTGTGGTGTGACCAAACCACATCAGCTTTCTCCTCTTTATGGTGGAGAGCAAAGGCTCTTGGGGGCCCACACGCTTTTTGATTTCTTCTTTCACATAGTTATTGGTCTTGTGTTCTTTGCATGATATTTTGAGAAATCTTCTGTGGCACTTGTTCTCGAATGCTTGGATTCTCCTCTCTAACTCTGCTGTCAGAGTCCATGATTCACAGCCATATAGGAGGATAGATATCACGAGGGATTTGTAGAGGTGGTATTTGGTGCAGAAGCTGATGTTGTTGCTTCTGATGATCCTCTCGAGTCTGACTAGAGCAGATGTTGCTGTTGCAATGCGAGCTTTCACTTCATTGTTTGATGTGCCATCTTTTGTTAGGATGGAGCCTAAGTATTTGAATTGGCTCACCTCTTCTAGTGTTTCTCCATTCATCTTTATTTCCGTGATGTCATTACTCGCGCTGTTGACCATGATCTTTGATTTCTCTGTACTGACCTCCATGCCGTATGCGCTCGCTCGATCTGTTAGACTGTCTGTAAGGATTTGCAGTTCTTGTTTGCTGCTGCCCATGAGGTCAATGTCATCTGCAAATCTGAAGTTGCAAAGGGGTCTTCCACCAATGGATATGGAAGTGTGGTGGTTTTGCAGTGTCTCTGTCATAATGTTTTCGAGGAAGAGGTTGAAGAGTACAGGTGAGAGAAGGCATCCCTGGCGAACCCCAACTGTGGTCTTGAAGAACTCGCCCACGTGATTGTTCTTGAAAACTGCACTTTTTTGCGTTCTTGTACAGAGCCTTGATGACTTCAATTAGGCAGCTGTCAATGTTGAAGTGCCTGAGTACTTGCCAGAGGCCGTCATGCCATACCCTGTCAAAGGCCTTCTTGAAGTCTATGAAATTGTTGTACAAGTCTTTTTGGTGTTGGAGATGCTTCTCTATCAGAATTCTAATTGAAAATTTGTTCCATTGTGCTGCGTTTTGGTCTAAAGCCCGCTTGTTCTTCTGCCAGGAGTTTTTCAGTTTGGTTTTTCAGTCTGTTGATGACTACCTGCAGCATGGTCTTGCTAGGATGACTTATGAGACTGATGGTTCTGTAGTTCTGGCATTGCTTGAGGTTTCCTTTCTTTGGCAGGGGTATTACAAGAGACTGTGTCCATTCTTTTGGCCATTCTTTGGTGTCGTGGATCTTCTGACAAAGTTCTGTGAATCGCCTTGCTGTTTTATTCCCTCCATTTTTTTATGAGTTCAGCTTGGATGTTATCGATTCCAGGGGACTTCCCCTTCTTCAATTGTTTAATGGCTGCCTCTACTTCACACCTTAGTATTGGTGGGTCTTTATCTTGGTGTTCAGGGGGTTGTCAGAAACTATGTTGGTATCTGGGCGTAGTGTCTAAACCAAATAAAATAAATTCAAGTTCTGCCACAGGCTACCTACCTCAGACAGCCTGTGTGGTTCTCATCATGTGCCGATCGCGGCACGACTAGGTAAAGGCTTGGAAATTGTACCATCTGCTAATTTGTACTCATCACCAAGATCGACAACTGTGAACCCAGGATGTTAGATTTAACGTTCTTTGTGATGCCAATGCCATTTCTGCACGAGGGCACGCAAACATTGCGTAAACTGGACAGAAAGAAAAAAGATAACTATCTTTTTATTTTTTTTCTTTGATGATTGTGAGTATTGGGACGAAAACTCTTTTTTTACCGTTGGTCAGTGTCATGCAGTGCATTTTTTACTGTAACTAATGTTGAGTGTAAACACTTATCCTATTTAAACTAGAGAAAAGATCATTTAACTAGATCTAAAGAGAATTCCCCTGCCATTGGAGCCTACTTCACGTGACAGTGGGTTTTTTTCAATATTGTACCCCCAGATGGATGTGAAATTGAACCAGTGGTACAAAATGCCCACCTCCTGGTACAATATTGCTTCTTTCCTTTTGATGATCTACAATGTGCTAAACAGCATATGGATCTACACGTGCAAGCTACAAATATTCAAAGTCCTTTATTCATTCATCTGTTAATTTAATTGTTCATTCATTTACTATTTAGTCATTGTTTTTATTCATCTTCCTCAGATTTAACATTCAATTAGTTTTATAGTTTGGTTAGTTATCTGATTTTTCTGGCTTTCTTTTTTGTTTTGTTTGTTTTATTTATCATTTATACCACTTTCTGTCACAGCAGATTTCTCAGTGCTCTTTCTGGGGAGAGTGCTTCCGCTACAAGTGCAGCCCCTACCTTTTTTTTGTTTTTCCTGCCTACAGCTGTAATGGTTTCCCTATCAGAGCGGCTTGTTTTCACAGAAGTTTGCCAGGGACGTCCCCTTTGTTCCCATGGGTTCTTTTATGTGGGCTAAATAATATGTAGCATAGGGGGCCTCATTTATCGTCTCATCTGAAAGACTAGCGCCCAGACCACAACTCATGGTCTAATGGATGGGGAAAGTTTTGGGCCGAGACATTTTGCTTGTTATCTTCCTTCCAGTGCTTCTTTTTCTTTAATATTTTGTTCACTCTGCCATGATGACATTTGCCCCACAAAATGGGTAGAGACTGCACTGATTACAGAGAAAGATCAGTGAAGTCATTGATATAGTAAAGCTGCACGGGGTTTACAGTTGTTTCTTGCTTTCTTTCTCAGGGTATATGGACGCAGGAGACATGGATAAAGCCCTGCAGGCACTTCAAAATGGGGAGGGTGGAAATGCAACGTGCCAGAGATTTGGCGTTCCCAAGCCAACTTTGAAGAGACATCTGCTGTGCAAAAACAAATGTGCCAATGGTATCATGAAGTCATTTGGCAGAGAATGTACATAAACTGAGCCATAGAAGACAGACTTGTGAAACAGCTTTTGTTCTTACAAACAAATCTCTTTGGTATTACAAGGAAGGATGTCATGGAAATGGCGTTTTAACTGGCTGAGGCAGAAGGTATCCCTCACGTGTTCAATGCAGAGAAACAAGCTGCAGGAAAAGTGTGGTTTAGCAGCTTCGTGAAAAGACACCCTGAGTTGAGCCTATGATCTGCTGAGCCAACATCAGTGTCAAGATTGACCGGCTTCAATATGGAAAGTGTCAAAATATTTTATGATCACCTTGAAGCCATCAAGGATGACCATCCAACACTAGACTGAACAAGGATCAACAATGTTGATTAAGCTGGCCTGTCAACAGTCCACAATTCTCCAAAACTTGTGGTCAAAAAAGGAATCCACCGGGTGGGTGCTGTAACAAGTGGTGAACGTGGAATTAATACCATCGTAGTTCGCTGTTGCAGTGCAGCAGGGAGTTTTGTACCACCAATGATTATTTTCAAAAAGAAAAGGATGCTCGAAACTCTGAAAGAGGGGGCTCCTCCAGGCAGCCATGTTGTCTGCAACCCATCTGGATGGATGGACCAATCGATGTTACTTTCCTGGATGCAACATTTCATAAGACAGGTAAAACCTACAAGAGTGGAGCCTGTCCTGCTTGTGATTGATGGACATTCTTCCCCCATAAAAAAATGTTGAGGCCATTGAGCTAGCTCATGACAACGGAGTGATAATGGTCTCTTTGCCACCACACACAGCCCATCGGCTACAACCTCCTGTTGTTACCTTTTACAGGCCCCTAAAAACATACTACAGTCAGGCAGCCCCCAGGTGGATGCAAAACCATCCTGGCCAACGGATAACCCTATAGAATGTACCAGGACTCTTCTGTGAGGCCTACATGAAAGCAGCAACGATGACAACCGCTGCAAAAGGATTCCAAAACACAGGGATTTGGCCATTCTGCAGAGACATTTTTGAAGAGCACGAGTCTGTACCATCTGAACTGCAAGTTGAAGCCTTGACAGAAACCTCAAACATCATGGGACAGGCTTCAGTAAACGCACAGGAAATCCCACCACCTTTGCCACCTCAGCCATCTGAGGAACCATGCCACAATGCACAGCTCCCACCAGCTGTGCCTTCATTGCCAGTGTACCTTTCCCTGGATCAGCCTCCCCCTCTTCCTCCACGGGCTCCATATCCTCCTCCTTGCCCACCAAAGTGTTCTGCATCTCCACAACGCTGCTCCCAGGGATTGCTGAAAAGTAACCTGGTTAGTTCCACATGCCAGGGTTCAGACAGATTTTCACCTGAGGTCTCCAGTCCTTCCACTGGTGTGCTATGTCATCAGCATTTTTCTCAGCCAGTGAGTGCTTGTAAATTTCTGAAGTCGTCAAGCCAGACTATCAAGAACAAAGGCTGAAGCTGCTTAGTCATGTCATCATTCCAACTTCAGGTGATGGAAGGTGTTTCTTCAGAAGCGCTATCATTGGACAAGAGAAATCACTCCAAACAACTGATCAGGACTATAATGGAAAGTTTGCAGACCAAACACTATCAGTTAAAGAGCATGTCTTGGCTGACAGTTTGCGAGGAAAGACTGTAGCATTCATGATAGAGAACCTTGGACTGTACAGAGGCCTTAAAAATGAAGGACTCAATGCTGACATGCCCAGAAAAATACGTTTCAAAACACTTCCAGAAAGAGTTCAACAAATGGGAACACTGGCATCGATGCCTGGAGAACTAGAGATCATGGCTACAGCAAAAGTGATCAAACGTCCCATACATATTCACCATGTGTCAGCTGGGTATGCCAGAAAATATGGAGAAGAATTTTCTGCAACTCCTATTGAGCTTTTACTGAACTTGGCCAGTTCGTTGGTCACTATGAAGCCTACATACCTCTAGAAAGCCAAACTGCACAGCTGAGTACTGGTTTTAGACCTGTTGGAGTGGTGCTGTTACCTAATACTGCTTCACAGAGGACATCTCAAAGACTAAAAAAGAAAGAAAATTCTAAAATTCTGACATCTTCTCCCTACAAAGCAACACTGGCAGCATGGAAAGCAAAACGGTCCACTCAAAAGAAAAGAACCAGAAATGACAAAGGCTCAACAGATTTGGTACCATAGGATGACAGCTGGTTTTGCTTTTTTTGTTCAGAAAATAGGAAAGAACATGATTATGATCCAGGGTTTAAAATGTGAACAATAGATACACGAGGCATGTGCTGACTTTGCCAGCATAACAGAAAAGTTTGTGTGTGATTTTTGCAAGTAAACATCTTGCACAGAGGGCCAGGTCATGATGTAACCAAGTTAAAGTTGAGATCATTGTTTGGTGGAGGGTGGGAAGGAAGATGGAGGGTAGTAGAAGGAAGAAATATTATGTTTGCTTTGGGTTGAATACAGTTTGCAAATATAAGACAAATACAAGAAAGATATGTTTAAATATTCAGGTTTGAACAAATAAAATAGCATATTGTTTATCCAATGCTCTGATTTGAAACAGAGTGAAACTCACTACTGGGATGGCTTTTTGTGTTCATTGTTTGATGGATCAAGAAATTATGAATTAATTAATTAATACATGGAATTAATCATGTAAATATACTTTTGTCTCTTTTCTTTAAATGTTACTAAAAGAAGAGTGTTTATTTTTGTTTTGTTTGTTTGTAAATGAAAGAAATAACAACTGAAGATGACTTCCAAAATATTAAAAGATTGTTTGTAAGATCTAGTTCAGTTTGAAATACAAAAAAAAGGTTTAAAGCCTCTAACCTTTTTTTCTGTTGTGTGGTGTTAATTGGTGAGTCCTGTGTTTGGACAATATTCTGGTTTTATTTCAAAACAATTTTAATGATCGTACATTGTTAAAACTACCCAGTAAGGAAATAAAAATGCTTATAATTTAGTAAAGTATTCAGTCTAGAAAAATCTGGAGGACGAAACAATTCAATATTTTGATTTTCGTCGTATATCTAGATCTTAGATACTGTCTTCTTTCAGATAGAAAACTCGAGATGTTGTTCAAGTTCTGAATACCACAATAAATCGGGTGACTTATTTTGAATGGTTCTTCTGTTTATTTTCTGTGGTATGTATGGTGTTGTGCCTGGTTCAAAATCAATCCTCAGATGGTACAATTTCATTTCGCAAGTAGGGGCTGCCATATTGTACCACTGTGTGAAATTTTAATTTTTGTGCCTAACTAAATGCATCATTTTTTTTTCAGAAATAATCTCTTCAGTACGTGCAGCCAAGTGTATGTGCTATCAGTTGACATCAAAAGAAACACTCTCATGTGTTTCATATGGATACAAAAAGACTGTTCTTAGGGGGCTCAATATCAAAGCCTTTACCCTACTCCTTCGTCGTGCACCTTGGCTACCGAGCACAAAGTGTAGGAGTGACATAACGACAGGCAATATATTCCTGCTGTCACTTGGACTTAGGTGAACTGCCACCCCGGTTTCGGCGGAAACTCCGCCACGCACCGGCGCCTCATACGTGGTCACTCAGTAGAGCTTTACGCATGGCAACACATATAGGACGTTGGACATACAAATGCCCATGCGCATGCTAGCCTGCGCTCACGGGTACAAATCAGGGATAAAAAAACTAAAGTGGGGAGGGTGAAAAAGAAAAATGGTTTGGAGGTAAAGGACCTCCCGTCAGTCCCCTTGAAACCACACCTCTCCCTCCGTGTCCAGGGCGCTAGTCCTTCACCCCGGCGGTCAGGAGAGGTGTAAGTGGGGTGGTGAAGGGGTGTGAGGATTCAACCTTGGTCGATTCGTGAAAAACTCTTGTCTGTGTCTGTGTGTCTGTGTGTCTGTGTGCCTCTGTGTGTCTGTGTGTGTCTTTGTGTGTGTGTGTGTGTGTGTGTGCCTGTGTGTCTGTGTGTCTGTGTGTGTATGTGTGTCTCTGTGTGTGTCTGTGTGTCTGTGCATACATAATCGTCTATTTTTGTTTCTTATTTTTAATGCTAAGTTGAGGTTTTTTGCTTTGTTTTGCCTTTTAAAAAATCGGGGATACATGCTTTATATATTTGTTATTGATAGTATCCCTGAGGAAAAATCGGGGAGTTGGAATCCCAGAGCGGCTCGGGGCTGTATGTATATGGCAACGTTCTTGTGGCTCCTGCGACGGTACTGGAACCATTCGTATTGGTCATTGCCTTTCCAATGGATTATTCCAGTGCCGTGGAGAGGGGGGGTCTGCTGCATGGGTAACAGCTTGCCCTCCATACATACTTGCCCAGGCTTTGCGCTCTAAAGACTAGAGTGCAACTCCATAGTCTTCCGAGACTGATGGGTGCCTAGTACTACTACTATTGTTAGTACCGTAGTTTTCTACATAATAAAGTTATTGGTTAAGTTTCTTTTGGTCGTTTACCAAAGTATTATGATTTATATGACTTTTTTTTGATAGTTGGTGGTGGGACCAGGCTTTTCAATTGTTGATTTTGTTATCTTTTTTTGTTTGCTACTTACTTATTTGCATCTTTTTATCATAATCATCATTTGATTGTTGATTGCTTTAAAAAAAAAAAAAAGCTTTTGTGTGTGTGTTGTATTTTGCTATTTCATTATTGTATTTATGTTGTTGTTTCTTTTTTCTTTCTATTGTCTTCATGTTGTTGTCGTTTCTTTGGTTGTTTAATTGCTTTTGTTTTTGTGTTTGTTTTAAATGTTGTTAGAGGTTGTTTTTTTTATAATCATGTTATCCCTGATAAAGGTGGGGACTGGATGCAAAAAGCACATGAGCGCTTATTCATTATCTTCGAAATAAAAAACATTGATATAACTTGATTTGATTTGATTTGATTTGATTTGATTTGATTTGATTTGATCTCTCTCTCTCTCTCTCTCTCTCTCTCTCTCTCTCTCTCTCTCTCTCTCTCTCTCTCTCTCTCTCTCATCAAAAATAGCAAACCACCATTCTCCCCTCTCAAACTATATGCCCTCTCCCTCCCCACTCCCCTCTCCCTGTGTGTGTGTGTGTGTGTGGAGAGAGAGAGAGAGAGAGAGAGAGAGAGAGAGAGAGAGAGAGAGAGAGAGAGAGAGAGAGAGAGAGAGAGAGAGAGAGAGAGAGAGAGAGAGAGAGAGAGAGAGGCAAGGCAAGGCAAAATTCTTTTTTTCGAGGATGATAGATAAGCACTCGTGCGCTTTTTTACATCCAGTCACCGCCCTTTTCAGGGATAACATCAAGATAAAAATAGCCTCAACTACACAACAACAATTATAATGATCCAAATACCAAAAGTAAGGAACCATACCAAGTATCAAACAACAGGCAAGAATTAACACAGAGATACAATATTAAGGTAATGTTATAAAAAGTCACTCATTCAGAAACGAGAATGAGAAGTAAGAATCAATGATGATTTTGATGTGAATAAAAGAAAACAAAAAAAAACAAAGAACAAGCAAAAACAAAACAAAACAAAAAGGCGCAATAATTAAAGAGCAAACATGAGAATATGATGAGGTTAAATGACTGAAAACATTAATCCACCACCATCTATCATCAAAATAAGTCTCATAAAACATACGATTTTGATAAAAGGGGAGAAAGAACAACAACAACAGGTAAGGAATAAGATAGAGATACAATATTAAGGTAATGTTATAAAAAGGCACTCATTCAGAAACAAAATATGATGTAAGAATCAATGATGATTTTGATTTGAAAAAAAAATATATAAACAAAATAAACACATAAACAAACAAAAAACAAAACAAAGCAACAAAAAAAAAGAAAAAAAGAAAAAAAAGGCGCAATAATTAAAGAGTAAACATGAGAATATGATAAGGTTAAATGACTGAAAACTTCAATCCACCACCACTTATCATCAAAATAGTCCCATAAAACATAAGTTTTGATAGAAGGGGAGAAAGAAGAAGAACAACAAAAAACCCAACTCACACACACACACACACAACACACACACACACACACACACACACACACACAACACACACACACACACACCACACACACACAAAAGGGCGCAATAATTAAAGTGCAAACATGAGAATATGATGAGGTTAACTGACTGAAAACATCAATCCACCATCATCTATCATCAAAATAGTCCCATAAAACATACGTTTTGATAAAAGGGGAGAAAGAGCAACAACAACAAAAAAAACTAACTCACACACCACACACACACACACACACACACAACACACACACACACACACACACACACACACACACACACACACACACACACACACACACACACACACACACAACACACACACATACACACACACACACACACACACACACACACACACACACACACACACACAAACAAACAAACAAACAAACAAACAAAAAAGGGCGCAATAATCAAAGAGCAAACATGAGAATATGATGAGGTTAATTGACTGAAAACATCAATCCACCACCATCTATCATCAAAATAGTCCCATAAAACATAAGTTTTGATAGAAGGGGAGAAAGAGCAACAACAACAAGAAAAAACCAACTCACACACACACACTCACACACTCCCCCCCCCCCCCCCCCCCCCCCCACACACACACACACACAGATGGAGGGAGAAAGAGAAGGGGGAGAAGGAGAAGGGGATATAATTGGTTTATTATTTTTGGTGCATCAAGTGGATTAGAATGTGATAAAATTATTTGAAGGTTGTCAATGATTGGTGCTCTTTAATTGAATCGGGAAGGGAGTTCCACAGCACAGGGCCTGAGTATAGTAAACTAGAGAGAGAGAGAGAGAGAGAGAGAGAGAGAGAGAGAGAGAGAGAGAGAGAGAGAGAGAGAGAGAGAGGAGAGAGAGAGAGAGAGAGAGAGAGAGGAGAGAGAGAGAGAGAGAGAGAGAGAGAGAGAGAGAGATGCAAACGCAATTTTATTTTACGAGGGTAATAGATTAATTTACAAGA
Organism: Stramonita haemastoma; assembly: GCA_030674155.1. Lineage (NCBI taxonomy): Eukaryota > Metazoa > Mollusca > Gastropoda > Neogastropoda > Muricidae > Stramonita > Stramonita haemastoma. The sequence goes on along the minus strand of CM060339.1, from coordinate 1,158,152 downwards.
CTTTTTTTGACTTTTTTTTCTTTTTTCCGAAACAAAATCATCATTGAGTCTTACTTTTTTCGTTTCTGAATGTGTGCCTTTTATATCATTATTTTATTATTGTATCTCTGTCCTATTTTTTGCATGCTGTTTGATGCTTGGAATGGTTTCTTGCTCCTGTTCTTGGTATTTGGATCATTATTATTGCTGTTGTGGAGTTAGAGATTTATTCTTATCTTGATGTTAACCCTGAAAAGGGCGGGGACTGGATGCAAAAAAGCACACGAGTGTTTATCTATTATCCTCGAATAAAAGAACTTGCCTTGCCTTGCCTTGCCTTGCCTTGCTTTGCCTTGCCTTGCCTTGCCTTGCCTTGCCTCTCTCTCTCTCTCTCTCTCTCTCTCTCTCTCTCTCTCTCTCTCTCTCCTCTCTCTCTCTCTCTCTCTCTCTCTCTCTTCTCTCTCTCTCTCTCTCTCTCTCATCTCTCTCTCCCCTCTCACATACACACACACACACACATACACACACACACACACACACACACACACACACACACACACACACACACACACACACACACACACACACACACACGCACCACACACACACACACACACACACACAGAGTAATCAAATCAGTAAACCATCAAGAGAACAGAACTGACCTGCATTCTCCGAACTCATCCAAAATGACGGAGAACGGGCCTTGGCCCATCTGCTGCTGGAGTCTCCTCACTTCTGCCGCAGCATCCAAACCCCTGACACTGAGGTCACAGCAGTGGCGATCAATGTTGGCGGCTGCTGGCCCCGCCGTCGTCATCAGCTGTTCCTGCAGCAACCGGCTCACGGCACGACTTCTGACATCCCCGCTGATCACCACCACCCGCCGGCCTTGCTGGAGCCACAGCAGGGCCTTGAGGTAGAGGCATACCGTCTTCCCCGTCCCTGGAGGACCACGCAGGAAGAGGTATTGTGCCTCCGGCTGTCTGCTCAGCAAGGTCACCTGGGCGGGCGTCAGCACCAGCGACGAGTAGCGGAGCCCCGTCTCCGCCACAGCCTGCCCCTGGGACCTCAGCACCTTTCGTGGGGGGCCGACTGTGGGGACGTCCACTGTGGTGGCCGGGCCACAGAACCTGACCACACAAATACACAGGTCATAGAGCCACAGGTCTGTCTGTTGTCTGTTTGTATCTGACTACAGAGATACACAGGTCATAGAGCCACATGTCTGTCTGTTGTCTGTTTGTATCTGACCACACAGATACACAGGTCATAGAGTCACATGTCTGTCTGTTGTCTGTTTGTATCTGACTACAGAGATACACAGGTCATAGAGTTTACTTTTGTATACTGGTATACTCTTTGGGACAGGTATTTGCATTGATGAGATATGTGGTAGAACCAGATGCGATTTTCATCGATTGTTACTCCAAGAACTTTGTGGTGAGAGGATTGTTCGATTGCTTCCTGTTTGATATGGATAGGAAACTGTTTATGAAGTACATTTTGTCGCTTTTGTGTTGTGGTGATAAGCATGCATTTTGTTTTTGGGGGTAAATAGACATATAAGTGTGTGTGTGTGTGTGTGTGTGTGTGTGTGTGTGTGTGTGTGTGTGTGTGTGTGTGTGGTGTGTGTGTGTGTGTGTGTGTGTGTGTACAACAATCAGATATTCCACAACTGACCCAAACATAAATGTCAATACAGACGTACTGACGATAAAATTATTATGTAAATCAAATAAATTAGAATAAAGAGAAGACATAAAAAGAAAAAAAAAAATAAAGAAGAGACAGAAGAAATGAGAGCAACGCAAACAAAAAATAAATAAATACTATCAGAACATGTTCAGAAATCGTTTTCATTTTAAAACGATGTCATAAAGGAAAAAACAAACTAACAAAATAACAAACATCAAACATTAAAAAAGGAATCAACAACATAAAGATGTAATGCCCCATAAAATCCCCAAGCATAATTTTCTCTTTTTCTAATCTGTTAAAAAAGTGGACTGAATCATCTAAAAAGGCATGTTATATATGCTTTTTTAGATGATTCAATCCAATGTTTTAACAGATTAGAATATATATATATATATATATATATATATATATATATATATATATATAATATATATATATATATATATATATATATATATATATATATATACGGCATGTCCTGGAAAGACTGGACGACATTGTCGCCTCAGCAAGGATGAAATTCAAGCCCAAGAAATCACGGAGTCTGTCACTGAGAAAAGGAAAAGTAGCTGAATCGTGGTCTTCAGTGTCGCCAACCAAGCCATTCCAACAGTCATAGAGGAACCTGTCAAGAGCCTTGGGAGATGGTATGATGACACCCTGAAGGACACCCAAAGAGAAAAGAAACCAAAAAGATGGCGGAAGAAGGCTTGGAGACCATTGACCAGTGTGGTCTCCCTGGCAAATACAAGGTGTGGTGTGTGCAGTTCATGCTGATCCCCAAACTACTATGGCCTCTAATGATATATGAGATCTGTACCAGCACGGTAGAGGCAATGGAAGCCAAAATCAACAAATTCACGAGGAAATGGCTTGGAGTTCCACCCTGTCTCACCGATATAGCGCTGTACTGTCGGCAAGCAAAATTAAAACTGCCACTGAAATCCATCCTAGAAGAATATAAAGCAGGAAAAATCAGACTTCAGAGCATGTTAGAGGACACAGAAGACACGGTGGTAGAAGAAATCAAGCCCCTGCTGAAGACAGGCAGAAAATGGAAAGTCCAGGAGATGATAAACTCTGCCAAAGAAAGTCTCAAGATCAGAGAGATAACAGGACACACACAGACCAACAGACAAGGACTAGGGTCAACAAAAACAGAATGGTGGTCAAAAGCAAAAGGAAAAGCCAAACGGGACATGGTCATTCAAGAGATGAGGAAAGAAGAAGACCAAAAGAGACTCCAAAAAGCAGTCCAGCAGAGCCAGCAAGGGCAATGGACAACATGGGAGAGTGCGCTCCAAAAAAGTCTTACCTGGAATGACATTTGGCACCTGGCCCCTCTCAGGATCAGCTTCATTCTCAGATCCGCGTATGACCTTCTACCATCAAATGCAAACCTGGTGAAGTGTGGAAAATCAGACGATGCCGCATGCCCCCTCTGCCGTGGAAAACAAACAGTGGAACATGTCCTCAGCTCATGTAAGGTAGCCTTAGCCCAAGGGAGGTATACATGGAGGCACAACCAGGTGCTGAAAGAGATTGTAGAAGCAGTCTGGTTCAGTACCTGCTCCACAAGTGGCAAAATCAGGACACAAAAAGCTCCCGCAACCTTCTTCACAGCAGGAGGTAAAAACTCATGGCCACGAACATCAGTGCCATTCAGAACCTGCAAGCAGAGTCTGCTGGATGGAGCAGACGACTGGGTATGCACTGCAGACCTCCCAGAATGGAACAATCACCCTGAGATCATCAGCAAAAGTGGTATGAGACCTGACATAGTAGTCAACTCCCACTCAAC
>CM060339.1:1119671-1147171 GCA_030674155.1 Stramonita haemastoma | reverse complement strand
AAAATGTACTGTTCACAATATAACCGAAAGAAGACAGCACAATATGCTTGATTCAGACAGAAAAATAGTGAAGAAAAACAAAATAACAAGGCTAGACATAACAGTTTATAAAACAAGCTACAGCCACAGAATAATCTAAAGAATGAAAGAAGTGGTCTTATGATCTATTCCTCTGTGTGTGTGTGTGTGTGTGTGTGTGTGTGTGTGTGTGTGTGTGTGTGTGTGTGTGTGTGTGATGTTTTGTGTGTGTGTGTGTGTGTGTGTGTGTGTGTGTGTGTGTGTGTGTGTGTGTGTGTGTTGTTTGTGTGTGCTGGTTGTTTGCTTGTGTGTGTGTGTGTGTGTGTGTGTGTGTGTGTGTGTGTGTGTGTGTGTGTTTGTGTGTGCTGTTGTTCTGTGTGTGTGTGTGTGTGTTGTTGTGTGTGTGTGTGTGTGTGTGTGTGTGTGTGTGTGTGTGTGTGTGTGTGTGTGTGGTGTTGTGTTGTGTGTGTGTGTTGTTTGTGTGTGTTGTGTGTGTGTGTGTGTGTGTGTTGTGTGTGTGTGTGTGTGTGTGTGTGTGTGTGTGTGTGTGTGTGTGTGTGTGTGTGTGTGTTGTGTGTGTGAGTGAATATAAGTGACACCTACATACTAACATGTTGGTCTGTTGCAAGAAATCATGGAACACATTTGTATCAACTGCAAGACCCCAGCACCACAAAAGCCACCTTGTACAGTGACCCAGAAAGGCGCAATACGATCAACCATTGCAGTTGTCAGTTAAAAGACAACAAAGTTGCCTGTGTGAGGAACTCTGTACACAAGGAATGCCGTGCCATGTACGCCAATGAAACAGTTATTGATGCTAGAATTAAGGAGACCTAAGGACAAATCTTTCCTCGGAAAAGCAGAAATTTGCAGTCACGCATATAAAATAGAACATGTTTGTTAGAATGATGCACACTGTGCACAAGAGATGAACGTTGAACTCTTAAAACACTATGGTGATGAAATTGCGATTGCTCATTCCAATAACATAATTGATATCATATCACTCAGAACAACTCCAGACTGTATTTTTTAGAAGTTCTACGAAGAGAAAAGAGAATCCAGTGCTAAAGATGAACAGATGTGTCTTACCAAAGCAGCAGTAACAATCATTCACAAAGACATCAAGTCACTGGTTTCTGCAAGACAGCTATGCTGATGCAGACAGCATTGCAAGTTACAGTTTCTGAAATCTTGATGCAAGTCACCAACAAATCTAAAGGGAATTAAAAAGTATCAGCAATTAGGCAAGGCATCATCCAGTGCACCAGGCCCAACACTATCATCACACATGTACAGATTGGGCTTGCTGCGAAAGTGCATCAACTGTTTAGTTCCTGGTTTATAATTAACGTAAGTATTAATTACTCAGGCAAGCAAACAAAGCAGTACTTGCCAGTCATATCTGGTCAGCCACAAAACAGCTGGGTGTTCAACTTGCAGATCATACTGCTTTGGTCATCAGTGGTGGTCCCCTTTGCATCGACTTGTCTGGCCTTGTGGAACAATATACAACCAGCTGATGCAGATGTATAGCAACTTCATGAACTGCATCTACAACAGGGATATTGTTGTATTTGATGGCGATTGATTGCAGTGGACTGCTAACCAAAGATGCAGCTCATCTGAGAAGAAATGGTGGGATCACAGGACCTGTCATTATTTTGCTGGTAGCATGGTGCTGACTGAGTCCAGAAAGTGCTTTATAGCATATCCAGCCAACAGACTGCACTTCATTCAACTGCTCGGTGAAGGATTGACAAAGTCTGGATTCAACACTGTATAACTGTGGCGATGCTAACTGCCTCATTGTAGGTACAGTATTAGAGGAAGCCAGAGGAGTCTGTTTTCAGACAAAAAGATCCTGCCTGTGGAAAAATAGTTAGAATGTGCATTTTTTCAAGAGCATGCATGCGTGTTCATGACACCCAACATCAGCAAAGAGCAAGTGATAGCTGCAGAAGAAAAGACCACTGCAACGATGCATGGTGGCAAGAACAAAGATTCCTTGGACAAGCTCCGATATGTGTGATACATGCAGAAACCAGCTACCTCTGTTATCATTACACCCAAACAAACTGCCCCCAACATCCTCAGCTGCAAAGTTCCATTCTATGAGGACCTGTTTCCAGGTCCATGAATGGTTGCATTTAAATTCACATAGTTTCCAGTTAGAACCCCAGGACTGGGGATGGGAAATAAAACATGGAGTGATGTTTCCAACTATAAAGATTTTGACGTAACCCTGAAGCTCCTCTGCATATTGTAAGATGTTTAAAAAAAAAAATTATTGTAAGATGTGAATGCCGAACAGCAAGGTGTACATGCTATAAGCATGGCCTTGTGTCTTCAGTTGCATGTGGGCAATGTAGAGGGCAAAGCTGCACACATTCAGAGTTGCTGGAGGTCCTGGACTATCCAATATTAGGAAGACACACTGCACAGTTCATGCTAAGATGTTGGATATTTACATTTTGTTGAACTGACATCTTCATGACATTGGAACTAAATCTATGAACATCTGTAAGAGATGTTACAAGTGATTTTGTGAACCAATAATTTAATCATTGGCAAAATGGTAAAAAAAAAATTACAAGCACCTCTTAAATGTCATCAAATTGAGAAAAAGAGTACTTTTTGTTAATGAATACAAAGCTGATAATACGTATTCAACAACAAAAAATAACAAAGGTGACTGCCTGTTGCCAGTAGTTTTGTTTTGACTGAAAATTGTACTTCGTTTGAACGCTTGGGTTACTAATTTTAGGGGGGCGGGTAAGCAAATAAGTTATAGTGACAACAGCATGTATCAAACATCATGTTCTTTGCATCATATGAATGCATTTCTGAGTGTTTAACATTATTACACTTAAAATGATTGCACAATTTTTAAATTTTGCTGCCTACGGTAACGTAACGTTATCTGTCAACTTTTCTCAAATTTGAAAACCGGAAGTGCAATTACAGTAGTTTCCCCCCAGTAAAAAGACATTGGGTCATCAGAGTGTAAAAGTTTTAGTTTAGAAATAAAATTTATGCAAGTCTGCTTCAATTTAGTATAAAGATTCCTGACTGAACAGCAAGAACAGCTTGCAAAGCAGTGCAAATGGGAAATACCGTTTCAGCTCAGCTGCACTGCACCTACGCTTTTCAAACACGAATTACAACTTATCCCGCCACTAAATTTTTGTTAACAACGTTTGGGATGGTCAAGTACACCCACCAAAACATAAAAGAAGTGAAAAAAATGTTGAAGCATTTATTCTTTGCCAGAGCCCTTTTTGGGCAAAATTTTCCTGGACTAGGGTTCGGGTGTGCCTTAGTGTGTCTGGTCAGTACGATGGGTGTTTTTTGACTCTATGTTGTTAAGCTTTTAGCTCTAGGCAAGCCCCTTGGAGAAGGAGTTGACAGTTGCTGTTCATTCTGTTGTGTTCAGTGTTGTCAAGTTTTGTTCAGATCTATTATTGTTTAGCTGTGTGTCTGGGGCCACTCTTCAGGTGTTTTTTTTAATTGTATTTTATTTATTTTATACCACTTTATGTCACGCCAGATTTCTCTGCGTAAAATTCGGGTTGCTCTCCCCGGGGAGAGTGCGTCGCCACAAGTGCAGCGCCTTCCCATTTTTTTCCTCTGGGATGGTGTCCAAACACGACACCTGTGTGCATGCTGGGTTTTATTTTTATAATTTAGTCATCCGCTCCTACCGGCACACTGTGGCCTGCTCTTCCGAAAGGCGGAACGGGATTTAAACGTGTGCGCAAGATGTTCTGCGTGCGTTCGTACACGGGGCCTTAGTTTACAGTCTCGTCCGAGTGACTTTGACATTGAGTTCGATTTTTTCGTCAAACTGGGAAGAAAGGGCGATGCTGGGTACGAACCCAGAAACTCAGGTTTACATATTGGCAGGCGAACGTTTTAACCATCCTGCCACCATCCTTTACTTTTTCTCCTGGAGTTAACATCAGTGCTGACTCCACTCTCCCCAAAGCCATTCGGATGAGGCTTTAAACCGAGGCCCCGTGTGCGAACGCACGCAGAACATCTTGCGCATACGTTAAATCCTGTTCCACTTTTCGTAAGAGTAGGCCATCGTGTGCCGGTGGGAACAGATGACAATATTTACAAAAACTGCATACACACGGGACCGGATGAAAACAAGCACATGATTGCTTATTCTGTTATCCTCGATATAAAAGAATAAAATAAATAAAATTAATAACAGCTGTGTTGGGGTCAGTTTGTCTGACTAGTTACCTGCTCGTGACTTTGTAAGAGTGTTCCGGTGACACCAATATCTGTGTTTGTATGTAATGATGCTGATGGCCTTTTGCCGCTCCTTGGAGGAGTTGACAGCTGTTGTATAGTATAGTATAGTATAGTATAGTATAGTATAGTATAGTATAGTATAGTATAGTATAGTATAGTATAGTATAGTATAGTACGGTACGGTACGGTACGGTACGGTACGGTACGGTACGGTACGGTAAGGTACGGTACGGTACGGTATGGCGTGGCGTGGCGTGGCGTGGCGTGGCGCGGTGTGTAGTGCAGGGCAGGGCAGGGCAGGGCAGGGCAGGGCAGGGCAGGGCAGGGCAGGGCAGGGCAGGGCAGGGCAGCGCAGTACAGTACAGTACAGTACAGTACAGTACAGTACAGTACAGTACAGTACAGTACAGTACAGTACAGTACAGTACCGTACCGTACAGTGGTGTGGTGTGGTGTGGTGTGGTGTGGTGTGGTGTGGTGTGGTGTGGTGTGGTGTGGTGTAGTGTAGTGTAGTGTAGTGTAGTGTAGTGTAGTGTAGTGTAGTGTAGTGTAGTGTAGTGTAGTGTTAGTGTAGTGTAGTATTGCATTTCGGCTAACTGATTACCCCATAGACCACAATGGGAAGGTACCCAACAAAAAGTTATCTGTGCCTTTGATTCTCAAATAATGAATTAAATGGCTGACTTCAATTATCAAGTCGGGACGCGTATCCAAATCAAAAGACTCTAAGACATTTAAAACTGACTTTGAGTCAACGAAAAGCACAATTTTCAAAAGGATTCTCGGAAGGTTTAACAAATAGTCTAAAACTTTTAAAATAGCAAGAAGTTCAGCGGTGAATACTTATAATTGTTTACCCAGAAAATTCGATTTTCTAACTTTAAGAGCTGGGATTACTGAGGGCAGCATCTACAGATTTATTTTCTATCACTGATCCGTCTGTATATATTTGAAGGCAGTCTTTGTATTGATCATAAATGTGTGCTCTAAGGGAAGTTGTTAAAATATTGACATTCTCACCTTTTTTCCAAATTATTGTAGTTGATATTATACGTTGCTCTAATTAACTCTCAACGTGGGATGGGTGAATATGATGGTTGTACAGCTATATCTGCTGGGCTGTGTGTGTGTGTGTGTGTGTGTGTGTGTGTGTGTGTGTGTGTGTGTGTGTGTGTGTGTGTGTGTGTGTGTGTGTGTGTGTGTGTGTGTGTGTGTTTGTGTGTGTTTATTCATTATATTTATTCATTTATTATTTTAAATGTTATTCTTTTATATCAAAGATAATGGGATAAGCACTCTTGTTCTTTTTTTACATCCAGTCCCCGTATGCATGCAGTTTTGTAAATGTCATCTGTTCCCACCGGCATACGATGGCCTACTCTAACGAAAAGTGGTACAGGATTTAACGTGTGCAAGATGTTATGCGTGCGTTCACTCACGGGGCTTTGGTCCGAAGGACTTTTGGGGAGAGTGTCTTCTCATATCAAGGCATACAGTAGCATACTGTGTGTGTGTGTGTGTGTGTGTGTGTGTGTGTGTGTGTGTGTGTGTGTGTGTGTGTGTGTGTGTGTGTGTGTGTGTGTGTATGTGTGTGTGTGTGTGTGTGTGTGTGTGTGTGTGTGTGTGTGTGTGTGTGTGTGTGTGTGTGTGTGTGTACAGAAAAAAAGAAACATGCACATAATGATGCAGCATATGAAATGCAACAAGCATGTCTCACCCTTTTTCCTGAGTCCACAAAAAGCCTACATTTGTTTCACAGATTTAAAATCTGTTATGTTCAAGAGAATTATAAACACTCTTGTTGGGATTTCCTGGACGCACATGAGTGCAAGGGAAAAAACAGAATTGGGAAATAAAGATTCAGCTTTTTAGAAGTTGTTGGCACAAGTGAGTTTAACCAGCCGTGTAATTCCCTTACCTATCAGTAATGACGTTAGCCCAACAGTGTGATACATTTACCATCAGTGATGACATTATTTTAACGGTGTAATTCACTTACTTATCAGCAGTGACGTCATCTTAATGGTGTGATTCATCTACTGATCAGTAATGAGGTCAATTCAACAGCGGGAATCATTTACCTATCAGTAATGACGTTAGCCCAACAGTGTGATACATTTACCATCAGTGATGACATTATTGTAATTCATTTACTTATCATCAATGACGTCATCTTAAGGGTGTGATTCATCTACGTATCAGTAATGAGGTTAATTCAACACCGTGATTCATTTACTTATCAGTAATGGCGTCATCTTAACAGTGTGAAAAGGTGTTAAATTAAAGAAAACAGTGTGATATATGTAGTGGTAGTAGGCACCCATCAGTCTCGGAAGACTATGGAGTTGCGCTGTAGCTTTTTTGAGCGCAAAGTCTGGATAAATAAGTATGGAGGGCAAAATGTTACCTATGCATTTATCTATTGGTAATAATGCTAACTCAACAGTGTAACTCACTCACCTGGAGCAATGATGCATCACAGTCAAGAGCCTCTCGCAGCTGGCGTGACGTGATGTTGGGTAGCATCAATGCCTTGCTGATGGTGACAGGAGGCAGGTCACTCAGCAGGTGTCTCAGCGCTGTCTCCTGGTTCTGCAGCTGTTTCAGGGCTCTCTCTACTTTCGTTTTGATTACCAGGGTCTGCTCTGCTGGGGTCTGGTTTTGGAAGTGGCTGCTGGCCCCAACAGACTTTATTTCTCCTACCAGCAACCCGTAGTGACGATGAATGACAAGAATGTCACATTCCCCACCCTTTATGTGTCGGGGAAGAGAAGGATCTTGAATGGTGGGAAGCTGAGTGGCAGCAGCATGGCGGAGGTTGCGGTTGTTGCTTAGATATTTTTGGAATTCTAGATTCGATATCACCATCATCACCTGATTTTCGATCTTTAACAAAGCCAAGAAACAGCTCTCGTGAGCACGATCGTCCTGCTGGTCACAGTCCTGTACATGCATATCCTGACTGTTTGGTGAGTTCAGCACACTCACACTCCCATACTGCCATTTTTGTTGGTTCGCTTGTTGGTGGAGACGGCGACGTCGACTGGGGTTAGGGTTATCTCTAACGTGGACAAATTGCCCAGCGATGTTCTCCACAACACAGGGGGTTCGGTTAAAGTAGAAGGGGGGGAAGGAGTAGGTTTTATTCAGAAAGTCGGGGTAGTGCTCCTTGATAAATGGGATCCACCGTGCCTCTGGGTCAGCCCCTGCCTGCAATCAGTCATCCTGATGAGGTGTTGGCTGTCAGTGACCTCTGTAGAGTTTATCAGTGACCTTTGTAGAGTTTAGCAGTGACCTTTGTAGAGTTTAGCAGTGACCTTTGTAGTGCTTATCAGCGACCTCTGTAGTGTTTATCAGTGACCTTTGTAGTGCTTATCAGTGACCTCTGTAGTGTTTATCAGTGACCTTTTTTAGTGCTTATCAGTGACCTCTGTAGTGTTTATCAGTGACCTTTGTAGTGCTTATCAGTGACCTCTGTAGTGTTTATCAGTGACCTCTGTGGTGTTTATCAATGAACTCTGTAGTGTTTATCAGTGACCTCTGTAGTGTTTATCAATGACATCTGTAGCGTTTATCAGTGACTTATGTAGTGTTTATTAGTGAAATCCCTCTCTCTCTCTCTCTCTCTCTCTCTCTCTCTCTCTCTCTCTCTCTCTCTCTCTCTCTCTCTCTCTCTATCTATATCTATATATATCTATATCTATATCTATATATATATATATATATATATATATATGAATGACCTCTGCATCATATATAAATGACCTCTGTTCCACCAATGACCTCTGCACCATATATCAGTGGCCTCTGAACCATATATTAATGACCTCTGAACCAAACATCAATTACCTCTGTATCATATATCGATGCCATTTGTAGTATCTATCATAGACCTCTGTAGCATCTATCAAGCAGTCAGGTCAGAGGCTTCCTCTGCTACTGGTAACCATGTAACCAAGTACTACCAGCCACTTGTGTGGAGTAAGCCCAACCGAAAACTCCGACTTGGAGAGGGATGGGCTCCGCCCAGTTTGATTTGCCCAAGGCACACTCATGAAGAAGACAAGAAACAGAATCTCCATACCGGATCGGTCGTCACCAGGGTTACCAAGGATCTACCTTCTGTTGCACATCAGGACAGAGGTAGAAAGTATGCTACTGGTGTAGGCCTACAATACAGCAAGATCCCCGCCAGAAACTACATCACCATTGGCACTTGGAATGTACGAACACTAAGAGCCATAGGCATAGTGGAAGAACTAACACATGAGATGGTCAGATACCAATGGCACATCTTTGGGCTCTGTGATGTATGGGGGTAGAAAATATGAAAAACAACGACCCAGGAAGACCACAAAATATACTTCAGTGGAAAATAGGATAAGCATGAACAGGGTGTGGGGTTAGTCATGCACAAGGACATTGTGGAATAAGGTCATAAGCTGTCAGCCAGTGTCCAGCAGACTTATCACCATCCGCTTGAGAGCAGCCTCCTTCAACATCACAGTAGTACATGCTTACGCCCTACATCGGACAGCACGGATGAAGACATAGAAGAATTCTACGACCAACTACAAGGGGTTCTAAATCAAATTCCCAAGAAAGTTATCCTTGTTGTACAAGGTGACTGGAATGCCAAGATAGGAGTAGATACCTACACAGACTGGGAGGGCATTTGTGGACCACACTACAAGAAAGAAACAAATGAAAGAGGCTGGAGACTCCTGGAGTTTGCCAGTAAAAACAATCTCCAGCTAGCGAATTCACTTGGCCCACATACAAAAATCTAGAAGATGGACATGGCATAGCCCAAATGGTGAACACCACAACCAGATACTAGATAGATTACATCATGGTGAAGAGACGATTTAGGTCTAAAGTAAGCAGTCTAAGGACATGAAGCTTTCCATGAGCGAACATAAAGAATGACCATGATCTTGTAATGATGACATTTTGGTTCTGTCCCAAAAAGAAATCACAAGCAGAACAACATCCAACATCAGGATCAAGTTTGACCTCGAGAAGCTGAAAGATCCAGAGGTAGCAGACTTTTTTTTTCAGACGAGGATAGCTGGAGAGTTTGCAGCACTCACTCTGATGGACTCAGATGATATGGATATCGATACCTTGATAGATTGATTCAACACAGCAGTGACTGAAACAGCAAGCAAAACTTCTTGGCAAACATCAACAGGCAGGAAGAGGGTTACTAAATGTAATATGTTGGAAGGAGATTTTAGTGTGATAGATGGGAAGGTGTTTTTTCAATGTGACAGGCAGGAAGGGGGTTTCTTAACGTGATAGTTTGCTTATCTTTCACATTTTAGTAAGAAAGTTTTTCTCTGAATTGTTTTTGTGAGTAACTATTTTTTGTAAACTTTGCTAATTGTTGCTTGTTCATTCCCTCTAAGTTTGTGTTATTCTTTCTATGATCGTTTCTGGTGATTTCATTTTTCCCTTATTAATATTGCCTTCTTCACTTTCTGCTACTGATGATTTCCTTAAAAAAAAGCAAACATTACTACTGATCCCACATCGTTGTATCTGACAAACTTGAAGGAGAGAAGAAAAACCTACATGCATGTAAAGAGAACACAAAAAAACAGACCACACATATAAACATAGGACAAAGAACACACACACACACACACACACACACACACACACACACACACACACACACACACACACACACACACACACACACACACACACACACACACACACACACACACACATGTACTAGAGCACGTGTGAACACACTTTCTCTCATCCTTACTCTCATTCTCTGTCTGTGCCTGTCTCTTTCTCTGTTTGTCTATCTGTCTATCTGTCTGTCTGCCTTTCTGTCTGTCTCTCTCTCTCATACAAACACACACACACACACACACACACACACACACACACACACACACACACACACACACACACACACACACACACACACACACACATTAGAGGGGCGGATAGCCTAGTGGTCAGAACATTGCGCTGGCAATTAGACGACCCGGGTTCGAGTCCGGTCGAGGAAATTTTTCTTCTGGAGTTAACATCAGTGCCGACTCCACTCTCCCCAAAAAGTCCTTCGGATGAATTTTTAAACTGAGGCCCCGTGTGCGAACGCACGCAGAACATCTTGCGCACACGTTAAGTCCTGTTCCGCTTTTCGGAAGAGTAGGCCATCGTGTGCCGGTGGGAACAGATGACAATATTTACAAAAAACTGCATACATACGGATACCGGATGAAAAAAGCACATGATTGCTTACTCTGTTATCCTCAATATAAAAGAATAAATAAATAAATAAATAAATAAATACACACACACACACACACGCACACGCACACGCACACGCACACATATGCGTGCGCGCTCGCGCACACACACTCAGACACACACATACACACACACACACACACACACACACACACACACACACACACACACACACACACACACACACACACATACACACACACACATATACATACACACACACACACTAAAATAATATCGTGTGAAATTCCATTGAAAATGATCTCCATTACTTAGAACAATAATAATGTAAAATCAAAAGAAATTAAAATTCCCATTTCAAATACCGCCGATGACGATCATAGACCTGTTGGAAAGCCTATCTCTCCAAACAAATTCCAGACCATGCGATCTAGACAATCTGGTCGGAAAAATAATGAAACTTTCAGTTTTGTACCTGTTGTAGTTTCGCTATTAAAAACTTGGGACAGCCTGCAAGCAGGGAGTTTGCATAGTCGAGCTTAGATAGAACAAGGGCACAGACAAGTTTCTTGGCTGTATTTAGATCGATATACATTCTGATGTCACTGATCTGACGAAGCGCAGCATAAGCTGAGCGGCAAGTCTGTGAAATATGTTTTCTCAATTGACATGGTATTTGTCATGATGAATCCCAGATTGCGAGCTGATGGTGAGAAAGAAATATCTGATTTTCCAACAGGGATGGTAGATGGTAGATCAACTGATAGAGAAGAATGAGTGGAGTAAATCAGCAGGGCTTCTGTTTTATCGTCATTAATTTTAATTTCAGCTTGTGTCTAGTCATCCAGGATTTGACGTCAGATATACAATTTTGCATGATTCCAATAGTGTTGTCGACATTATCAGGACGGCATTTAGAGTAAAGTCGGGAGTCATCCGCAAAAGACTGATTCTGGATAGAGTGACTACTTATGAGGGTGTTCAGTGGCTTGGTGAGGACTTGAACTCATCTACAATAACAGTTTGTGTTCGATCAGTTAGATAGTTCTGAAACCACTTCAGTGCTGTTCCACAGTCACCAAAGTGTTGTTGAAGAGCTTGGTAGAGAATGGTGTGATTGATTGTATCAAATGCAGCTGACATATCCAAAAGAGTGAGGACAGAGATATTTCCATCATCTAGAGCAAGTAACATATCATTTGCAACTTTCAGAAGTGCTGTTTCAGTGCTGTGTGAGGGTCTGCATGCTGACTGGTTTGGAGGTAGAAGAGAATGTGAGACACGATGTTCAAAGAACTGATCCAGTACAAGTTTTTCAAGGATTTTTGACAGGAAGGGCAAGTTGGAAACAGGCCTGTAATTCTTGAGGATGTTTGGGTCAAGAGATCACTTTTTGAGCAGATGTTTTACAACTGTATATTTGAAACTAGAAGGGACAACACATGTTGATAGACTCTGATTCATTATCTGTGTAATAGCAGGTAAAATATCATTTAAGCATTCAGTCAGAAGGGGTGTTGAAATGAAGTCAAGTGCGCAGGTAGTGGGTTTAGATTTAAGGATAATCTTACGACTTCATATGCGGTGACTAAGCAAAAGGAAGACAATGGAGTAATATCTGATACTGGAGAGGGCTGAGGGTCTTGAGCTGACAGGGTTGTAGAGAGATGGTCAAGCTCACGTCTAATGTCAGCAACTTTCGTCACAAAAAAGTCGGAGAAAATCTGTGGTAGCATACTGACTGGGTGGGTGGTGGGGAGGGGAGTGTTTTTGGTTTTTCCACACAATAGGCCACAAATATCAAAGTTGTCTGCTAGAATCACACGCACAGATCTTTGAGCTGAAATACCAAGACTTGGCTCGATTGACACTAAAAGTGACTCTACGCTTTGTGATACAGATCTGTTTAAAGATTTCTAATATTGTCTGCAACCACTTTTCTGGGCGAGATGTCTTGCTTTTTTTGCTTTAGACAACTCCTCTCTCACTCCTGTATACCATGGTTCTAACAACCAGCACAGATCTTCCGGCAGGCGACTGGAGCATGCTTATCAAGGAGATTACGCATTAAATAAATGAAAATAAATATACAGGTCTTTTTTAATTTTTAGTTTGAAAAAGCATTTGGTGTTATTGATCACTCCTTGAAATTACAAAAACTTCACCTGTATAAACTAACACCAGAAATGATCAATCTTTTTGAAAGTTTTTTTGACAGATAGGAAACGGCTAGTAACTGAAAATAATCAAGCATCAGAAATGATATCTGTTAAATATGGAGTTTCACACGGATCAGCATTGTTTCCCCTTTTATTTTCAATGTAAATGATTTATCTTCATTTCTGAAAAGTAGCTGTGAAATGTTTGCTGACGACACATCCCTCTACTGTAGTGACTTTGACCCTTACAGACTAACACTCAAACTTCACAAGGGTATTGACAGAAAATTAACTTGGACTAAATTAAACCACATGTCCTTAAATGTACAAAAAAAACTAAGTGCACGTAAGCACTAGCAAGATAGAAAAGGCAAAAACTGAAACATAAATTCCTACCTCTGTTTATAGATAAAAAAGTGATCGAAAAAGTTGACTCCCACAAAGTTCTCGGTGTCCTTATTGACAAACATCTTACTTGGACTGAGCATGTGATGGCACTAGGAAAACGTCTTGGCAAAAAGATAGTTCAGTTATCGAAAATAAAACACTTCCTGAATAACAAATCACCCAAACTGGGATTTTTGTGGCCATATTCTGCCTATCATGGACTATGCTTCATCTCTTTGGGACAGCTGAAGTAAAACAAATTTCAAATTAATCCATCGGTTATATAAAAGAGGACTAAAACTTGGTCTATTAAAATAAAGGTCCCTAACAATTAACAATTATAAGCAAATAAATATTGTAACTTTCCAAAGCAGACTTTATTTCAATTGATGCATAGTTATAAATGGAAATGCTCCTCCGAAAATCCCTAACCGTTTCAAAGTTAATGAGAACATGTATAATCATCTACTTACATCTCTGAGACCCAGAAATGATCTTTACAAAACAAGCCTATTATATTCAGGTAGTGATCTATGCAACAAGCTCCCAAGAAGTTTAAAATGGATCAAAAACAAAACCCAGTTCAAGAAACAAACTTTAAAAAATCATCTGAAGTGTAAATGTTTAGGAACTAAAGTATAAATCAATAAACCGTGATAACAATAATCATAATGTAAATTATTTGCGTTTGGCAGCAGCACTTTTTGCATCCCTTGAACATGTTTCAGCTGTGATCTTTAGGGACTGGAAATATTGCATGGTTACATGCTGTGTGTATGTGGAAAAAAGGGGAAGAGTTAGAGATTTTTTTCTTTACATTTTAAGCTATTGTTAATGCTTATGAAAGCCTGTGAGTAATCTAAACATGCACATGCATAGTTTACAAGTTTTACACGCGTGGAAAGGAGAAATCCAACTGGATGAAGTGATGAAATTGTGACTGATGTTTTTTTAAACATACCCCCCCCCCCCCTTTTTTAATCCAGTTTAACAGGTTTTATGATGAATGCTGCTTTTGATGTTATACATGATGAATTATTAGTGTTATTATAACTGTTACTGTCTTGGTTTGATATTCTAGCTGACTGAGTTTTAAAAAAAAAATGTTTAAGTAGGGGTTCTTGATTGTTTGTCAAACTTTTCGTACATCATGTTTATCGATTAGCTGATTATTTATGTTCCTCCCTTCCTCCTTTAATACCCCCTTTCCCCAGTCCTTTTCAAACGTATTCTACGATTAACTTTATTATTTGTGACGCTCCATCACATACGGGGTCGCATTGCACAAGAGGTCAATTTTTAGTTATTGACATGCTACTACTTTGCAATGAAATGGCTTACAATACAAAAGACAAACTGAAAATTGAACAATACTATCAACATTTATTACAAATTGAAATGATAGACTGCAGCAAATGTCAAAATCAGAAAATGACAAGTTTAGCATCATAATAGGTGGTCAGAATGAGGGCCTCACTATTTTCAAAGCACGTTTAAAGGCAACAAGAAACATAATTATGCCTTGATATTTTACAACAAGGTAGAATGAGTGCTATAGGTTTAAAATCAATCAAAATCTCAAAATCGGCAACCTCACCCCCTCCTGCCTTTAATAGCTCCTAGTGGAAAAGTGGATTATGTGCTAAGCGGCTCATTTCGTGGTTCAACGTCACATTTTTTTTTATGGTTATTGTTGTGTTACTGCTTTGTGTTACTCTGGGTGCTTATCCTGTTATTGAAATTTGTGTCATTATCATTATGAATGATTTATTATTTTGATTTATTTCCTGATTTGACTCTGAAGATTTAGTATCAATTTTAAGGATGTTTTGTTCCTGTTGTTCTGTTTTTATTTTGTTTGTTTGTTTATTTTTATTTCTCTTTTTATAGAAAGTATGAATGTAAAAAAAAAGTGGATGATCTTGAAACCTGATATAGTTGTTTGAAGTTGTTTTTTTCTATGACTAAAAAACCCCACTTCAAGTGCTTCGGCACGTGGATATATGCTTGTGTAAGTATGTGTGTGTGTGGGAGGGGGAGTATGTGTGAGTGCGTATGTGTGTGCGTGAGTGAGTTGCCGTAGTGTGGTTGTGTGTGTGTGTGTGTGTGTGTGTGTGTGTGTGTGTGTGTGTGTGTGTGTGTGTGTGTGTGTGTGTGTGTGTGTGTGTAGCCTATGTGAAAGAGTGAGTCTTACAGTCCATGATTTTTTTGTTATTGTTGTTATTGTTGTTATTATTATTATTATTATTATTATTATTATTATTATTATTATTATTATTATTATTATTATTATTATTATTATTATCATTATTATCATCATCATCATCATCATCATCATCATCATCATCATCATTATTATTATTATTATTATTATTATTATTATTATTATTATTATTATTATTATTATTATTAATCTGTTGTTGTATTATTGTTAGCGCTATCATTATATTCTCTGTTGTTCATTTTGAGCTTCTATTGTTGTTATGAGCTGTAATAATGTTGCAGCTAACTATATTTTGGGTGGGGTTTTCTTGGTTATATTTTGCTTGTTTGCTTGCCGCCTCCTTTTTGTTAATTTGTCTGTTTTTGTTTAAAGGGGTTTTTGGGGGGTTTCTTTTTTTATTTTTTTTTAGCTTTTTGCTAGATAGATGGCTTCATGAAAAAAAAGCAAATTTATTACTTACTCAATTTAACGTCTAGAACTAAAATTTGGACTTGACTTTGACTTTGAATTTTACTTTGGCACACCACACACACACACACACACACACACACACACACACACACACACACACACACACACACAACACACACACACACACTCCCTTACTCCCTTTTTCTCTGTCTCTCTTTCTCTTTCTGTCTCTCTCTGTCTCTCTCTCTGTCTCTGTCTCTCTCTCTGTCTCTGTCGGAGAGCTGTCTATCCTCGCCAAAGTCTTTTATCTGTGACCACAAGCAGCGACTCAACTTGTTGGCTCCTTAAAATGCTTCCATGATTGCCCTCATGTCGTCAGTGGATAAAGTGCTGTCATTTCTTGAGTCATTGTTTGAAGTGACCAGTGACCAGTCAACGCGGGGATCGGTACAGCCACATCGATAGTGACATTTTGTGACAATTCCTGTTGAATACCTACGGCTGTGGAAATAGCGAGTAATACAAGCTCAAGCATTTTGTGTAACTGCATAAACTGTACATTTCCGTGTTTCGGTTTCCATTCGCGAAGATAACTATTTGTACAATGTTCCATTTTGTTTGTGAACTTTTCGATTTCGGCCCCTACCCCCAAACTCCTATTGTAAATGGGTTGTAAAAACCTCACACAATAAACCTTTTTGTCATTGTCATTGTCATTGTCTCTGTCTCTGTCTCTCTGTCTCTCTGTCTCTCTCTCTCTCTCTCTCTCTCTCTCTCTCTCTCTCTCTCTCTCTCTCTCTCTCTCTCTCTCTCTCTCTCTCTCTCTCTCTCTCCTTCTGTCTGTCTGTCTGTCTGTCTGTCTATCTGTCTGTTCGAGCAAAGAGTAATTGGTATGTTTATTCATGAATGATATAGTGACATCAGAGATCGAGACAGGTAGGAGAGCTATACGAGCTTTAAACAATATTTGCAAAGGGAGGATATCTTGTACAGTTGGATACTTACTGCTTTAGAGTTGCTGTTTCACAGGTGAGGTGTAATGTTTTGCCGCTGAACAACAATGTAACTCAATGTATTTGACAAAATCAAAAGAAAGGATGTCCACTTTGTAAACAGATAGTTAAAGATAAAAGCATTTCCACTATAAGTGTTTCATGTATAATGATTTAAGCATTAAACTTTTTTTAAGTTATTGTGTTGACAGGTCTTTATATGATCTTCTTAAAACAGAAAAGAGAGACAAAAATGGTTGTTGGTATAAATATATCTTTCTTGCCATCAATAAGAGGGGAAAACTGTTGTACTAGAATGTTATGTTACAAACAAAGAGAAGGGTTATTTTCTCTCTTTAATTTTGGTGTTGGTATTTTTTTTCTTTTGTTTTGTGGTTTGGATTTTTTTTTTTTTTTTTGGGGGGGGGGATTGATTTTGTTTGTTTGCTATTGTGGGTTTTTTTTTTGGGGGGGAGGCTATTTACTAAATAGGGCAATGGCAGAATGAAAAAAAAGTATGTGAATGCTTACTCTATTACCCTTGGAAAATAAAGATCATTCATTCATTCATTCATTCATTCATTCATTCATTCATTCATTCATTCATTCATTCATTTATTCATTCAGTCATTCATTTATTTATTCAGTCATTCAGTCATTCCTTTATTCCTTCCTTCCTTCATTATTTTATTCATGCATGCAGTATCTCTCTCTCTCTCTCTCTCTCTCTCTCTCTCTCTCTCTCTCTCTCTCTCTCTCTCTCTCTCTCTCTCTCTCACTCTCTCTCTCTCTCTCTCTCTCTCTCTCTCTCTCTCTCTCTCTCTCTCTCTCTCTCTCTCTCTGATTCAAATTCACAACTATGATCAGTGCAAAAAATGGTACGCGACATTTAGTAACAAAGGGAAAAAGGCAGTAGTTCAGCTTAAAAGAGTTTTTCGGAAATATAAAGAGATGACAGCAAATACTTTTTTCAAATTTTTTGATACAAAAATACAACCAATTTTGCTATATGCTGCTGAAATATGGGGAACAAACCAGTTAGAACATCTAGAAAAAGTTCACATGATGGCATGCAAAAGATTTTTTAGGGGTGCCAAACAAAACCCCAAACAAAATGATATATGGAGATTTGTGTAGATATCCACTCTATGTAAACTCATACACTGCCTGTATAAGATATTGGTTTAAGTTATTAGAAATGAATAGCGAACGGTTACCACACAAGGCGTATCAAATGCTGTTGCATCAAGATAACTTAGGAAAACAGTGTTGGGTTTCGAAAATAAGAGAAATTTTATGCTTAACTGGATTTAACATTGTTTGGTTGCAACAGGGTGTTGGGGATGTCAAAAGGTTTCTAAACATATTTAAACAGAGACTCATTGATTTGTTTATTCAAGAATGGTCAGGAACTATAAGAGATCGTGATAGATATCAACCTTACAGATCATTTAAGACTATTTTCGAAAAAGAAAGTTATGTACTAGATGTTGAAAATTATTGTCTTCGTGTTGCCATTACGCAATTAAGGTTTAATGTACTCCCACTTAATAACAATGTACATCGCTATAGTGAATCTGTTCATGAAAAATTCTGTCCATTTTGTAAGAACCAGATTGAAAATGAAAACCATTTTGTGTTTATTTGTGTTGTGTATGAAGATTTAAGAGTAAAATTCCTAAGAGAATCTAAAGAACTTTCTTTGCATTTGTTACTCAGAGCCAACGATCCTATCCACAGATACAATTTATCTAAATTTGTGTTCCATGCAATCAATAGGCGGAAAAAATACTGTAAGTCTATTAGGTAATTCTGTGATGTAAGTCTGTCTAAACTCGCTCATCTTTATCTATCTATATTGCGTATTATCAAGAATGTATCATGACTATGTTTTTCCTTATTTCCTACTTCTATACTAATGTCTCCTATTCAAATCATGACAGTGAAAGTGAAATGTAAATTGTGGTTAGACAACTGTCCTCAAGATTTGAACTATAGTGGGTATTAGATGTATAAGTTAAGTTAAACAGTGATTGTAGAATACAGATATGTGCTGTTATGTCAGATATTTTTCCTAATTTCTTTTCTTTTCCATATTTGTATTGTGGCCTAAGGCCGATGTGCAATTAAATCATTTCAGTGTTCAGTGTTCAGTGTTCTCTCTCTCTCTCTCTCTCTCTCCTCTCTCTCTCTCTCTCTCTCTCTCTCTCTCTCTCTCTCTCTCTCTCTCTCTCTCTCTCTCAAGATCCAAAATTCAATTCGCCTTTAAACCCTCTCGGGGCATGGAGAATTTCAATCAACAAAATCAACTGTAACACATAAATTTGCATTGACAGAAACGTTTACAACACTACATGTGACCCAAAAAAAATGTCAACCACTTCATCAATGTCATGCAACATAAATCTTGACCATAAACTTGGAAAGACACAGATTCACACACACACACACACACACACACACACACACACACACACACACACACACACACGCACGCACGCACGCACGCACGCACGCACGCACGCACGCACGCACGTACGCGCGCGCGCGCGCGCGCGCGCATACACACGAGTATGCGCGCGCGCACACACACACACACATACACACACACGCGGACACACACACACATGCGCGAGCACACACACACATGCGCGAGTACACACACACACATACACACATACACACATACACACACACGCACACACACATTTGATTCGGGTTCGATTCCCGTTGGAGGGGATTTTTTCATCTGGAGTTAACATCAGTGCTTACTCCATTCCTCCCAAAAGTCTTCCTGATGAGACTGTCAAACGAAGCCCGTGTGCGAACGCATGCAGAATATCTTATCCATCCATCCAAAGCCTTTTTATGCCTTTCTTGGCATGTAGGGCAGCAACAAAGGTTCTCCACTCCTGCCTGTCTTGGGCCAGTTTCTGAATGGTTCCCCAGGAGTGTCGGAGGGTCTTCAGCTTTGTTTCTATTGTCCGACGCCAGGTGTTCTTGGGTCGTCCTCGCCTGCGTTTTCCTTCTGGTGTCCAGTGGAGGGCTGTTTGGGCGATGTTCCCTTGTTCCCGTCGGCTGATGTGTCCTATCCATCTCCATCGTCTTTGCATAATGATAGTATCTATATTTTCTTGGTTGCAGCGGGCCAGGAGTTCTTGGTTGGAGATGGTCTCAGGCCAGAAGATGTGCAGTATTCTCCTGAGATTCTTCGTGTGGAATGTAGACAGTTTGTAAATGTCACTCTCAGTCATCCTCCAACATTCCGAGCCATACAGGAGGGTGGAAAGTACGCAGCTCTGATACAGTCTTAGTTTGGTCTTTGTGCTGTATTGGGATGACTTCCACACATTGTTCAGATTTCTGTAAGCAGTTCTTGCTTTGTTGATGCGGTTTTTGATGTCACTGCTTGCTCCGCCATCATGCCTGACAATACTCCCGAGGTATGTGAACTCTTCAGTTGTTGGCAGATCTTCTCCGTTCACTGCGACAGGAGAGGGATTCTGAACGTTTAGCATCATCACCTCTGTCTTCTTCTGGCTGATTTTTAGGCCTACTTGCTGGGCAAAAGTGTTGAGACGGGATGTCTTCTCCTGGATATGATGGTGGGTGTGTGAGAGCAGTGCCAGATCGTCAGCAAAATCTAGGTCTTCAAGTGTTGTGAAAGGGGTCCATCTGATGCCCCGCGGCTGGTCAGCTGTTGTCTGTCTCATCACCCAGTCGACTGTCAGGTTGAAGAGCAGTGCCGACATGGGGCAGCCTTGTCTGACGCCGGTCTTTACACTGAAGCTGATCTCACTGTTTCCTACTCCGCATGTGAAGTTTTTGTAGAAGCTCTTAATGACTTGGACAGTCTCCTGTGGTATTCCATATGCTCGGAGTATGCACCATAGACTTTTTTATGTATGCTGTCAAAAGCTTTCTCAAAGTCTACAAAGTTGATGTACAGCTGTCTCTGCCATTCCGTGCACTGTTTGATGATGTTGCGCATGGTGAAGATCTGATCTGTGCATCCTCTTCCTGGTCGAAAACCTGCCTGTTCTTTTCTGAGTCGTTGGTCCACTGCTTCTGAGATTCGTTTAACTATTATTTTTGATAGGATCTTGCTGGGAATGGATAGCAGAGTGATTCCTCTCCAATTGTTACAGTTGCTCAAGGCTCCTCTCTTTGGGATCTTCACGATGACTCCTTTTGTCCAGTCTTCTGGTAGCTGTTTCTCCTCCCATATAGCAGTAAAGAGTGGTTGTAGAACCTTGGCTGCAAACTCTGTGTCTGCTTTGAAGAGCTCTGCATTTAGGTTGTCCTGGCCAGGGGCTTTTCCGTTCTTGAGAGATCTGATGGCTGTTATAATTTCTTTCTTCTCTGGTGGAATGGTGTTAACACTGAGGTCGGCATCAGGGCCTTGTACATCCGCCTCTTCAGTTGGTGGTGGTCTGTTGAGAACTTCGTTGAAATGTTCTGCCCATCTAGCATCTTGTTCTGCTTCTGTGGTAAGGAGTCGGCCATGTTTGTCTACAATCGGCGTCTCGGTGTCTCGGTGTTTCCCCGGTATTTGCCACTGACAATTTTGGTGATCTTATACACCTGTCCTTGTTCTTTGGCGGCGGCCTCTTCTGCTTGGCTTGCAATATCATCCAAGTAGGTTCGTTTGTCTGCTCTTGCCATCTTCTTCACAGTTTGGTCTGCCTCTCTATACTGTTGTTTGTACCTCTCTCTTATTCACTCGGACTTGGTTTCCAAAATTTTCTTCTTCAGTTCTCTCCTGTTCTCAATGGCCTGCCAGGTGTCTGTTGTGATCCACTTTTTCCTCTTCCTCTGTCTCTGTCCTAAGCATGTTTCGCTGGCTTGTGTGTAGGCTGTTTTGACTTGTTCCCACATGATGTTAATACCAGTCATGTCTGGTTGTGTGTAATTTTCAGCATCCACCAGTGCTTGGAACTTGTTTTTCAGCTGAAGGATGAAAGCACTCTTTGCTTTGGTGTCACGCAGCTTCTCCACATCAAACTGTTGTTGTCTCAGTTTCCTAGATATATTTTTCCTCAGCTTTACTTTGAGGATGGCAGTGACAAGGTGGTGGTCACTGCCAACATCAGCTCCCCTCTTTACTCTTACATCTAGCACCGATCTTCTCCATGTCCCATGGATCATCAGGTGGTTGATCTGGTTCTTGTCTCTTCCATTGGGGGAGCACCAGGTAAGCTTGTGGATTTCAGGGTGTGTAAACAGTGTCCCTCCAATGATGAGGCTGTTTGTCATGCAGAGTTCCACCAGTCTCTCTCCGTTGTCATTCATGGTGCCACATCCTTCCTTTCCCATGACTCTTTCTTGGCCTGTGTTGTCATTTCCAACTTTTGCGTTCAGGTCGCCCATTACAATCTTCATGTCATGGCTTGGGATATCTTCCAGTTCTGCTTGTAGTTGTGCATAGAATTCGTCTTTGTCTTCTTCTGCACTATCGTTAGTTAGTGCATAGCATTGGATGATAGTGGTGTTAATGTGTCTCCCCTTCATTCTTATCTTCATCAACCTGTTGTTGATAGGTTTCCACTCCATCAGGCACTTCTCTATTCCTTTCTTCATGATGGTGGCTACTCCTTCACGGTGCTGGTTGTCCCTTCTGCCGCTGTACAGCACTGTCTCTCCTGTGTTGGTTTTGCATCTGCCTGATCCTGTCCATCGGCTCTCGCTGACTCATAGGATATGTAGGTTATTGCGTTTCATTTCTGCTGTAACTTGCGCCAGTTTTCCTGTCTTGTACATCGTTCTAACATTCCAGAATCCTATTCTGGTTTTGGTTTTGGCGCTCAAGACTTCCATCTTCCTGTCAGTGGCTTCCTCTCGGCTTTCACCACTGTCATTCATACGAGTATCTTTCGATGACTCTGGAAGCCCGTCGCACCCAGTAGTGTTGAATTTCTTTGTTTCTGTTTCTGTAAGAATCTTTTTTTTTTTACAGAACAGGGTTGTTAGCCCTGTGTCCAACCCCTACCTGGGGGAGTGGTGCCACCTTAGTCGCCTCTTACGACATGCCTGGCTGGCGGGCAGGGACCCTATTCTTGCAATGCTCGCTTTGCAAGCATTCCCCGGGAGTCCCACGGGGGAGAATATCTTATGCACACGTTAAATTCCTTTTCACTTTTCGTAAGAGTAGGCCATCGTGTGCCGGTGGGAACAGATGGAACGATTTACAAAACTGCATGCACACGGGGATTGGGTGTAAAAAAGCGCATGAATGCTTATTCCATTACTCTTTAAATAAAAATAAAATAAATAAATAAATAGATAAATAAGCACACGTGCACTTATATTTGCATTAGAACACACACACGCACGCACGCACGCACGCACGCACGCACGCACGCACGCACGCACACACACACACACCACACACACACACACACACACACACACACTCTCTTACCCCTTGACCAGCACCAGTGCTGCTGCTTGGACCAGGCTGTGCCACTGTTGAAAATGAAAGACCTGAAACAGACATTGGTGGCACTGTCAATACTCTGACTGTAAACCTGTTTGGGGATTTATATTTTTCTATTCCTGGGATAGAGCTCTGGTGTCCACCAGAGTTGAAGTTTTACATACGAGACATTTTTCGCCTGCCTTCAAAGTATGACTAAAGTGAGGTGTTTGAAACAGTGAAACAGAGCATTTTCTTTGTAACACAGCTTGCCTCACAGTGAGGTGTTTGACACAGTGAAACAGAGCATTTTCTTTGTGACAGCTTTCCTCACAGGGATGTGTTTGAAACAGTGAAACAGAGCATTTTCTTTGTAACACAGATTGCCTCACAGTGAGGTGTTTGAAACAGTGAAACAGAGCATTTTCTTTGTAACACAGCTTTCCTCACAGTGAGGTGTTTGAAACAGTGAAACAGAGCATTTTCTTTGTAACACAGATTGCCTCACAGTGAGGTGTTTGAAACAGTGAAACAGAGCAGTTTCTTTGTAACACAGATTACCTCACAGTGAGGTGTTTGAAACAGTGAAACAGAGCATTTTCTTTGTAACACAGCTTGCCTCACAGTGAGGTGTTTGAAACAGTGAAACAGAGCATTTTCTTTGTAACACAGCTTGCCTCACAGTGAGGTGTTTGAAACAGTGAAACAGAGCATTTTCTTTGTGACAGCTTTCCTCACAGGGATGTGTTTGAAACAGTGAAACAGAGCATTTTCTTTGTAACACAGCTTTCCTCACAGGAATGTGTTTGACACAGTGAAACAGAGCAGTTTTTTTGTGGCACAGCTTGTCTCACAATAAAGTGTTAGAAACAAACCAGTTTCGTGCATTTCTCTTAATGAAAGGCCTCTTACTTTTGTGTTGTTACATTCAACAAGCTTTTACTTTTTACACACGCACGCACGCACCCACGCACGCACGCACGCACGCACGCACGCACGCACGCACACACACACACACACACACACACACACACACACACACACACACACACACACACATTAGCAAAACCCGGAACAATTGTGTTATGACATAGTAAACAAATTAGTTACAATTTCAAGTTTTTATGATTGACCAAATGCCAATGCACCAGTTTCAGCAGCCATACATTGTAAGCCAAGCACCACCTTCTTTCTGTTGATAGCATGAACAACAAACTAGGTACACGATGTCTTTTTTTTAGATCAGATTTTAAGATTCTCCTGTCATCAGCTTCGATGTGGTACACTATGTCTGTGACTTTCATTTGATACTTGTAGCAGAACATGAACAGATAAAGACTATAAACCGAGGCCCCGTGTGCGAGCACATGCAGAACATCTTGCGCACACGTTAAAACCCCGTTCGGCTTTTCGGAAAATCAGGCCATCGTGTGCCGGTAGGAGTGGATGACAAAATTATTAAAATAAAAAAAAAACAGTATGCACACAGGTGTCGTGTTTAGACACCATCCCTGAGGAAAAAAAATATAATGGGTAGGCGCTGCATTTGTGGCGACGCGCTCTCCCGGGGAGAGCAGCCCGAATTTCACGCACAGACATCTGCTGTGACATAAAGGGGTATGAAATAAAATAAAAATATATTTTAAAAAAATAAAATAAATAGTCTTGGCTATTCCTTCAGAAATTTGTCTCTAAGGTATGTGTAGAGGCTGCAATCAAACAAGAGATGATGTTCATTTCCAACTTGATTATCACAAAACTGACAATATCTATCCTGAGCAGATTAACTATATCTATTATGTTATCATTGATGGGAAGTACACCAATTCTTAGCTGGGTAACAGCGACACGGGAACAATAAATGTCCATGTCGTTTATATATTTTTCTCTTTCAATATCAGTTTTGAATTAGTTGTACATCTAATATATTTCTCGCTCACTGATAGTTTCATTCAATTCCTGAATAAACCAGTCAGCAAGTCTTTGTTTTTAGAAAAAAATTCTCAAAAAGCTTCAGCATCTCTTCCAGCACCCAGACAATACCATAACCAGTCTCACAAAGAATGTGAGAGAGCGAGAGAGAGAGAGAGAGAGAGAGAGAGAGAGAGAGAGAGAGAGAGAGAGAGAGAGAGGGGAGAGAGAGAGAGAGAGAGAGAGAGAGAGAGAGAGAGAGAGAGATTTGAAACTTTGAACTATGAACTTGGAACTTGGAAAATAATAAGCACACATAATGGCTCTTTTTATATCCAGCCCTCAGTCAAAGAAAATTATAACAATGAAAACAAATTAACAAGCAAAATCTTGAAGACAACAAAACAGAAAAATAACAGAAACAATTTTTTCAACATCATAGAAATGTATGTCAAAATGGAGATCTTGTAACAAAAGAAAATTGAAGGAAATGAGCACATAGGAAAAACATCAGAGAGAAAAAATGAATAGGGAAAAAAAGATATAACGTACACACATTGTATTGGGTATCGAGAAATAGAAGAAAAAAAAACAGTTTTAAAAAAGGACAGAGGAAGAGAGAGAATCGATGGAGTGGGGGTGTGGGAGGCAGACAGGTAGGCAGGCAGCCAAGACAGATTGAGGATGCAATGCCAGACAAAACAAGCTATCATGTGAATGTGCCAGTATATTCATTCATTAGAATCAAATGATACTTATGTTTAAAAGTATATAGACTAATATTAGCATCAACTGAAGATGAAACATCATTCCACAATAAACCACCAGAGTAAGCAAGGCTAGATTTGAACAGATCAATTCTGGGCAGTGGTAACATTATTTTGTGAAAATAGCGACACTCATTTAGCTTAAACTTATTTACCATTGAAGGTGGAGCAGAGCTAGACATAATTTTGAATAAAAAAAACTGCCTTTTTGTATCTTAACTTCCATTTCAAAGGGAGAATATCAAGCGATCAAGCGAGATGTAATCATTATATAACAATGATGATGATTTTAATAGAATTACTACTTAAGAGCACATCTGTACATACTTGCCAATGGTCTTTAAGTTTTTTTGCTCGCCGAATCCCAAACTGCTGATGCATAATTAATGGGTGGCTCAGTAAAAGCATGATAAAACAGTTTATAAGTGTGAATTTAGGAACATTTTTATATTCATCAGCTGATAAATCTTTTTAAATATGATTTTACACACCATTCTTACATGCTCATACCATGGCAGATTGTTGTCAGTTACTAATCCTTGAACTTTATGAAAATCAACTTCTTGAACTACATTACCTCTGATGTTCAATTCGCTAGGGATTTTAGAAAGATTCTGCCGGTTTTCTCTGGAAGTTATAATCATATGTTTACTCTTATGAAGGTGGATGCTCATATGATTTGAATCAGATTATTTCATCAGGTATTCTATGTTAGTCTATAAGGTCAAAATTGCGTTATCTATGCTAGTGTGGCTTGTACGTAATGTTGTGTCATCTGCAAACATTTCACAGTTACCTTTTACACATGGGGTTAAATCATTAATATATATTGAGAAGAGCATGGGTCCCAAGATGGAACCCTTAGGAACTCCAAACAAAATGGGCAAAATATAAGATTTAGATTTATCAATTAACACAAATTGTTAACGTTTGTCTAAAAATGATGGCATGAGTTCTAATGTATCATCTGAAAGACCATACAGTTTCGGTTTTCTCAGAGGAAGTTTGTGCTCAATCAAATCAAATGCTTTTGAAAGATCAACAAACAGGACACCAGTAATTAAATTGTTATGTATGTTGGTTACCCATTTGTCAACTAAGATCGTGCAGTGTGAAACGAATGTTGTTTTCGAAATCTAGATTGATTAGGATGAAATAGGTCATGCTTATTGAAGTGGTTAAGGGTGTGTTGCCTAATATGATTTTCTAAAGGTTTAGAAAAGTAAGATAATATAAAAGTAGATCGATAGCACGCAGGATTAGTACGATCGCCAGCCTTGTAGAGAGGCAAAACTTTGGCAACTTTGAAAGCTTTTTGGAAATTGATTTTTGCTATAGATAGATTGACTACATAGATCAATGTTTCTGAGATAACTGGAGCTGCTAATTTTAAAATCTTACCATTGATACCATCTAGCCCACATGTGCCTGCTTGTTTTAAATGGGTCAAAGCATTATAAACTTCATTCACATACATGAACCGAATATTAAGTTTTGATGAGATGCTTTTAGAAGCACAGAACTCATCTAAGACTTCAAGATTATTCAAGTGAGAGGTGATAGTTTTGATAGTTGATTGAGCTAGATCTATATTATAAAAATGTTCATTGAGTTTATCTGGCAATTAATCTAAATGAAGTGAAGACTTAGGTCTGAAATCCTTTTTAGTTAAGTATTGATGGCATTCCACATTGATTTATTATTAGACTT